>NQII01004814.1:0-180771 GCA_002778355.1 Clitarchus hookeri | reverse complement strand
CCTGCTAAAATTCTACTTCCATGATATTTCTCCGCCTAATGCAAACAAAGCGTAACCGATTGTAGAAAATGAGACCAAAGGGAAAACGCATTAGTACATAATTGTTTTGCATAAAAACTATTTTTTTACTAGACATTACCAACACATATTTTTTCTCCCTGATTTTATTCATAATAATTATAAATTAAATATTATAATGTATAAATAAAATAAGAGCAATAGTTAAATTTAATCAATAATAAGGTATTTTTATTATGACATGTATAAAATGCTTGTGACACATGAAATATTTAGTAAACAACAAAACACGTCATACAAGGGGTGACTTTTCAAAGGTTTAATTCAAAAAGTGTGAAGAAACCACGCAGACTATAAGGATTATTTTAGAGTAAAACTATTAATCATTCTCGCACGTTCACACCAAAGTATAAGTGCTGCTGCAGAAAACCATGCTGCCTCGAGTGTATGTATAAGACAAAATTGTTGCACTAATTCTGACGGCGAATCGTCAGTTTGGTTCCCGGCACTTCTGTTCCGTGCGAAGTTTGGTGGACGTCTAATGTTGAGCAGTAGACACTTCCTACCTTGGTCAGATCGAGCGGCGCGCTGCCCTGGTGTTCTGAGGTGCTTGAGTGGAGCACGCCCCCTGCCTGTCTTTCTCCTGTGACTCTCCATGGCTTGTGACCTGCGTGTTTCTGCGCCGGTGCATCGGAAACGTCACCGGCAGTTTTTAATTCTATTGGCAAGATCATAACATGATTTTCCAGCACCTCGAACAACGGTTTTAATCTCAGGATCAAAAGTATCCGGACACACCTCTGTAAACTTAAACCCGCACCTAGATGTCACTACGGCCGTCGCTGCCGCTATAAAAGGAGGCAAAGAGCTCTATGTTGGTCACTGATACAAGATACCAGGAAGATTGGGTGGAGCAAAGGAGCTCAGTGACTTAGAACGTGGTGTAGTTCTTGGTTGGCACAACAGTAAGCAATCCATCAGGTCCATTTCCGTCCTTCTCAAGTTGCCTGCCCAAGTCTGCCGTCGAGGATGTGATTGTGAAGTGTAAGTGGGAAATCACGACCACAACAAAACCACGGCGGGGTAGGCCACGTGTGTTGACCGACAGGGAACGTCAAGCATTGAAGAAGGTGGTATGGAAACATCGCATGTCACTGTGTGATGACATCACCCATGAATTCCGCAGTGCCACTAACTGCGCAGCTAGCACCGTGACTTTGTGCCGGGAGTTACGAGCACTGAAGGCGCGTGATATGTAGTGATGAATCACGCTATACCATGTGGGTGTGGCGAATGCCAGGTGAACGTTACATGTCTCTTTGTGTAGTGCCCATGGTGAAATTCGGTGGAGATGGGGTGACGTTGTGGGAATGGTTTTCATGGAAGGGACTTGGCCCTCTCGTAATACTATGGGACACGTTAAAGGCGGAAGGCTATAAGGCATTTTGACCGGCTGTATATTTGTCTGCAGTAGAGGACCAGTTTGTGTGTTTCAGCATGACAACGCTCCCTGCCATAAAGCACGGTACGTTCGTGAGTGGTTTGTAGACAATAGAGTTCCGTGAGTGGAGTGGCTAGTCCAAAGCCCTGGCCTAAATCCCATCGAACGCCTCTGGTGCGAACTGGAACAGCGACACCCCAGACACCAACGACCCACTTCACTTACACTTGACAGAGTGCTGCAAGAAGAATGGTTGGCCTTTCCCCTGGAAACATTCCGACACCTAATTCACCGTCTCCCCTGCACAGTCAGAGCTGTAATAAAGGCCAACCCCGTATTAATGTCCGCTACTGGGCAGTACATCCGAGGGACACGCATAGGACAGTGGGTGTCCGTATACTTTTGATTAGATATTGCATATACGTACAGGGTTTTTAGTGAGACGGGACGACACTCTGGGAAGGGGTGGAATTTTAACTGTATGTGAATTTGTACTTAGTATCCTGAAAACCTATATAAGTATTTAAAATATTGTAAAAGAGGTTTTTCAAATTTTTGCAGAAACAAAATAATATTGTAAAAATTTAAAATGTGAGTTATTTTATCTCGACACTTAATATTTTTTAGTTTTTGTCATTAAATGTTTTGAGTAATACAATTTGCACATTTAACTACTGTAAAGGCAACAAAAAAAATGGGAGATTTTAATCTCTCATATATTTGTAATCAGTATTGCGGAGATTGTGTGTACAATTTTTAAAAGCCCCACACTACTTTACACTATTTGCTGTTTCTGCACACTTTTTGAATCAAACCTTTGAAAAATCATCCCATATATGACGTGCTTGGTTGATTCCTAAATTTCGTGTATCACAAGCATTTTATACTTGTTTTAACATTGAAGTATCTAATTTTTTGTTAAATTGAATTTTTAATTAAATCTTATCTATAAATTAAAATATTTCATTTATAATAATTATACGGTATAGAGTAAAGAATGATTGTGATACATGGCATTTAGAAAACAACCAAGTACGACATATGGGGTGATTTTTCAAAGGTTTGATTAAAAAGGGAGCAGAAACCGCGAATAGAGTATAGTAGTGTGGTCCTTTTAAAAAATGTACACAAAATGTCCGTTCTACTGATTACCAATATATGAGAGATTAATTATTAATATGAATAAAACAGTGAGAAAATAAGTGTGTTGTTAATGCGTAGTGATAAATAGTTAAAATTCAAAATATTATTACAGTGAGTGCGCATGAATGCGGTGCGCTGTCCCTTTGGTGTGATTTTCTAGAGCGATACTCAAAGTGTGTTCCGCGGAGCCCTGGGACTCCGCGAAGCCTTTCTGGGGGGTCCACGAAAATAGGTACTGATCATAATTAATAAAATACTAAAGGGGTACTATAAGGCTTCAGAGGAAAAATCCGTCAAAAGTTTATTTTTACGTATCTACAAAAAGTTAAGACGCGAAATGAACGAGCGACGCGAGCCGCGCCGCGTGACTCACCACGTCCGTGTTTTGTTTGCAGCCAGCGTCAAACGACAGCAGTCATCTCGTGTGTGACATGCGCTCAGTTCAATCGTGTTTATTGTTATTAGTGGTTTTGAAATCCTATGATAATATTCGTCATAATATTGTACCTACAATTCAATTATTAATAACGAAGAATGGAGCGCTGGCTTAAAGGCCTTAAAGTTGGTGCAACAAAATCTTTCACCGATAGTTCAAAAGTGGTACTCCCAGAGAATGTGGCAACTTCCGATCAAGACAGTATTGCGACGACGTCAAGCTCTACTACAGTTTCAAGTAATACGAGTAAAATATGTAACGACACATTAAAGGCGAAAAAAAGAAAATATGATGAATCATACCTCAATCTCGGATTTGTTGATTCTAACGGTTCACCTCTCTGTATGTTATGTAGTAAACTGCTTCCTAATAGTTCTATGGTACCTGCCAAGATGCGCCGACATTTAGAAACTGTACACCCCGAATTTCAAGACAAGACTGAAGACTTTTTTATGCGTAAAAAAGAACAATTATTGAAGAGTCAAAAAACCATGATGCATGCGACCCAAACTGTGAATGAAAAGGCCACAGAGGCATCGTATTTAGTTAGCTATCGCATTGCAAAGGCAGGTGAAGCGCACACTATCGCTGAGAATTTAATAAAACCATGTGTGTTAGATATAACAAAATGTATGCTCGACGATAAATCTGCAAAGCATCTTTCTACAGTGCCGCTTTCAAACGATACCGTTTCGCGCCGAATTCATGATCTGGCAAGCTACGTCAAACAAGAACTAATTGCACGCTTACAAGGAAAACCATTCGCCTTGCAAATGGATGAGTCGACTGATGTTGCTGGTCTGGCCATCTTGCTGGTTATTGTGCGATATCCATATAAATTTTATTTTGAAGAAGACATGCTCATGTGCTCACCACTGCCTAGAATGATTGCATCGACATTTGTACTGATGGCGCCAAGGCAATGACCGGTAAAACAGCAGGAGCTGTATCTCGAATAAAAAGTAAAGCGCCTAATTGTAGTTCCAGCCATTGTATTCTCCACAGACAGGCACTCGCGATTAGGCAAATGCCACCAAATCTAAAATTGGTTCTGGATGAAGCGGTAAAAATAATTAATTTCATCAAATCACGTCCACTGCAATCCCGATTGTTTTCATTGTTGTATGAAGATTATGGTAGCAAACATAAAACACTTATATTTCATACAGAAGTGAGGTGGCTATCTCGGGGTAAAACTTTAACAAGGCTATTTGAACTCAAAGCAGAGTTACAAACATTTTTTACTGATAAATCATTTAATTTGAAAGACCGTTTGTATGATAGAACTTGGTTGTTCAGACTAGCTTTTATGGCAGATATATTTCAAAAGTTGAACGAATTAAATTTGTCATTACAAGGTAAACAGACAACAGTGTTCAACGCTAGTAACAAAATAACTGCATTCAAAAGAAAATTGGAGTTTTGGATTATTTGTGTTGGTAAGAGAGTGATAGAAAACCTTTTCATTGCTCAGTGAGTTCGTTATAGACTCAGAAATCTTGCAAGATGATTTGTTTGAAGAATTGGTCCAATATCTCAACTCCGTACGCGCATCTTTTGAGACGAATTCCCCGAAGAACAGAACACAAAAATTAAAATGAATTCATGGATTCAAAATCCTTTTGTATCCAACTTGCAAAAGCCTGAAAGTATTTCAAATGAGATTTATGAATCATTTTTGGAAATGACATCAGACACAAGTATGGAATCACTATTCAAAACAATGCCTCTGAATGATTTTTGGTGCAGAATTCGTGATGAGTATCCAATTCTTGCCTCAAAAGCCCTGACTGTTCTTCTCCCGTTCCCAACTACATACTTATGCGAGACAGGATTTTCAACCTATGCAGCTACAAAAACAAAATACCGCAATAGACTGAATGCCGAACCTGACATGAGACTTCAACTCTCTTCTATCGAGCCTGACATCAAAGAATTGATGAAAAATAAAAAACAATTTCATACCTCCCATTAATTATTTCAATGATTATTAACATAATTTGATTATTAATAAAGAATTACAAATAAATCTGTGTTTGATTATTCTAGGGTTCCGTCAAATACTCCGCTTCCCCAAAGTGTTCCGTAGCCAAAAAAGTTTGAGAACCGCTGTTCTAGACTAAGTTAAGCTTTATTTGGACGAGGTGGAGGAATATCCTGGAAGTAGAACTTTAGCAGGGCTACAGAAAAGTGGGAAGTAACCGTGAACGGACTATATACAGATAATATGGCGTTAAAATTGTAGGTATCATTCCTATAAATATCATGTTTGGTATGATGGTTGAGTTGAGATCTTGTTTGATGCCTGCAGCTATGAGTGGGTGTGTTCCGTGGGTTTTCCTAGTGAATGCCTAGGGAACATGAGTCCACCACTGCCTGATATAATAAAAGAAAACTTTAGTTTTCAGTTACATAACAAAACATACAAGAGGAAATTATTGCATAATTTCGTTTAGTTTCAACCCACATATTTATTGCAGTGTCTCTGGGATAAATATCGTTAATATCAAAGTTATAACAGGGTAACTGCCACCGGTAAAACTTACTGAAAAGAGTCACATGTTGAAAAAAAAATTACTTGTAAATGTGCAGAAATGACAAAAAAAAATTGTTCCATTTCACAATAGTATCATTACATTACATTATCATTTTTCAAATCGTAATATGATAGATACGCTGAGCATTGATGTGGTTCACTTTCAGTGTGATAGTGTCTTATTATCTGTAACCATTAAAATACACAAGTCACAATAGCAGCAGTTATTGGATCACGAAACTTTAGCTTACAGACTCTTGTATTAAACAGTTCTTGATAATTTGTTTGCCCAATAGCTTTGTGTGTGTTTTTTTTTTTATCAAAAGGCGAAACTTTTCACACAAATTTAAATCACGGATGGACATTCTGGGTTAGGATTGCATTTTTCTGTGGAGACTTAGAGTATTAGAGAAGATTACTCATATGCTACTTAACAGCGCCTGATTTTCTTAATAGAAAGGGATTACATCACACAGAAAAATATTACAAATGCGAGATTCAAATTCAAGAGAACCGGTGGTTCCTTCCAAAATTTGGCAAAATCAATACTGTGACGTAATTATAAATTCGTAGTTCAGTCATTATGTCTGTACTGCTGCGTAAGGTCAATAGCTATAGGCTATTAACGGTAAAGTGCGAACTTTTGAAAGCCCTCTCATTTGGAATAATAGGCAATAAATATATTTTATTTTATACTTAGACATTAAATTCCGATTTCGGTGGAATATACACACTGTGTTTATTACTTACATGGCAATATTTATTTTAAATGCTGGTTAAAGAATTAAAAAAATGGCTGAAAGGAAAAAGTTACTAGGGCCTCAAAAGTGCTCTCTTTACTGTGAACAGCCTATATTGGGTTTAAGGGTATTTTAGAAATTTTATATTTTAAAAACATACATAAGCTAAAAAAACAAAGAATCCAATATGGCGGGGTGAAGTTGCCATTAGGTGTCTACGTCTCCACAGTGTCCCGTTGTCCTGTAATAGAGAACGCCAGCTCGCACCAAGGGCTTGCGTGTTTCCCGGAATCTTCGTCGCTGATATGTAACGTCAAGTGGACCTACTCGTATCGCTATCAGCACCTTTCACACACACTTTGCCACTCTTCTGGCATTCGTTTCCTCGGCGTTCCGCATGTTCTTGCTAAATGTACTACTTTACAAATGCCATTGAGAACTCTCAAAAATATATGTACTTGCCACTTGTGAATAAAAATTAATTTTAACGTTACTTCATGGCTTAATCTTTAGTGTCTATATCGAGTTGCAAAACACAGACGACCTCAACGAATACATTCATAGAAACATCCAACATCAGAAGTATGTANCGTCTATATCGAGTTGCAAAACACAGACGACCTCAACGAATACATTCATAGAAACATCCAACATCAGAAGTATGTAAAGTAGTGAGTAAGTGAAAAACAAATATGTGCGGCGTTCAACAGCGAAATTCTCCAGCGCTGATGAAAGAAGTGTAAGAAACGGAAATACTTGGAGAAAACCCACCTCAAAGTGGCAACGTCCACCACGTTTCCCACGAGCGAAAACCCAGGGTGGCCCTACCGGTACTCTAATTCGGTTCTTCGTGGTGGAAGGCGANCCTGCTTAAAATCTACTTGTAGGCAAGTTGTGTGTTCTTCCGCCTTGTGTAAAATTAACATTGCCGTGGGCCTCATCACTTAATTTATGCGTCGGTCAAGTGAAACAATGAAACTATTAGAAAAGTATGTATTTTACAAATCTGCTAATTCTTACACTAAGATGCATTAGAAATACAGAACGTGAAAGAAATAATTAAAGTGATAATATATGTTTACCTGGCACTTTTAATTCGACGTTAAGCCATGGAACTAACTACGTTCCCTCCATCGTCACCAACTCTGCAGGTCGCATCTTAAAAATATTGCAGGTAAGAGCACAGAAGGTTTCATCTAAGGTTGATTTCAAAAGTGCTCACTTTATCGTGAACGGCCTTTATCAGCATTAAGAGTTCCGCCAGCCTGCAGTTATTTTGCGCGTTTGAGGCCTCGAAGCGCGTAAGCTCTAGGGCCGACTCTTACTCACTTATCACTTGCCGCATCGCCTCTACGCGCAATGCTCTCAATTGGCGCGCAGACTTTCCATCGGTGACTCACTTCAGCGTGATTTTAAGCGGTGACTATATTTTTATGGCAAGCTAATAAAAGCATAATACGTGTGTAAAAATAACTCTAAAAATGTTTTTATCTGAAATTTAACAGCTAAAACCAATTCTCAAAACACTTGTTTGAGCTAGTTTCACGCCAAATAAAAATAATACTTACAGCTGAAATGAGAACAATAAACTTGTCTTTAGGCACAAAACGTTTGTTAAGGCCATATTTCACGATAATCTTTAATTTCATTATATGAAAGAGATTTATATAAGGACTGTAATGTAAATATTTGTAGTCAAAGGATTATAGTTTTCAAAATATAGTACCGAAATTCGAAAATTCGGAAAATGGGAAAATGGTACTAATACTTACTAGTTTCTCTTGGACGAATAAAAATGTGTTGGCAAAAACATCAATACTTATTTTAAAAGATATTCAGGATACCAGTACCCGAGTACCCGTTTCTAAATACCCTTTATGCTTAATTAACATGTTGTGTATATGGTATAGATCACATGACAAATGATTTATTTAGCTAAATTAATTAAGAGCATAGAATCTTGGGCTCCCATATTCTGAAATTTCCTACTTTTCGATGGTATATTTGGAAAACTAAAATCATTGACTACAAATATTTACATTTATGTGGTCCTTATATNTTCCTACTTTTCGATGGTATATTTGGAAAACTAAAATCATTGACTACAAATATTTACATTTATGTGGTCCTTATATAAATCTCTTTCAGATAATGAACTAAAAATTAAAGGCAATTGTGGCCTTAATTGCTTTTCTTGTTTAGACGCTACTACATAATATCCAACTGTTTTTCAATCACGTGTTTCCTACCAAACCCCTGCAACGTCTGTCGTCGTGGTGTCCCTTACGACGTCTACCATTACGACCTGAGCATCGTCGAGCACGTGTGACCTGCCGGGAACGGGCAGCATGGCAGCTTGCGGATTGGCGACGAGTGGTGTTCAGCGACGAATCACGGTTCTGTCTGGATACATACGTCCTGGCCAGCGTCGTGATCCACGCTTCATTGTAGAGCGTGTGGCCTGTCATTTCCTACGATTCCCGCACCACACAGGTGGTGATCGAAGGAACATTGACAGCACGGCGATACGTCTAAGAAATTCCCCTTCGTGGTGCAGCTCGACAACTCAATTTTCCAGCAGTATAATNTTGACAGCACGGCGATACGTCTAAGAAATTCCCCTTCGTGGTGCAGCTCGACAACTCAATTTTCCAGCAGTATAATGCCCGGTCTCACACAGCACGGGTGTTTCTGGCCTGCAAGCTCCCCAGACCTCTCGCCCATCGAGAAGGTTCCGTACCAGACTGGACGGCAACTTCGGCCAGCGGCAACTACGGCGGATTTGGAGGGTCAGTTCGGGTAGCTGTAACAGGATATTCCTCAAGAGAACATCCGACATCTGTATGCCTCCGTGCCCGACCGTATCGCCGCCTGCCTCCGTGCTACGTGTGATCCAAAACCATACTAAGTGAATCCTACAAGTGTTAGTTCCCTGCAATATATGCTTAGTGTGTTCACTCTTTTGACGTTTTCTGTATGCATACTACCATTTNTACAAGTGTTAGTTCCCTGCAATATATGCTTAGTGTGTTCACTCTTTTGACGTTTTCTGTATGCATACTACCATTTCCTGTGCCTGTGCCCACTTACGTGCTCCTACAATGGCACCTTCACGGTGATCAATTTGTTTGCAGCTGAGTGTATTTTGTTTTCCAATTTTCTAGTCTGTAATGAATAGATTCCTGCAAAAATTACCTTAGTTTCTTTTGGTTACTGTCTTGATAATGTCCATCGATTATAAGCACGAGTATTGTGAATTGCATAACGAGAAACGGCATTGAATTTTGTGTCATTTGAAATGATAAGTTTTCAAATATTTGATTCCTTGCCATTTGTGTCGTATTTTTCGAAAATTAAGTTATACCGAAATCAAATATTTCAATTTCAGAATACTTTATATCACGTTTTCCATTTAGTTTAANATCGAAAATTAAGTTATACCGAAATCAAATATTTCAATTTCAGAATACTTTATATCACGTTTTCCATTTAGTTTAAAAGAAACACCTTTGTTCGTATTTCAAAGCTAAATAACAACAGTAAATTGTACTGATATGCCAGAAAGGACTGAAATAGCAAATACTAGTTAGTAACAATAATTTTCTGTTTTGTGACTAAACGCGATCTCTTAATTATAAAATTTTGCTGGTCACGATTCTGGTATTGAGGTCTTCCTACCAGTCAGGGGTTGATCCTGATAGGCTGCTGACTTCACAGAACGTAAACCACTAGCAANGGTATTGAGGTCTTCCTACCAGTCAGGGGTTGATCCTGATAGGCTGCTGACTTCACAGAACGTAAACCACTAGCAACAAATAATAATTTAAGTGCCTCTGTAATAATTTATGTAAACAATAATGTCATTGACATCGAAGTAAAGTACAAATAATTAATACAACAAATAACAATACCGGTGCAGTCTGTCAGTCCAGTGAAGGCTCGGTTTCACCCGCCATGTTAATTTTCCATTTACGTGCCATAACTTTATTTTCATTGTAATTACTACATATTTCTTATTATAGCTCATTATCATTTCACAAATGACTTCAAATGTAGTCGCACAATTTTATCCACGCGTTATCTGGTAATTGTGAAATGGAAATAATCCACTGATAATTTTTAAATGATACCGCACTAATTACGTCACAATACTGAACAAAGGTTCAGAATTTATGTTGTTTTGTTTTATAGCTTAATGTGTATTGGCAGAGAGGTATAGCTTTAGTTTCGAGATAAATGTCCCTAAACAACTGATAAACGCTAGAAACCAGCAGTTCTACATCTCGTATGAGACTGAGCCTTAAGCAGTTGTTCCCGTTTACAAAGCTAATGACATTGCTGTGTTCCATTCAAATGAAACTGAATTAAAATCGATTTCCATTTTAAAAACATGATAATTACAAAATTTATCATTTATAAATTAATGACTCCTAAAAGCATATTTGGGTTATTTTTATAAATTACAAGAGTAGGACCTACCCATCTATGATTACAGATTATTCAATCCTGAAATGCAGTTAATTTATTTCACGACAAAGTTCAATATTGCTTTTGGTAACTTAATTATAATTTACAACCAAAACGTAAATATTAAATATTTCGACTGCCTTGTTTTTTCGTGTGGTTTACATGCACAGTTTGGTCTTCCATAAAAACTAAGTAGGCTATATTTGCTTTTGTGCGTCGTATTTTCTTTTCAATACACGAAGTTTCCTTTTCTTTCCCTTTTCTTTTGTGCCAGGCGGTAGTGGCCTTGTGTTATTGTCTGACTCATCTTGCAATCCAAAATTAAATTTAAAAAAAACTGTTATGCATTAATCTGCCGTTTTTTATTCATGCACGTATCGTGAAATTCCTGATCCCACATATACCCTCATACCTTTTTCCTTCCCACGCTCTCGTGTTCAATAAACAGAAAATCTCGGCGAAATGTTGTTTCTCCCTTTCGCCCGTATTCTGTTTACGACATTTCAAAGACTGTAATCTGGACGGCCGGATCAGGCAGTAAGCTTTTGTTTTGTATCGCGTTTCACCCGCATCCTCAAAAACTTCGGAAAGGTTTTTTTTTTTTTTTTTTTTTTTTCAAATTAAGTTAAACTGCACATCAACAGTGACTGTAGGAACTATATTTATTTTTCATAATGATTAGGATAAATTCAATAAAAACTATATTTAATTCNATGCTGTGCCCGTATTTCCCGTGATGTGCCAATCATGGGATGAGTCTATTATCCTGATTGAAAAGTATCGAACGTGTCGTTGTTTCTAATCATAATATAACACAAAATTTACAGACCATATTATGTGAATCCCGAAAAGTATTTTGTATCACAAGTCACGTATACTTACAAATGTGTTACGTGTCGTACTTCAAATATCGACGATCCCTACATTAGCATTCAACGAATATAAGCATATCAATGGCCAGATCAATATCAACAAAGGACAGCTGAATACACGCCTAGGGCACTGTAGATGTATCTTGTTCGTGTGTTGTGTGTTACGTATCCGCATCCTCGCCATTGTAAGACGGAGCTAAAGTTGTTTAAACAACTGAGCGTCAGCCAACAGAGAGTGTATGCAAGAACAGAAGTTGTGCACGTCAAAACTGACGTAATAATTGTTTTGCAGAAGTACTGACTCAGGTCCAACATAATACAGTTGTGGCCTAAATTTACAGGAAAACAAAAGAATAATGTTTTCTACGGCGCTGAAGAGTCGTTCATGCCCTTAATAAAAGTACTTTTTTTTTGTTACTTTTATTATCCCACTGGAAGATACTTCATATTAATTACTAAATGACAACCTTCGCGTATAAGAGCTAGTTTCCTTGCGCCATGCGAGAGGTCAGCAAGGCGTGTGCAGCCGGCGGTGTCAGGTGACAGTCCGCCGCTCTATTGTGAGAACAGGAAAGACATTCGCCGTCGGCTGCCNGTGTGCAGCCGGCGGTGTCAGGTGACAGTCCGCCGCTCTATTGTGAGAACAGGAAAGACATTCGCCGTCGGCTGCCGGCGTCAGTCGCGATGCATCGCGTCGCGCCATTGTGGAGGTTGCTTCAAGGAGCGTGGAGGCAGAACTGGAGCGAGTTTCATAACAACCCCGGCCACGGCTCAACAGTTCCTGATCTAGTGCGGCATGGCAAGTGGTTTGAAAGTCACTGCAATCCGGAGGTCCAGACGTCCTTAAACTGTGTGTGTCGCCGTCCGGCATAAGACTTCAACACTTCCACGCGTGTTATTTCTATCTTGAGAACTCGCCGTTTCTGCGTGCTTTGATGACACGAGTTACGGAAATTCAAAGTGCCGCGATCATTGTAAGCTTTCAGTCGTAAATGAAAAAGATAAATGGCATGCATAAATACCAATACTGGTTTTTCGTTGCCAGTCGAAGGTGTAATACACTCATGCAATAAGTTACCACCATTTCCAGGAGAACTGTCTTCTGTGTTTGTAAAATATAACGGAGATTTTCTCGGAAACGCCAAGTTTTCAATTAAACTTGAATCCTAAATACGCACGGTTACCAAAGTATCATAGTGAAGGATATACATGATTACGTACAAATTTTCAAAACTCAGCTCCTACGCAAGCAGTAAATATCATCTTTGAAAAATAATATTTTAGACAAGTGTGTAACGCAGAAAGTTTAAACCACTTAACTTCAAAAACTTCTGCTTGTACATGAATACGAATTTGCTATTTGGATTCACACCAAACGAAACCACTTGTAGTTTTTAAACGCGCCGATCCAAGACTGCACTTTTGAAAACATGCAAAATCACTTACCTATACACTACACACAGAGTGCTTCGAAATGTTGCAAGCAGAATGGAATAACTCGCGTGGCTTGTCGCAGACCCGTTGACGGCTCGTTGGCAGCTTGCAAGGCAGGATCACACGATATCGCATGATTTGATTTGTACCGTTTTAACGCATCGTGTAGGAAACCCGCAATAAGATTTGCTGAGGAAATGTGGGTCGAACGCGACCTGAAAGTAAACTGCAGCCCCGCTCTTTAGGCGCCGAGATGCAGCGTTGAGTAAACGGTGGCTCTTATCGCTACGAGAGGATTTCATTGTTGCGATGGCCGTTAATCTGCGTCGATGCGCCGCCGCCCGATATCGCAGCAGGGCTACGATAGCCCGGCCCGCCCTCATTTATAACAGCTAATATATCGATACAGGAGAGGTGACTTCACAATTAACATTCTCTCTGACTGGTACTTTCCTGCTATATCTGCACCGAACATAAATATTGCGCTAGTTTACCCTTTAAAATCTTAACAGTTAAAACTACTTCACATTACCAAATCTGACTGTAGATCTCTTGAAAATGCTCCACTTGAATCAGTAAATTTCTACTGGTCATTTAATTTGCTGGTATTCGCTGATTAAACAGCGATACATATCGATTTCTAGTGAACTGCACTGGCCTGGCAGTGAAACCTCAGTGCATTCCACTGATGCGCCACTGAAGATTCAGTGAAATAATTCTACTGATTGAAATCACTGATTCATACTGTACAACAACTAATGTAAAATACGGGTGGGAATTACTATTTAAGGCTGTTCACGGTAAAGTGAGCTGCTAAATTTCTACTTTCATCGCATTAATGCGTATCTTTCCGCGTGCCGTATCTATCAAAATAAACACTACCGTGTGACTTTCAACTGGCGTTTGTATCAGCTGGTCCATATGCCCACTGCATGCTCATCAAATAAACAACAAGAAGTAGTAGATATTGTAATTACATATTACGTACATGCCAATTTCGGCAAATAATATTGGTTTGCGAATATTCATTGTGTTCACGATTATTTTTTCTATTTAGACGTAAATTAAGGCCTTTAACTATGGTCACCACTTCCTAGGANATTCATTGTGTTCACGATTATTTTTTCTATTTAGACGTAAATTAAGGCCTTTAACTATGGTCACCACTTCCTAGGACATAAGAAAATATGTTTGATTTAGGTCGCCAACAGAACAGCAGAGGATTTAAACNGGTCGCCAACAGAACAGCAGAGGATTTAAACATTCTATTCCCGTTATAAATCCAACGCCAAGACGTTTCGAACGTTCGTCTTTAAAAAGTATTACAGCTGAAACGTTCGCCCGTTAAAGAAAGGCACACTTTTAGGTAAAACGGTGTTTTAACTTCTTCATACAGACGACAACGTGCCTCAATCAATCTTTAAATACCCTAAAAATTATGTTTAACAACATTTACGAGTAAACTTATATTGCATAAATACCTCACTGGCTCAATAGCTGAACAGAATTTTCCAAATGTTTATAGCATACTTCCACAGTATTATTTGTCACTAGGTAAAATTTTCTTGACAATTTGTCCAGTCTCGCAATTTTTAGAGCACATAACACTAACGTTCGCCAAGGCCTACAGCGCTGCTTACGAAAAAATAATCACGTTTCGCTTATAAAATTTTAATGCGTACACAGATATGAATGTAACTTCACCACGACATTAAAAAAATACTACCTAGCCGATGACAATGCATTACATGAAACCGCATCCACGCATTTAATGCAGAATCTAATTTTGCCCCAAATTACTTACCTTCAAGGATAGTCGCGGAAATTAGTACTTAACTGTTGGATATATCCGCTAATACAAATTAAACCATTCGGACAGACGTTTTAATGCTGTTTTAACGTATTCCTAACACTCAAGGAATGTTTCACGTGCAGTATAAAACATTTTAATGCCGTTATTGTTTCAAAATGGGTGACTTTTTACTGGGGTATTAACTCTACGATATTAAGTTGGGTATCGCCTAAATACTAAAATAACGCACACATTTATTTAATATTTCATAATTGCAATGCATTTAGCAAATATAACAAAACACACTCATCCGAAGTTTCTTCAAGTTTATTCGAGGTTGAAAATGTATACCGACTTCAATTGGATGAAGCAGCACTTTTTCCAGGTCGACGTATTACGTGAAATCCCAAGAATTACTCGCACAATAAACTATCGGAAATACAGCAGAAATCAGTAACAAACAAACAATGCCACTTCATTCAGAACATAAAAATATTTTATTAATTACGGCGACGAATACTTTATATAAGAAGATACAAACAAACATTTCTAAGCACGTTGGTTGTAAACCGCTGTTTTGCTGACACATGAGCGCACACCGTGGAAAGAATACCAAAACAAAACAATGAACCAGCTAACTTAAACGTTGCGTCAGCCAGGTGATGATGTGAAAGAGTTAGAAACATATGTGTTAGAATCGCGTCACATTTTATTCTTATTTGCATACAGCATAAAGAAGCCGAATTGCAGGTGACAACAATTTTTAACTTTACGACTAGTAAGACGTTAAAACATGGAACTACTTCTCATAGTTCGCGGGGCCGCGGTGGCTGAGCGGCTAGACTGCTCGCCTCCCACCAAGGCGAACCGGGTTCAATCCCCGGCCGGGCAACTCCCGGATTTTCGCAAGTGGGAATCGTGCCGGACGGTGCCACTATTCGGCGGGTTTTCTCGGTGATCTCCCGTTTCCCCCGCCCTTGCATTACGGCGCTGCTCCGTTCACACCTAATTCCACACTTATCAGCTCTCAAGACCTCGTTGTTAAGAGCCGCCCAAATCTCTCAACTCAACTCGTAGTTAGTTACCAACTTAAGTGTGAGTATCGCGGTCGTTGTTTACGTTAAAATATACGCAGTTTTTCATAGGTTGGTTTCAAGAGTGCTCACTTTATCGCGAACCGCCTTTACTCCTGGATGCGTTTAAGCTGTGTTTCATGCGCTGCTTGTTCTGAAATATGACGATTTATGATATAGTAACGCCTGAATGAANAATGCGTTTAAGCTGTGTTTCATGCGCTGCTTGTTCTGAAATATGACGATTTATGATATAGTAACGCCTGAATGAAATCATATAAATAATTTTTGGTTGTGAACATTACCAAAGGTCTTTATCTGATTTTTCATTTTTATTTAGTCAAAATAGGCTTCTGGGTTTCTTTACTGCCAATAAACGGTTTCGGCGATTTGCTATATTCGAAACGCTCCAAGAGATGGCATTGGAAACGCGGTAGTTTGCCATCCGCTAGTGTAAAGTGGATGTACCAACAAGGCCGAAGCTGCACGACCATAGCATTATTCATTTTTGGAACCATCGCACCAGACAACTCCGGATAACTGTCCAGTTTATTCTATCGTATTTACTGGGTGAAGTGATCTGCGTCTATGACTGTTGCATCTGGAGTCTTCGGTAATTATGATTGTCGGACACCACGCAATTTTTTTTTTTTAATTGTGCCCAACCCCGTTAGATATGTAGAAAGTGCATGTGTTAAGATTTACGAGTTATTTTGCACAGTTTTTTCACAATGACATTTAAAACTGCTATATTACTGTTCTTGAGACACGAGTCACANTACGAGTTATTTTGCACAGTTTTTTCACAATGACATTTAAAACTGCTATATTACTGTTCTTGAGACACGAGTCACAGAAATAAGATAATTTACATAAAAAACGTTCGAGATGCTTCAAGATAACTATATGAAATCACACAAAGAAAGGTTTTNTAAATAAGATAATTTACATAAAAAACGTTCGAGATGCTTCAAGATAACTATATGAAATCACACAAAGAAAGGTTTTTGCATTTTAAAAAATGTTGATGCAATAAAGTGTTTGCAAATTATTTTATAATGTTTGTAAAATAACTTTTACCTAGCAAGGCCTGAAATTATACATCTCACAGAAAGTTTGGAATATTGTGTTATACGGAAGTTTGGGTGGTAAGGTGTTATGTAGTTCTTTTGTAACCAACAAAGAACAAAGAGTGCACTAAAGCATTGAACATGCCTGGGACCAGCTGAAAACAGTAGTTTATAATCGTCCACAAAACCGCAGAAACACTTCCAGATCTCATAAGAGCTGCCCTGATGTAATGGGACTGTCGCCCGAAAGATAACATCAACACATTGATTACAAGCATGCCACGGCGTGGTAGGGACCTGTACGATGCACATGCACTCCATACACGATACTAAACTGAAGTCGGGAGAAAGAAACCCTCCCTAGTCAGAGGCACTATTACGTTAACGTTGTTCTTCTTTCGTGTTTACTTGTCTGTGATATTGGAAAATGTTTTTCTGTTAGAAACACCTTGCATTTCACGTTTTGTATCGGTACCGTTGGTATGTTATAATTGCTATGCTTTCTTTTACGCATATTCCATACTTGTTTGCATTCTGTATGTATATTCCTAACTTTTTGTGAGGTGTTCAATTACGAAAGCTACTTTCAGTTTCACTTTTTTAACTCTTTACAAAAAAAATGGTTTGGTTTACAGTATTTCATTTGTGCGTTCCTAAAACAGTAAAACTACGATTATGAAGTGTAATAGGGCAAAACTATCAAACCAAGTTTTTTTTATATAATTTACACCACATATCTGCGCCTTCAAGGGTGTTTGGCATGACATAAAATTTTGATTTTTTTCCTTCCAGTGCCCTTATGATCGCTAGAGCCTATAAACCACCACCAGTACTTGAAACTCTCGGTTGGAAGATTACCGTTCCTTTCCAGTGGAGGGGCCGCGGTGGTGCATTGGTTAGACTACTCGCCTCCCACCTAGGAGATTCTCAGCAGGGCAGCTCCTATATTTTGCTTGTGGGTATCGTGCTGGACGATGTCGCTGGTTGGTGGGTTTTCGCGGGGATCTACAGCTCCCCTCGCCCTTTCATTCCGGCGCTGCTCCATACCCCACCTCGCTTCACCTCATCGTCTCTCAAGACCTCGATGTTAAGAGCCGCCCAAATATCTTCACTCATTCACTTATTTCCAGTGGATGCGCGTTTTTTATAGCGGGCCGGGCAGTCTCGCTGTTTCAACGGCTGTGGAAGTGCTGTCGTCTGAAAGGTTTCTTTATATATATGTATATATATATATATATATATATATATATATAAATTAGCTCTTGTTTACAGGAAGACTTGAGTGAGTGAAGGGATTCGGGTGGCTCTTAACATCGAGATCTTGAGAGCCGATGAGGGTGAAGCGAGGTGGGTATGGAGCAGCGCCGGAATGCAAGGGCGGTGGAAACGGGATATTCCCGACAAAACCCGCTGACCAACGGCATCGTCTGGCACGATTTCCACATGCAAAAATCCAGGGGTGACCCCGCCGGGAATAGAACCCAGTTCGTTTTGGTGGGAGGCGAGTAGTCTAACCACTACACCACCGCAGCCCCTAGGAAGACTTGGTTCTTCTTGCTCGTGCTGAAACTTAACTTACAAACTTATTAAAATGAACGCAGATATTTAAAGCAGATATAATATACACAATATCAGGTGGAGTAATGTTCTTATCAGACAGGCAAAGCCAAGTGTAGTAAAGAGTCCTTACTCTTGGAGCAGCATTTAGTTATTTTCAACCAGTCAAATCGTAATGCTCCGCCACAGTGTTATTTATTTGCTATCTTTAAACGCACGTCACGAGAACTTTTCCATACGAATGTTAATTTTAATTAAGGTGTTATTGACGAAGAAATTTCTGGGGTTTACGAAGCGGCAACGTCATACGCTCATGAGCAGATGAACTAGAGACACCTACAGTGTTGGCAAAATGGTGCTGTGGTCACCTAGTCGGATGGAATAGTGCCAGCCCAGCACGACCGGGATGTCAGACCTTATACCGTCTGGGTAACAGTCGAGCACCGAAGGGAAGAAAACAAGTTCTACGTGCATCTTGTTGGAGCCAGCTGTATGCGGCGCTCCGTATCCCAAGTCGTGGAGGCACTGAGATTTCAAGAGTGTGCCGAGAGTTGGTGAAGTCGTATGAAGACATCGCTTGCCAGAACGACTGCCGTGGCGAACAACGTGTCGATGTCAGGGGGTCACTAGCTCGGTTGGTAACAATGCATACATAGGCTACTATACAGCAAATCACCCGCCAACTCAATGCTGGGCCACAACGACCAGTGAGCAGTCGTACCATCCGAAACTATCGCCTTGCTATGGGGTCGAGAAGCCGCCATCGATGTACCTCTGCTCACCACGCGTCACAAGACTGAACGATTATCGTGGACGCAAGAGCATCTCCATCAGACCCTCGACTCGAAGTACACGTTGGTACACGCCGATGGCAGGGTACGAGTGCATCGTCAAGTAGATGAAGAGATTGATCCCTCGTGTCAAGCCGGCTGTGGTATCCTTGTATGGGGACTGTTTACGTAAGATGAAACGGCACCTCTGATATATGTCCCATCGTCCCTTGACGGCGAACGATACAGAGACCTACTGGCAAATGTAAGGGGTGAAGAG
The DNA here is from genome assembly GCA_002778355.1 of Clitarchus hookeri. Taxonomy (NCBI): domain Eukaryota; kingdom Metazoa; phylum Arthropoda; class Insecta; order Phasmatodea; family Phasmatidae; genus Clitarchus; species Clitarchus hookeri. The sequence continues at coordinate 161,142 of NQII01004814.1, read as the reverse complement.
CCGTAAGCAGTAATTTTAGAAGAACTGTACTAGCGTGTAATGGGTTTATAACCCAAAAGAAAAAACTATAGCAAGAGAGAGCATACGAAGATTTGACTGTGGCCTAATTATACAGCTGGCGGGCGGCATAATTAAGTGTAACGCGTCAAAGCAAGAGAATTCAACATATTTGCATTAAAAAATACAGGACAAAAACAACATAATACAAGACAAAAGGACGCATAAACACCACACTTTTAACTTGAGTAAAATGTACACCTAGTCTGATAATAACACAAGGTCCTACATTTTACAATTCTGCTAAATATATTAAATTGAGAGAANCCGCTAAATATATTAAATTTAGAGAAAATTAGTTATAAGTAAATATATTTTGTGTGTCACCTGGCACACAAATCATGTGCACCCATTTCTAGGCAATAAAGTGCCCTGCAGGAAGTTTATATCTACAGTAACACAATGCACCGGCCAATGCTCTAGAATTGTGGCCGAATGGTTGGATGAACACTCCACGGACCTGAGGTGTCTTGCCTGGCCCCCGAGGTCACCCGACCTCAATCCTATCCAACATATCAGGGATGCTGTCTAAAGAGATTCGCGCACCGTGGATCCTGCTCCGACCGATCTCCGTGCTTTGTGGGAGGCCGTGCATTGGTCGTAGTTCAGTGTGCGCTTCTGGTGCCTTGTGAAGTCCATGCCGGGCCGCGCCGCCGCCATCATCATGGCCACGTGCTACTAGGCTTCTAATTAAACTGATTATGAGTGTATTCACACAATGATTACGTGAAATATGCTACAGTTGGGTTACAGGGACCCTTATATAAAACTTCATTGAAATTCACAAAAATAGATTTAGAGGCTTATGTATAAATCACAAACCAAGTTTAAATTCAATCTCATTGTTCAGAGACTCGAAAATTACTACTTTCTTAGCTTCATTTATTTTAATGAAGTTGCACATGTCAGAATAATGAGGATTTATCTTAAAAATTCCCTGCCCAATTCATTAATTGCAAACAAAAAAATTACATTAACGTTCTTATAACACAACTAAATTTCATAACAGACAAACTGCGTTCGAAAACAAAAGATTGTACCCTAATGCTTCCCGAACGTCAAATGACAGTTTGCCAGTATTTAAAGCAGATCGTGCTGGTGCATCAAACGTGGAGAACATCCAAGAATGAACTAGAAAGGGAAGAGAAGTGCATTGACCAGAGTCGAACGCCACCGCTCAGAAGGTATGCGATGTCACCGGTGCAGTGCACTCCACGCGTAGCACACTCCTGCTCCTAGTTTGCAGAGCGACTCGAAATTTGCGTAGAGAATCACGTGACTACTTGTGAAAATTCACAACAAACCCGAGCACAGGTATGAGGAGGAACATGCAAACACCATGCTAAGAAATCCTATTGGTATCACAATGACGTGGGACGAAATTGCGACTTATATTTCCTTCTGTATTCCCCGCCTACACGGGCGTGCCGAACGGGAGGGGGGTGGGGGGGGGCGAATCTTCTCGACCTTTAACCTTTCGGCGTGGAAATTCCACAAGCCAGTTCGGCGCACCCCGGTGGGCGTTCCACGACGTTATTTGTAGAGAAGCCACCGACAGGAATTCATCTCGGCGGTTCGGCGCAGTCACGCGCTGTGAACGAAACTAAATATGTTGCCAGACTCACTTGCGGGATGAATCAGGATTTCACCCTCGAGTCCACAACGAAATAGGAAATGGAACCGAATGTAACAGTAACGTGTGGTGAACTGTTGCATTGCAAGGTAAGCTGGCGTCATCTCTGTGCTGTACCCTGTNGTTGCATTGCAAGGTAAGCTGGCGTCATCTCTGTGCTGTACCCTGTCCCTTGCTAGTGTACACTCTCGCCACTGGAGCGTAGCTCGGCAGCTGACGCCACAGGACGCGTGTAATGAGTCCCTTGCTGCTCGCTTGTTAAGGATCGCAATGCACGCAGTTTCCCTAGACTGCACTGTGGTTACTGACTCCTGCTGCGTGCATCGAGAACGTACAGCGGTGAGCAAGCACCAGCTTAGCTTGCAGCAGTTGACCACACGCCACTGGACTGTAAATAAGGTCTCTCAGCGCGCATAAGACCATTATGCATAGCTGCATATGGCAAAGTCTAAGTAAAGTAAAACCTTACATACTAATAATTTAAACAATTTCGTATGCAAAGCATTTATTCTGATTTCAGTTTTCCGTACATTGTTGTCCAAAATGTTAGTATTTTAAATACGAAAACTCGCTCAGACTTGATAAAATTCTACTATGTGCCTAACTGCGTAATGGAAAAACAGTACGATGCGAGAAACTGCAACCANGCTCAGACTTGATAAAATTCTACTATGTGCCTAACTGCGTAATGGAAAAACAGTACGATGCGAGAAACTGCAACCATATTTAAATAATTAATTTGTATAACATGCTTTAAAAAACAGAACGGGACTCCTGCAGTCAACCCTTTGCTCGATGTGTCGGATATTTATTTCCATAAAATAACTGGCCAGATTTTTTATTGCACACACACATTGCCTCGTTCTGGAGTAAACGAAAGACAAGTACTACAGCAGCTACGCCTTTGTGGGTCAGCGATTGACTGCACAATTTTAAAGGCCCTGTTAAAGTTATTTTTCAGCCAAGTGCCTTTTCTAATTCCACGTGTACTTATTCAATGTATCATTTGCGTGTGTCTCCTAGGCTATCAAAGTCAATGCTTACATTCCGCCGCAGAGGAAGTTACTATGTGTTGCTAAGTACACATGCATCAAGTATTAATCGCTGTGTACAGGTTTTTAAGGCCCGAAGGCCAACACACCCTCCATCCTCCCGCACTGCAACTGTACTCTAATCGCTGTGTACAATTTTACTTAACAATAGTACCGGTTTTTGGACACTGGCTGATGTTTACGATGTCTACGCCTTATTGAGCATTCTTCCTTTCCAAGGCCACATAAAATTATTTTAGTTTTGTTTATGCTTCAAGTATGTTCAAATAGGGGCANGAGCATTCTTCCTTTCCAAGGCCACATAAAATTATTTTAGTTTTGTTTATGCTTCAAGTATGTTCAAATAGGGGCACACTACCAGTTCAAGCAAGATTATAATTTTCTTCTGTCGTAATGTCAAAGCATCGCCAGTTGGAATTGTCGTCCATCATAGCGGGTTACAAGTACGGCGCGTTCGCCGAGCTTGTGAAGTGCTCTTCAGCCGCTTCTACAGCAGGCGCGTCGTAATCACAGTCGAAGGACAGAAAATAACTTTCTAAGCACAGGTGCGAATAAAATATAGGTTAATTAACGGCAGGTTTAATTCTTTAAAGTGGCGATAGCTCTTATTTTATTTGCACTGATGTTATAAAACCAATTTTGTCCCTGTTATTCCGAAGAATTGTAACGATATTTGCAGAGGGGTCAAAAATTATTGCTAAAATCCTAAACTCTGTTTTGTATAAATAATGTACGAATTTATTCTCTAAACGTTACTCTGCAGACAATTGACAATGTATTTATTTTGTATGCTAATACAAGAACCTTTTACAAAATTCTAAGACTTTGTTAACCCTTCCAAAGGGTTCATCTGGACCGTTGTATGTCGGCATCTGGGTAAAAATAATTCCAGCCATTGATAATTCATACTAAAAATAATTCATACATTTTTCTAGACTTATTATATGTTTTGTATTTAATATACTACAAATTGTATACTGAATNACTTATTATATGTTTTGTATTTAATATACTACAAATTGTATACTGAATTAACATATAATTTAACTGTGGTGGATGCCTGCTGTGACCTGTTCTTAATACACAAAATATTATGTATATTTCCCGTACCCTGAGAAAGAGTTTTAAGTAAAGCCAAATTTGACGACATGCACCCTCGGCACTTTAGCAAATATCAATCCAGGTATACAGTATTTACAGAGTTNGAGCATTCTTCCTTTCCAAGGCCACATAAAATTATTTTAGTTTTGTTTATGCTTCAAGTATGTTCAAATAGGGGCATACTACCAGTTCAAGCAAGATTATAATTTTCTTCTGTCGTAATGTCAAAGCATCGCCAGTTGGAATTGTCGTCCATCATAGCGGGTTACAAGTACGGCGCGTTCGCCGAGCTTGTGAAGTGCTCTTCAGCCGCTTCTACAGCAGGCGCGTCGTAATCACAGTCGAAGCACAGAAAATAACTTTCTAAGCACAGGTGCGAATAAAATATAGGTTAATTAACGGCAGGTTTAATTCTTTAAAGTGGCGATAGCTCTTATTTTATTTGCACTGATGTTATAAAACCAATTTTGTCCCTGTTATTCCGAAGAATTGTAACGATATTTGCAGAGGGGTCAAAAATTATTGCTAAAATCCTAAACTCTGTTTTGTATAAATAATGTACGAATTTATTCTCTAAACGTTACTCTGCAGACAATTGACAATGTATTTATTTTGTATGCTAATACAAGAACCTTTTACAAAATTCTAAGACTTTGTTAACCCTTCCAAAGGGTTCATCTGGACCGTTGTATGTCGGCATCTGGGTAAAAATAATTCCAGCCATTGATAATTCATACTAAAAATAATTCATACATTTTTCTAGACTTATTATATTTTTTGTATTTAATATACTACAAATTGTATACTGAATAAACATATAATTTAACTGTGGCGGATGCCTGCTGTGACCTGTTCTTAATACACAAAATATTATGTATATTTCCCGTACCCTGAGAAAGAGTTTTAAATAAAGCCAAATTTGACGACATGCACCCTCGGCACTTTAGCAAATATCAATCCAGGTATACAGTATTTACAGAGTTTAAACTAGTAACCCTGTGGAACTGTCAAAGAAAGAACTAGTTAACTGTTACGCCAATTCCTAGTCTGACATTCACGAAACTTAATTAAATTCTAACTTATTTAAATGTTAGGTTAAAGGGCCCACCTACCTGAAGCTTGAACTGCGTCGCAGAGTGTTTGAAGTACACAATTTTCCCTCGAAGCTATTAATCGTGCATCCAGTGTGCCTAACTGCCTATCTACGAAAATAACACACACTTCAGCCGAGGGCTGTTGAGTGCTTTCAAGTCATGCACACTATAAACACCAATTAAGAGGACTCCAACATTGCTAAACACGGTTTTTTAAAAGCACTGTACCTCAAAATATTTCCATCGGATACACACATAACTACTTAAGGGCTCTGCACTGAACCTTCCTACAGACTTTTTATTAATAAAATAATAGATTCGCCGCTGACAGTCCCATAGGTACACGCAGCACGAGAACACTGCACGCCTNACTTTTTATTAATAAAATAATAGATTCGCCGCTGACAGTCCCATAGGTACACGCAGCACGAGAACACTGCACGCCTTGCGCATAGTGGCGATGGCTCACTTGATGCACATGGCAGTGTCGCCCTTGTCGCCCCCCGCGCTTCTCGCCAACAAACGCGGATGAAAGCTTCAGGCAGGCGGGAGCTTTAATCACACGCCCTTTACTAATGGTGCGTAGTCCATGTTTAAGTTATGGGTAACGTATTTGTACAGTTGATTTCAGAAGTATACGGCTGGCATTCAGACAGGTCCGCTAGAGAGCAGCGAGAGTGTCGTGGGAAGCGACTGAACGCCGTGTGGGTGTCCCACGACCAAGCTCCAGCAAACAGCTCGAGTAATATTGCAGCCTCCACAGCTACTGTAGCTCCGAGGTCGGAGCAAGTCGACACACACGGCTGGCTCTTGGCGTCGCCACCGAGAACCGCTCATTTGGGATGGCGCGAGTCGAACACAGTTTGTTTATTATTTTGCACTGCTACTGAGTTTAAAAGCGTTCTAGTGTCTGGCACTGCATTCTATTCTCCGTTGTGATATGACATAATAGTCTGAAAAAATTATGACGATGGAAGAGAATGACGCCAAAAATTAATAAAACAAGCTACAGGAATTGTTTTCCGTGCTGATCTCAAATTCAAAAGTGACTAATAATAAATATATAAATACTTATTATATATAATATATTTATGTATATATGTATATAAATATAAATAAAATAATAAACTAGAAAGTTTAAAATAGTGTCATGTTTTTTTTTAATGTTATCTGTATGTATAAAATGAAGTTTCCTATTTACTGACTAATTGGCTCACTTAGGGCAACGGCACCCACTATGAAATAATTTTTAATTTTTTTTTAATTCAACCCCTAAGAGGGTGAAAAGTGACAAAAATATGTTATCGTGGACTCCTCAATAAATCTTTAACCCGATGGGGTGTCGTTGTGATTTTAGTTTCAAATGTAGCCTATACAAATGTCTAAATAATAATTTCGAGGACTTCTCAATAGCTTACTAACCCGATGATATATCGTTATGCCCTTTACTTAAAAAGACTGCCTACATAAATGCCCAAAAAAAAAAGCTAATGGTAGGATTTTTTTACATTCATTCTCTACAAGGGCGAAAAGGGGTTAAAAAAAATTTTTTTTTTTTTTCGAGAACTCTTCGAACGCTTATTAACCCGATAAGATATCGTTATGCTCTTTGCCTAGACTACTTTCATATATGCCTTAAAATATGTTTTACAATTTTTTTAATTCAGCCCCTAAAGAGGTAAAAACGGGAAAAATACGTTTTCGAGAACTCCTCAATAGGTATGCTCTTTGCTTAAAAACATTGCCTACATGAATATCTAAATTTTATGTTAGGATGTTTTGTAATTCAACTCTTAAGAGGGTGAAAAGGAATACAGTGTGTTTTAGAGGACGCTTCAATAGCTCATTAACCCCATAAGATATCTTTATGCTATTTGCTTTGAAAGTCAACCTAAATAAATACATATGTTTTAGAATTTTTTTGAAATTAAACCTCTAAGGGGGTGATAAAAGGTGAAATGTAATTTCGAGGACTCCTCAATAGCTCAATAACCCAGTACATTATCGTAGTGTTCTTCACTTAAAAAGGTTGGCTTCATAAACACTAAAAAATTAATTTCAAGATTTTCCGATATTCAATCTCTAATAAGGTGAAAAGGGTTTAAATGTGTAGAATATCGTTATGCTCATTGCTTCCAAAGGTTGGCTACGTAAATAGCCTACTTAAAAACGAATTTTCCGGATTTTTATCAATTCAAACACCTAAAAACGTGAAAAGCTGTAAAATGTGTTTAGATTATTTGTTACATACACTACATTGTTCCCATATCTGTAAAATTTCAAACCTAAATATTTTTTATTAAAACTTATTAAACGATGAATGTATGAATACAAAGGAAACCTCTTTCATAGTTTAAAACCAACAGTTTAATTTCCCTTACAGTTGCAGACAAAATTATCACAACATAGCATAATGAATAATTANCTACGTAAATAGCCTACTTAAAAACGAATTTTCCGGATTTTTATCAATTCAAACACCTAAAAACGTGAAAAGCTGTCAAATGTGTTTAGATTATTTGTTACATACACTACATTGTTCCCATATCTGTAAAATTTCAAACCTAAATATTTTTTATTAAAACTTATTAAACGATGAATGTATGAATACAAAGGAAACCTCTTTCTTAGTTTAAAACCAACAGTTTAATTTCCCTTACAGTTGCAGACAAAATTATCACAACATAGCATAATGAATAATTAGATGTCTAATTTTCATAAATAAGCTTTATCAGCGTTTGAGACCGAGGAGCGCAGGAGCGATAAGAGCGACACTGCCACGTACATCAAGTGCGCCATCGCCGCTAAGCACACGTCTCTCAACCGGCGCGCAGTGTTCTCGTCGCACTGCGCGTACCTATGGCACTTTCAGCATCGACCCTGTGATTTCTTAGGTGAAAAGACTGCAGGAAGGTTCAATGCAATGCCCTTGAGTGATTTTGTATGGATCTGAAGCGTATATTTTGAGATACAGCGCTTTCAAAAAACGGTTTTTTGTAATTTTGCAGCACTTTGAAATGGTTTTTATTGTGCGTAACGTCTTGAAAGCTCTCGACAACCCTCGTCTGAAATGTGTGTTATTTTCGTAGATAAGCGTATTGGACCCATGTTTAATAGTTTCGTAGAGAAACGAGTTATTGCAAACATTGTTCAACGCAGTTCAAGCACCATGCAGGCGGGAGCCTTAACCTGCCAAAACGCTTCAATAGCACCAGGCTGCAAGTGGAGGCTTGGCGAAGGATGTAGTCGAAGGCANCGAGTTATTGCAAACATTGTTCAACGCAGTTCAAGCACCATGCAGGCGGGAGCCTTAACCTGCCAAAACGCTTCAATAGCACCAGGCTGCAAGTGGAGGCTTGGCGAAGGATGTAGTCGAAGGCACAGTCTTCATTGGATTTGCGCGGGGTGGGGCGGGGGGATAAGTTTTCATACCGCGCATTCCACTCATTCCAGCCAAGACCTATAGAGTTTAAGACACTGCAATTTCTCCTCAATGTCTGCTTTGCTATGATTAAAAATAGGGCCCAGGGACAGTCGCTAAAGGTGTCAAGGATATACTTGAGGGAGGGCTGCTTCTCACATGGACTCTCACAAGTGGCCTGCTCCAGAGAAACCTCACTTAGCAACTTGATAACACTAGCACAGGTGGGTATATTACTACAGTCAATATTATATAATANTCCAGAGAAACCTCACTTAGCAACTTGATAACACTAGCACAGGTGGGTATATTACTACAGTCAATATTATATAATAGCGATAAAACCGAAATAACACCGGTATCCAAAATGTATAAACCAAGTGATAATAAGAATATAAGTTTTTAGATGATNTCGATAAAACCGAAATAACACCGGTATCCAAAATGTATAAACCAAGTGATAATAAGAATATAAGTTTTTAGATGATGAGAAGAAAAAATTAGGATGCTGTGATTCAGATTGAGTGATTAACAACACTAAATATCAGATAATGTGTAGATAACACTAAAGTAATAATTTAATAACAGACGCAAAATTGTAAAAGAAAATGTAAAAATAGTTTATTTCTAGGCTGGAGTGGGTTTTTCTCTATAAAACCGTATCCAAGCCATTCGTGTAAAATTACGACAGAAAATCCCCACGGTCTAGGAACCTCAACATATGAGTTAGAAAAAACTTAATACCCTAAAAAGCATTTTTTTTAACTTAGTCCCTATGGTAATGCTCTGTGTTGTCTTAGTTCAAATAGAATGCTTACCCTTGTCTATACAGTTGTGTGAACATTAAATTTTTTTTATCCAAATATGTACACTAGTATAAATTATTGTTAACTGGTTCACAATTTTTAAAAATAAAATTTGAGTTTAAAAATCACAATAAAATCTCAACTCGAAATAATGCATCATTTTAGTAATTTTACGTTAACTAAGTAAGTAAGCGTCTTCTCGAAATTGCGTATAAAAAGCGGCAGCGTTTATTATCTCAATCAAATAAAAATAAAATTATATCTTAGANCGTCTTCTCGAAATTGCGTATAAAAAGCGGCAGCGTTTATTATCTCAATCAAATAAAAATAAAATTATATCTTAGAGAAATTACTCCCTAAAAACATACGATGTTCTCTAGTACTGCTTGTTGCTAAAATTTCCACAATTTCTTCCAATCATTGACAACCTAAACGAGTAGGTCTCTTAACCTCTTAGTGTGTCGTTATGGAAGCTTTAAAAAACAATCTACAGAAACTGAGACTGTATTGTACCTGATAATCTTTGACCTACTGAACCTGCGAACGTGAATTGGGAAATGAATANCGTCTTCTCGAAATTGCGTATAAAAAGCGGCAGCGTTTATTATCTCAATCAAATAAAAATAAAATTATATCTTAGATAAATTACTCCCTAAAAACATACGATGTTCTCTAGTACTGTTTGTTGCTAAAATTTCCACAATTTCTTCCAATCATTGACAACCTAAACGAGTAGGTCTCTTAACCTCTTAGTGTGTCGTTATGGAAGCTTTAAAAAACAATCGACAGAAACTGAGACTGTATTGTACCTGATAATCTTTGACCTACTGAACCTGCGAACGTGAATTGGGAAATGAATANTAACCGAGGCCTGAGTACACGAATAATACTGTGGGGCCTAGCTTACTGCCAAATGAATCCGCGAAATTCCCCGGTCTCTACTCATCAGGTGGCATTTCAAACAGCGATTGCGAGAGGTCTGGGCGATGCATAGTACTGACGGGAGTGAAACCGGTTGAAGATGGCCATAGGAAACCCACAGGCGACGGAATGTTCTGTGGGCGGGAAAGAAGTGGCCCTAGAAAACCCAATATGCGACCGAACGTTTGGTGGCGGAAAAGTGATCCTCGAATACCTACCAGTGATGGAAAGTTCGGTGGAGTAACCTCAAGTGACCCTATAACACCCACCAAAGACGGAATGTTTGGTGGGGGGAACTATAAGTGATCCTAGAAAACCCATCGGCGACGGAATTTTCGGTGAGAAAACAGAAGCAACCTTAGAAAACTCACCGGTGACGGAATATTTTGTGGGTAACCAGAAGCGACCATAGAAATATTACTGGCAACGCAATGTTTTTGGCGCGGCGAGAAGTTGGGGGGGAGGGGGGTTGGAAATGACCCTAGAAAACCCACTCGTTACGCAATATTTGACGGGTGAATCGGAAGTGCCCNGGGGGGAGGGGGGTTGGAAATGACCCTAGAAAACCCACTCGTTACGCAATATTTGACGGGTGAATCGGAAGTGCCCCTAGAAAACCTACTGGCCAATGGTAACGTCCATCACTTTTCCCACACGCGAAAATTCGATTTAACCGGAGATAGAACCCATTTCGCCGGGTTGGGAGGCGAGTGGTCTGACCACTACACCAACACAGCTCACATAGTTGCATTTTGTCTTATAGACACCGCTCTTCAAGTATGGTGAACCTAATTCTGTTCCCGCTGGTTTCAAATCCAGGTTTCCGCAAGTAGCAAACGTGGAGGACGCTGCTATTGCAATGTAGTTTCTCGGGGTACTCCCATTTTATTCACCGCTGCATTCCTTAACTGCTCCATACTTAGGTTGTCGGTACATGTCACCCTCCAGGGAACAAGCACCTATGGATTCCACCTTATTTGAAAGTCCACAGCCTACTGCGCTCACTTTCACTCAGTCTATATTTGTTACTTGCAAACATGAGATAAATTATATTGAAAAAAATACCATTCGCTTTATCAATGCGTATATGTACTTATAACACAGAGAATCTTTATACGTATATAATTACTGTTGAAATTATGGATTATTATTTTTACATTTTTAATTTGTGGTTGTTTTTGGATTTTTGCAAAATTGCTTTTAATATTAATGTCATAAAATAAACTAATAAAATTCATTTGAAATTCCTTTGTTAAAATTTTTAGAAAAATAATAAATAACCTAAAATTGTTGCAATTGTTTTTATATAGTATATTCCTGATTACTTCACACTTTTCTGAAACCCAGATAAATTTCTACTTTCAGGAGAAATGTAACTTCTACGTTGCAAAAGCCAAATTCTTTGTTTACGTTCTACAGCTGTCCAAATATTGCTAACATATTTTTCAACCAAAGTATAATCATATTTAGGTCGAATATATGACTTCTGAGAGCGTCTGTAACGAAGATGGTTTATAATGTTATTATTTTACAGGTTATTTAATATTTGTGTTATTCACAACGTAGCGCATTACAGTATTATTGTAAATATTATGCCGTGGGTTTGTTAAACCCTGTTGTAACTTGAAGGAGGAAGGGGAGAAATGAATATAGACTGTTNGTAAATATTATGCCGTGGGTTTGTTAAACCCTGTTGTAACTTGAAGGAGGAAGGGGAGAAATGAATATAGACTGTTAACGGTAAACTGAGCACTTTTGAAAGCCCTAGTTAAGATATATTTGTATGCACATTGCGTATTCTTACTCCATGTGTAAAACTGACATTGCCACTGGCCTGACCACTTTATTCATACGCCAGTTAAGTGAAACTTCGAAATTATTATAGAAATAAATGGTNACATTGCCACTGGCCTGACCACTTTATTCATACGCCAGTTAAGTGAAACTTCGAAATTATTATAGAAATAAATGGTTTACAGTTTCGCTGATTATGATACTTGTATGCATTAAAAAAACCGCAAGTAAAATAAATAATTTCAGTATTCACGAACGTTAACTAATACTTTTAATTCAACGTTAAAACACGGAACTACTTTCCCTCCGTCGTACCAACTTTACAAGGCGCTTGCCATTCAGTGTTTTCATTGAAATATGTGCAGATCTGGGAAGTAACATTTTTCAAAGTTTGATATTAAAAGTGCTTGCTCTACCGTGAAAAGCATTTAAAGTATTTTAGTATGGTTTTCGCGACATTAATTAAGGCACCGCCCGTCTACCTGGCGGGCGAACTGCGTCGCAGTGTGTTTGTATATGTGTTTTCAAAACTAAGTATTTCAGGGGTGCACAATCTGTTTGCACACAAAAATAAATAACAAGAAAATTGACCTTTGTTACATAGAAGTGTCTAATTAAGCGGTAAACGGATGGCTGCTGATGTCATCAGGCTTGCAACACAATCATCTCCACGGGGTTTGAAGGGAATGAAGAAAGCCCACAAGCGGCTCCCAACAATCACACCTTACACTCCAGAAGAAGCCCTTGCCCTTATCGTTGATTCAGATCTTGGGAAGAAAGATTATTTAAATAATATTCAGAATGGTGCCAAGATCAGAGGTGCAAACATATATATCCATCATACAATGTTATTCCACAGGCAAAAACACAATGATATCCAGAAAATATAGTTGTCAATAAAGATTAAGCCTATTGTCCATTAAAATAATTGCTTGATCACATGGTCAACCGTTTATATGAAGTGCAGTCCGACATTCTGGAGCAGCGCCTACCCGAAAATATAGACACAATCGGCATGTATTATAAATGGGGCTTGGATAGAAGTGGTTCACATAGTATATACAAGCAACATCTCTGCAACAACGACAAATACGGAGATTCCAAGATTATACTGTGTACAGTGGTTCCTTTAGAAATGTCATGTATGTAACTAGGTGCGAAAATTATTTTATGGCGCAATCNATTATACTGTGTACAGTGGTTCCTTTAGAAATGTCATGTATGTAACTAGGTGCGAAAATTATTTTATGGCGCAATCACAGTACGTCCAGTACGAAATATTGTCGGTCGCAAGCTTCAGTCTGAAAAAAGACACTGAAGAGGATATGAAGCAGGAATTTGTAAGTGTTGAGGCACAGATACGTGAACTTCGCCCAACCAACATTTCTCGGACATCTGATACAAAGCAACTGCACTTCAAAAATTAAGAAAGTACCCCTAACCCAACTAGCTATCGACCTTACACTACAGTACCGGCATAACGACTGAACTACAACTCATAATTACGTGACAATATTACTTTAATTCTGCCAACATTTGGCAAAATCAATATTGTGACGTAAATATGAGTTCATAGTTCAGTCGTTAGGTCTGTATCGCTGTGTGAGGCCAATAACTATTTATGTATAGGGGTACTTTCAGAATTACCTTTTTTCAAATATATAAACAAGCCGGAAAAACCAAGGATTCGATATGACAGGACCTCGAGCTATTTTAGCGTTTGAGTTTTAGTAGCGCGAAAGCGGTAAGGGCGACACTGGCGGCCACGTCAATGGCGCCATCGCCGCTACGCGCAAGGCTCTGAGCTGGCGTGTCGTCGTGCCGCGCGCGCCTATGGAACTTTAAAAGCTGACACTACCATTGCATTGGTGGAAAAGTGTGTATAGACCATGCACGGGCACTTCACACATTTCTGAAGCCCTGGTAAACATCCAGGATATTCCTCCGCCTCATGCAAACAAACTGAAACGAGTCAGCAAAATTACACCAAATTGACAGCGCACAGCGTTCGTGCGCTATGAGTGTAATCAAATTTTGCATTAGAACTTTTTCTTACTAGGCATTACCAACACTCCTATTTTCTTCCTGCTTTAATTCATGCAAATTATAAATGAAATGTTATAATTTATAGATAAAATATAAGCAAAAGTTCATCTTAAACAAAAATAAGGCACTTTTATGTTAACATAAGTAAAAAACGCTTTTGATACGCGCCATTTATAGTAAACAACCAAACACATCGTGCATGTGGTGATTTTTCAAATATTTGATTTTTAAAATGTGAAGAAACCCCGAGTATACTACAGCAATGTTCAATACAGACTGTTTCGCGCGTGCCCGTGTGGCATGTTTTAATATACAGCAGTATTAGAAAACCGTTTCTAGCAATGTTGGGTACTCCAAAATAATATTTACAGCAATTATGTCATGACAGTACCACTTTGTCCTCGTCTAGAACAAGTTTATTTTTTTCGTAGATAAACTTGTTGGGGACATGTTTAATAGTTTCGTTAAAAACCGCGTTTTACAAACATGTTGCAACGTAGTTCAAATGTCAGGTAGGTGACCGCTACAATAAGTTGCTACTGCCTGTAAGGTGGGGAGAGAGGGGGAGGCCCTGAGGTGGAGTACTCATACCTGCACAGTAACCAGAAACTTCTGTTTTTAACGAAAAGATTCCTCGACAAGTTGTATTCCATAACACGTTAGTTCAGAACCAGTATCGCTGTTGGATGATCTTAACCAGCACACTTCTTAGGTGTCTGCCAGCCAATCACGGACGTCCAATGTTGGGGTAACTCTATTTTGATTGGTCCAGTCGAATAGAAAATGTTTTCTCATACAGACATGCAGCCAATGGTCTAAGGACATTTGCAAATCTGCACGTAAGAAGTAAAATTATAGTCTGATCATAAATCTTTTCGCGAAAAACAGTTGGCCCTAGTGATAAACAATTCCGCTTTTTCTTCGCTATAAATTTCAACACCGAGTGGCTTGAATTAATGGTTATAGTACATTCATTGTTACGTCCGACTTTTCTGAAGCCCTGTTTAAGTTCTATTTTCGGACTACTCATTACGTATCCTTGCACCACATGTACACAAAATATAAAATAAGTAAATAAAAAACGCTAAGAGGACAACATACCGTATTTGCGCACTGGATAAACACGAATATTTTTATACGTTAACACTGAAATGTGTTTCCAACACAGCTGCCTGAAAACATAGATAGGTTTGCAACAAAACTTAGTTCAATATTACTTTACATAATTACTATGTCTTACTAACCATTACCAACATTCATATTGTCTCTCTGTTTTTAATTCATGTTAATTGTGAAATGAATATTACAATTTGAAGACAAAATATAAGCGAAAGTTTCATTTAACAAAAAAAAAAGGTGCTTTAGCGTCAAGGTAAGTATAAAATGCTTGTGATATGATATCTGTGGCATGTGGGATGATATTTAAAGGTTTGATTCAAAAAGTGTGAAGACATCGTGAATACGCTACAGCGAAATATTTACACAAATACGAACATTGGAATTCTAGTACGCTTCTCGGGAACGAGTTTGAATGGTAAGTTTGGCCGCGTGCTTTTATCAGTTCTGCTGGCACTCCGCGATCCGCTCTTAAGCCCGAGATACACGAGGCTAGTATTCCGAAGCCAGGATAGTAAGTTGTGCTAGTAAGCTAGCAAGCNATTATACTGTGTACAGTGGTTCCTTTAGAAATGTCATGTATGTAACTAGGTGCGAAAATTATTTTATGGCGCAATCCCAGTACGTCCAGTACGAAATATTGTCGGTCACAAGCTTCAGTCTGAAAAAAGACACTGAAGAGGATATGAAGCAGGAATTTGTAAGTGTTGAGGCACAGATACGTGAACTTCGCCCAACCAACATTTCTCGGACATCTGATACGAAGCAACTGCGCTTTAAACATGTACTTTTATGTACTATGCTTGATGGCAAAACTGTGAACGCTTTGACGGAAACAAAATCAACTCAAGCTTGTAACATCTGCAAAGTCACACCAACAGACATCAATAACTTGGATAATGTCGTTAAAAAAAACCCTGTAACATCGATGCCTAACAACACGGGATTTCGGTTCTTCATGCGTACCTGCGATCTTTCGAGTTTCTTCTGTGGATTTTATATAAGCTAGACATAAAGCCGTGGCAGGCACGGGGAAAAGACGCGAAGACCTCTACAAAAGCATGAAAAGATATTATAACCAACCAATTCTACGAAGATATGGGCCTTGTAGTTGATCAGCTCAAGCAAGGGGGAGGTAACAGTAATGATGGAAAAAACCTCAAGGACATTCTTTGACAACCCGGATAAAGTCGCTGACATAAATGTATTGGGCAATAAGGTAATACAAAGGTTTTCGCATATACTGTGCACATGGTCTAGTGGTCACTATGTGAAGGTACAACCGTTTCAAGATTACTGTTTGGATACAGCAAAACTGCTAGTAGGCATGTATGGCTGGTACAAAATGAGTGCCACAGTACACAAACTGTTAATACATGGCAGTACAATAATCAAGTCCTTACCATTGCCTCCAGGGCAGTTGTGAGAGGATGTATTGGAAGCGTGCCACAAGCTATATAAAAACTTACGCTTATTTCATGCTAGAAAAACGTCTCGCATAAACCGAAACAGGGATATTCTACATTTGATGCTCGTGTCTTGATCCTGTGGTGACGCGAAAATGAAAAGTAAGCCACAGACAACGGAAGCCATTTCCTATGGAAGTTACTTCTATGTTAGATCTTCCAAATTGGTTGCTTGGACAAACAACAACGGTGCAGGCGGACAATATTGCTTTTGACCATGTCAACGAAGAGGTTGATACTGGTGACGACCCTGCATTGTAAATATGTACTTATGCCATGTGTACTTTCTTTTGTAGAACGGTTTACTAATATTAAATATGAAACAATTACATATATATTGTTTTCTTTAACACTAACATGCATACGTGCTGCGCTTTCTTCTAACTCCCACATTTCAATTATTTCTATATACTTACATATAAATATATTTTTATGTGCATAGGTATCTATGGAATAGGTGCGCAACACCAAATAATATGCACTTGGACCATTTTTTTTTACACGTGACTATTTTTGTCCGGCTAAATGTGTGATTTTAAGAGTGACCTCTTTGGAACACCAGCGCATCTTGCGGCGGAAATTTTCCCTATGCCAAACTCTTCCGTAAATATCTCGTTTTGTTCCTAATCCGAGTATAATAAACCTTAAATCAACCACTCGTGGTTAAACAAGGCTTTTATTACAGAATAGGTAAACACAGAGAAGCGAAATGACGCAGTTTCCCTGATGTCGACCTGCCCTCACGCTGACTGCGCTGGGCTCTGGCTCTGGCAGTCTCATTGGCTATCGTGTGCTGCGAAATATTCCCAATTCAGCTCAGCTGCCGGCTGACCGCTGATTGGCAGACGACGTTGTGTCGTGTTGCTGGCCAGTGGCGCCATTTTGCTGGCCGTGTGTGGCTGGAGTTGGCGGTGCAAGGCACGTGTTTCGACTATGTCTTCTTAAGCATTCATTAAACACTAAACAGAACCGTTTAAAAGCAATCCTAGCTTTAGAGACGGCGGGAATGTTGGAACATTCAGCGTATATGTTGCATACCATTTTCGCGGTATGTTCACACTTTTTGAATCAAACCTTTGAAAAATCATCACATGTATTAAGTGTTTGGTTGTTCCCTTAATACTTTAGGTATCACATCACGTGCGTTTTAAAATTCAGTTACAATAAAAATGTCTTATTTTTTTATTCAACTGAACTTTTACTCATATTTCATTTATAAATTAAAATATATAATTTAGACTTAATATTTATAAAAACAAAGGGTAAACATGTGTGTTGGTAATGCCTAGTAATAAATATATCTCATACAAAATATTATTAAACCGAGTGCGCACGAAGGCGGTGCGTTGTCCCTTTGATGTAATTTTCTAGGCTTTGTTTGCGTGAAGCGGGGGGAAATTCCTGAAAGTAGAGCTTTAGCAGGGTTTCAGAAAACTTGGAAGTAACCACGAATTAACTATAATGACGGAGAGTGTATGTTGAAATGGTTTTATTCAATTTTGTTCACAAAAGTTAAAAAAAAAAAAAAAAAATTAACGGGAACGCAATGATTATTTTAATGGGACCCGAACCTCCTGACAACCAACTTCGTGCTCGTAAAATGAGAACATGAGTCTTCCGACCTACAGCTCTGTCTTTATATATCTCTAGTCCGACCTCCTCGCCATGTGCGTGTGAGCGAGATGGAGCGAGCGAAATAAATAGAGAGAGAAACGCCATAGCGCGTATGGCCACAAGTGGACAAGAATATACTTTTAAGATTGTCCGCTGTACTGTGCGTACCAGCGGAATCTTGGGAATTTTAATAGGGATTATTTTGTTGAGTCGAGGGTAAAGCCAGCACGTGGCGTGAGTCACGACAGCTAATCTATATTCTGCTAAAATAGCTTGCAGCCAACGTTTATCATTGTGGTCACAAAGCATGGCACACTCCAAAGATTAGTCATCAGTCACTGACTTACTATGTCCTGGAAATTATCTTAAAGGGAACCTTCACTCGCCGCATTCAATACTAGGTTTTCTAGTTTGTTTGTATTTTAAAAAAATAAAATTAAGAAAGTACCCCTAACCCAACTAGCTATCGACCTTACACTACAGTACCGGCATAAAGACTGAACTACAACTCATAATTAAGTCACATTATTACTGCAATTCTGCCAAAATTTGGCAAAATCAATATTGTGACGTAAATATGAGTTCATAGTTCAGTCGTTAGGTCTGAATCGCTGTGCTAGGCCAATAACTATTTATGTGTAGGGGTACTTTCAGAATTTCCTTTTTTCAAATATATAAACAAGCCAGAAAAACCAAGGATTCGATATGACAGGACCTCGAGCTATTTTAGCGTTTGAGTTTTAGAAGCGCGGAAGCGGTAAGGGCGACACTGGCGGCCACGTCAATGGCGCCTTCGCCGCTACGCGCAAGGCTCTGAGCTGGCGTGTCGTCGTGCCGCGCGCGCCTATGGAACTTTAAACGCTGACACTACCATTGTATTGGTGAAAAAGTGTGTATAGACCATGCACGGGCACTTCACACATTTCTGAAGCCCTGGTAAACATCCAGGATATTCCTCCACCTCATGCAAACAAACTGAAACGAGTCAGCAAAATTACACCAAATTGATAGCGCACAGCGTTCGTGCGCTATCAGTGTAATCAAATTTTGCATAAGAACTTTTTCTTACCAGGCATTACCAACACTCCTATTTTCTCCCTGCTTTAATTCATACAAATTATAAATGAAATTTTATAATTTATAGATAAAATATAAGCAAAGGTTCATCTTAAACAAAAATAAGGTACTTTTATGTTAACATAAGTAAAAAATGCTTGTGATACACGCCATATATAGTAAACAACCAAACACATCATGCATGTGGTGATTTTTCAAATGTTTGATTTTTAAAATGTGAAGAAACCATGAGTATACTATAGCAATGTTCAATACAGACTTTTAGCGTAGTTTCACCCGTGTCCGTGTGGCATGTTTTAATATAAAGCAGTATTATAAAACCATTTCTAACAATTTTGGGTACTCCAAAATTATATTTACAGTAATTATGTCATGACATTCCCGTGTTTGTCCTCGTCTAGAACAAGTTTATTTTTTTATAGATAAACTTGTTGGGGACATGTTTAATAGTTTCGTTAAAAACAGCGTTTTACAAACATGTTGCAACGTAGTTCAAATGTCAGGTAGGTGACCGGTACAATAAGTTGCTACTGTCTCTAAGGTGGGGAGAGAGGGGGAGGCCCTGAGGTGGAGTACTCATACCTGCACAGTAACCAGAGCCTTCTGTTTTTCACGAAAAGATTCCTCGACTAGTTGTACTCCATAACACGTTAGTTCAGAACCAGTATCGCTGTTGAACGATCTTTACTAGCACACTTCTTAGGTGTCTGCCAGCCAATCACGGACGTCCAATGTCGGGGTAACTCTATTTTGATTGGTTCAGTCGAATAGAAAATGTTTTCTCATACAGACATGCAGCCAATGGTCTAAGGACATTTGCAAATCTGCACGTAAGAAGTGAAATTATAGTCTGATCATAAATCTTTTCGCGAAAAACAGTTGGCCCTAGTAATAAACAATTCCGCTTTTTCTTCGCTATAAATTTCAACACCGAGTGGCTTGAATTAATGGTTATAGTACATTCATTGTTACGTCCGACTTTTCTGAAGCCCTGTTTAAGTTCTATTTTCGGACTACTCATTACGTATCCTTGCGCCACATGTACACAAAATATAAAATAAGTAAATAAAAAACGCTAAGAGGACAACATACCGTATTTGCGCACTGGATAAGCGCGAATATTTTTATACGTAACAATGAAATGTGTTTCCAACAAAGCTGCCTGAAAACCTAGATAGGTTTGCAACAAAACTCAGTTCAATATTACTGTACATAAGTACTATGTCTGACTAACCATTACCAACATTCATATTGTCTCTCTGTTTTTAATTCATGTTAAATGTGAAATGAATATTACAATTCGAAGACAAAATATAAGCGAAAGTTTCATTTAACAAAAAAAATAAGGTGCTTTAGCGTCAAGGTAAGTATAAAATGCTTGTGATATGATACATGTGGCATGTGGGATGATATTTAAAGGTTTGATTCAAAAAGTGTGAAGACATCGTGAATAGGCTACAGCGAAATATTGACACAAATACGAACATTAGAATTCTAGTACGCTTCTCGGGAACAAGGCTGAATGGTAAGTTTGGCCGCGTGCTTTTAGCAGTTCTGCTGGCGCTCCGCGATCCGCTGTTAGGGACGTGCACAGAAACCGATAATCAGTCTCTCTCACCTTGGCACTGTGGCCAATTGATGATTCACTGGTTTTCACTGGGAATTACTGCCCGACGCACTTTAACCCTGGATGAGTAAGGTGGAGCGCGTTTCCCACTTTACTCAACTAGCGTTAAGAGCAGCTCTCAACTTTTATGCAAATATTGCTCTTCTTCGTGCCATGACTTCAGTTTCATGGTAATTACTGACACTGTTTTACTACTTATTTTTTTTGTTTCGTTTGACAACTGTAAAAATGTTTAAAAAAAGTTTTGGTAGTTAATTATACATAAATAGTTTAATACTATGTATGTATTATAGGGCGAAGTAAAAAGATAAATATCTAAACATGCAATTTTGAAATGTTTCTTATAAAATCTGGCATCAACAAGAAATCAATGATGGGCAAAACTTGGTGAAAATCAACGTAAATAATGAAAATGTTGAAAAGGAATTAACTGTCAGTTAATATTTTCGCAGTGACCTACAAATCTACGTTGATAGTTTATGTTCAAGTACTCTCTGAAGAAATGGTAATGGACAAGCCACTGGACACCTTCATCGACTTGGCTGAACTGGCAGATGTAACTGCAAACAAAAAATTCAAGGTTTGTGCCATGCCCAGTCACTAGGAGTCTCTGAAGAATTTCTGTAGAATCACTTAGTCACCCTGAATCGTAATGAAGCATCAGTTATGTTTGTATCTCGCAATAGTGTTTGCAGCGCTTTCTAGTTCGTAAATTCAGGGAACTCCCATAATCGCCTAATCTTATGCGCGTAGAGCTCCTTCAGCTTAACAGGCACAATACGTGCTATCTCGGCACTCAACAAATAAGTACACAGAGACGAAAGGGCATGGCAGTTCCTTTTATGTGGGCGTGTCCATTCTCTAATTGGTTGCACGAGGCTCTTGGAACGGACCTCGTATCTGATTGGCTACTGCGTGCTGAGGATGGTTCCCTATTAGTACGGTTGCCAGCTGGTGAGTAGGTTACCAGGCGCCGATTGGCGAACGGCGTTCCAGTATTTTGCTGGTTAATAACGCNCGGTTGCCAGCTGGTGAGTAGGTTACCAGGCGCCGATTGGCGAACGGCGTTCCAGTATTTTGCTGGTTAATAACGCCATTTTGCTGGCGTGTGCGGCTGCAGTTCGCGATGTAGGCAGCTATTTCGCCTCTGCGTCCTCAAGTACTCTGTGATCCCGGTAGCGTCAAGTAAGTGACAATAACAGCAGTCAGAGACGCTCATTTGCCGGACGTTGTACTCCATTCACGGTTACTTCCAGCTTTTCTGAAGACCTGCTAAAGTTATACTTCCAGGATTTTCCTCCGCCCCATGCAAGCAAGTCTTGACCAAGTCTAGAAAATTACGCCAGAGGCACAGCGCACCTCATTCGTGAGCGCTCAGTTTAGTAATATTTTGCATGAGAACTATTTCTTACTAGACGTTACCAACATACCCATTTTCTCCTGTTTTATGCACATAATTATAAATGAAATATTATAATTTATGTATCAAATATTAGTAAATGTTTGAATTAACCAAAAATTATGTTAACACAATTTTAAAACACTTTTAATACATGACATGTTTAGAAAANAGTAAATGTTTGAATTAACCAAAAATTATGTTAACACAATTTTAAAACACTTTTAATACATGACATGTTTAGAAAACAACTAAACACGCTATACATGGTGTGATTGTTCAAAGGTTTGTTAAAAAAAAAGTTAAGAAATTGCGAATAGAGTAGACTGTACTACACCATTTTACAGGTTTGGGCACAATGAGGTTCCATGAGCCCATTTTGACCTACGCAGTACTTCAAATTGATCACTGAAGGGTATACGCTGTAAATTTTTTTCAGATCTGTCGAAAGGTGTAGAAATGTATAAGGAACAAATATACACATATTCATACAAACTTGGACTTATTATGCAGTTGGTTTTGTACTGCTTCATACTCATTATATACACAATTTAACGTTTTAACTTCATTGGCACATGAATAATGTCATTGGGCCCATGGCTACATACATTTTACGTATGGCCGAATGATACAAAATGAGGAGAAAAACAGGTCTTAAGCAGGGCTTTTAAAAGTGCTTAATTTACAGCAATCAGTCTCTAGTTCTGTACACGCCACCAGCTCACGCAGTAGGTACTAATAACCACCATGGAACCGAGGGAAATTCACACGTGTTGGCACCACTGAACANATCAATCAGTCTCTAGTTCTGTACACACCACCAGCTCACGCAGTAGGTACTAATAACCACCATGGAACCGAGGGAAATTCACACGTGTTGGCACCACTGTACAGAAAGTTGCTTGGCTTTCATTCTACACGTGTTGTGACGTCAGCGGTAGAACTATATTTTGTGGTTGATGTAAGAAACAACCAGGTACGCATAAATATTATCTGTAACAGACCAGGGAGTGTAGTTACGTAAAAATTAAGGTATTAGTTGAACATCGCTATGGCGTGCAGAAATAGAATAGAGTTGAGTTGGATAAGGGCTTATATCCGCAAAAACTATATTTTTTACAGAAGTTATTTTTTTCTCAATCTCAAATGCATTTTAATTTTATAAGTGTCATTACTTCGTAAATNTATATTTTTTACAGAAGTTATTTTTTTCTCAATCTCAAATGCATTTTAATTTTATAAGTGTCATTACTTCGTAAATTTTAGTTACTGTGAGAACTATGAATGTCAATAAAACGACGTAAATTAAACAAATTCTATAAAAAAAATGGCCAAAAACATGAGAAAAAATTTTTATTATAAAATTGAGGTAAGCACTTATCTGACTAAACCAAATATATACATACACGTATAATGTAATCAGNAAATTTTTATTATAAAATTGAGGTAAGCACTTATCTGACTAAACCAAATATATACATACACGTATAATGTAATCAGAAGATACTCCTTTACAAAGTGTTCATTAGAAAGGTGCAGTTTAAATATTACGTACGTTCTGAAAAATATTTATCGCAGTTCTTAATTAAGGTCATTAAAATTTTGTCTTTTTTTTTTTTTCAAGTTCCTCAATCTACAGTTTCTCGTTTATAAAAAAAAGTAACTATTTCAATATAACGCAAACATTTTTACTTTATTACTTAAGCAGTGTGAAATTCAACGATGGTACTTAAAGTTTTGACGAAGTGATTATGCGGTAGTACTGACATTGTAAACATTACATATAAGTTCTTTTAGAGCGCGGGGCAACTGAAGTCAAAAGTCTCACTTTGATTAAAACTTGCAATTCTCTGTCAGGAATATTCAATTAGAGACGAAGTTTTCCATCATACTTTTAAAATTAGAAACTTTAACTAAATTCTATGTAAACTCGACTCGTAGGGGAATTATGTTCTACAGAAAAGTTTTTACTATCCAAATCGAGCTTCGATATTTCAATAGCTTATCGGAATTGGTTACACAAAACCGCTCATGTGAAAAGTTAGTTACATAAAAATTAAACGTCAGCCGTTAGTTTTAATATGCATTAGCGTCCGATAACATTGTTTTGTGCACGTTACCCATCTCTAATAGAGTCTTCACACTCTATTGGCATAAATTTGGAGGAAAGTTTAAGTAGTACTATAAAATTTCAGAATGATTTTACAGCATAAAAAGTATTCCAGAGTGGATACACAATTAAATACAAATAATACGATAGGAAAAAACTAGTAGAAAAATTTCTCAGCGTTTTTGGAGCAATATCTAAAGTGAGTATTTTTAAGAGGACTGTGTACGGAAACATTTTCTGTGANAATTTCTCAGCGTTTTTGGAGCAATATCTAAAGTGAGTATTTTTAAGAGGACTGTGTACGGAAACATTTTCTGTGAAATCGTTGTTTGCGCGAATACGCGTATCTCAGTACATATATGTTCCGGAAATACATTTATCGTGTTTAGCACACCCACGAAGCAAAGAAAATCGTTAAAATCATCACATATAGCGTTTTTAAAGTTTGTCCATGCATTTTCCTTAAGCGGTAAAAGAAAAGTACGATTGTACGAAGGTGGTTCAGAAAATAAAAAATTTACACTTCATTATATGTATGATACGGTCAGTTGCGTCCTAAATATGTCATGTATCAAAAACGTTTTACACTTATTTTTACATCAAAGTGTCTTATTTATTGTTAATTTTAACTTTTACTTACATTTCATCTATAAATAAATTGAATTTTTTAATTTATTACTAATACGAATTAAAACAGTGAGAGAAAACGCGTGTTGGTAATACCTAGCAAGAAATGGTTCTTATGCAAAATATAATTAAAGCGAGTGCGCACAAATGCAGTGCGTTCTCCCTTTGGTGCTACTTTCTATAACTAAGTCAAGTTTTGTTAGCATGGGTCGGAGTAATAGGCTGGAAGTAAAACTTTAGCAAAGCTTTAGAAAAGTTGGAAGTACCCATGAATGGACAACAGCTATCGCTCTTTCTATTTCTAAGACCGTGTTCGAATTGATACATTTGGTTTACAATGATTACGTAAACCGATTTGGCGTACTGAAATGATGACGTATTTAGTCATTTAGTAGGTATTTAGTAAAAAAAAAAAAGGAACTAAAAAATACTTACTTACCAAATAACAAAATCACCGGATCACCGCCATATTAGTTCAACCTACAAAATATACATGGGAGTTGTTACGAACTAGATTTTCTTGCTAGTTCGTTTGGTAGGGCTCTTAAGGCGCCTCCGCCATTTGTTATGAGCCTGGGTGGCCCATAGCACTCTTAGGAAAGGTTAAGTTTAAGGAAAACAGGATAAGCTCAGATAATTAAAGGATGGGTTGAAATGATTAATAAAGACTTTACTTGCTCTAAAGTTGGAAGAGTATACAGTGATATTCAATTAAAGTTAAGTCCAACGGAAGTGAGAGGGAAGGGCTTAAGGAAGGTTGTTAGTTAAGAAGGAGGATCACATATAATGGAAGGGAACTTACCCCAGCCTCGCACCCGGACCCTCTGGCGGAAGCAGCCCAAGCAACAGCCGCTGTTTGGTCTGAAGTTCGTAGTAGACGACCACATGGTGGCGTTGCAATCCCGCTCGTTCCCAGGTTTAATGTTTGAAGGTGTGATCAGGCAAGCCGTTCAGCTAAGGCCTGATCACACCATAACAGAGTGCACAGTTAACTTACTTTGGAAAACAGATGTGTGACTTTTATCATAATTGGTGTTGCGAAATGAAGCTTTGCTTTGAATTATCGTAATATATAGTACATTTTNGGCCTGATCACACCATAACAGAGTGCACAGTTAACTTACTTTGGAAAACAGATGTGTGACTTTTATCATAATTGGTGTTGCGAAATGAAGCTTTGCTTTGAATTATCGTAATATATAGTACATTTTTAATGCTGGTCATATAATTTTCGAATTAAATTACATCCTGATATTTTGGGAATTGTGTACGGTGAATACGTTNAATTTCTCAGCGTTTTTGGAGCAATATCTAAAGTGAGTATTTTTAAGAGGACTGTGTACGGAAACATTTTCTGTGACATCGTTGTTTGCGCGAATACGCGTATCTCAGTACATATATGTTCCGGAAATACATTTATCGTGTTTAGCACACCCACGAAGCAAAGAAAATCGTTAAAAAAATCACATATAGCGTTTTTAAAGTTTGTCCATGCATTTTCCTTAATCGGTAAAAGAAAAGTACGATTGTACGAAGGTGGTTCTGAAAATAAAAAATTTACATTTCATTATATGTATGATACGGTCAGTTGCGTCCTAAATATGTCATGTATCAAAAACGTTTTACACTTATTTTTACATCAAAGTGTCTTATTTATTGTTAATTTTAACTTTTACTTACATGTCATCTATAAATAAATTGAATTTTTTAATTTATTACTAATACGAATTAAAACAGCGAGAGAAAACGTGTGTTGGTAATACCTAGCAAGAAATGGTTCTTATGCAAAATATAATTAAAGCGAGTGCGCACAAATGCAGTGCGTTCTCCCTTTGGTCCTACTTTCTATAACTAAGTCAAGTTTTGTTTGCATGGGTCGGAGTAAAACATGGCTGGAAGTAAAACTTTAGCAAAGCTTTAGAAAAGTTGGAAGTACCCATGATGGACAACAGCTATAGCTCTTTCTATTTCTAATACCGTGTTCGAATTGATACATTTGGTTTACAATGATTACGTAAACCGATTTGGCGTACTAAATTGATGACGTATTTAGTAATTAAGTAGGTATTTAGTAAAAAAAAAAGGAACTTAAAAATACTAACTTACCAAATAACAAAATCACCGGATCACCGCCATATTAGTTCGATCTACAAAATATACATGGGAGTTGTTACGAACTATCTTTTCTTGCTAGCTCGTTTGGTAGGGATCTTAAGGCGCCTCCGCCATTTGTTATGAGCCTGGGTGGCTCATAACACTCTTAGGAAAGGTTAAGTTTACGGAAAACAGGATAAGCTCAGATAATTAAAAGGATTGGTTAAAATTATTAATAAAGACTTTACTTGCTCTAAAGTTGGAAGAGTAAACAGTGATATTCAATTAAAGTTAAGTCCAACGGAAGTGAGAGGGAAGGGCTTAAGGAAGGTTGTTAGTTAAGAAGGAGGATCACATATAAAGGAAGGGAACTTACCCAGCCTCGCACCCGGACCCTCTGGCGGAAGCAGCCCAAGGAACATCCGCTGTCTGGTCTGAAGTTCGTAGTAGACGACCAAATGGTGGCGTTGCAATCCCGCTCGTTTCCAGGTTTAATGTTTGAAGGTGTGATCAGGCAAGCCGTTCAGCTAAGGCCTGATCACACCATAACAGAGTGCATAGTTAACTTACTTTGGAAAACAGATGTGTGGCTTTTATCATAATTGGTGTTGCGAAATGAAGCTTTGCTTTGAATTATCGTAATATATAGTACATTTTAATGCTGGTCATATAATTTTCGAATTAAATTACATCCTGATATTTTGGGAATTGTGTACGGTGAATACGTTNTTTTTAATGCTGGTCATATAATTTTCGAATTAAATTACATCCTGATATTTTGGGAATTGTGTACGGTGAATACGTTTATCTTTGAGCATTTAATTTCCTCAAAATATATTTCCCAGCTAAAAATGTGATTTGTTGTTAGGCATACTGTACTAGTGACTGCCGACAGCGTTCGAATTGAAACCTACCAAATAGGAAATAACTAAACAACGAAATGATTTATTGGAACACGGCCGGCCCTAGGCCAGACAGAAGAGAAGCGCCGCTCCGGTGCGCCGGGGAGGATGGAAGGGGAGTAGCTACTGCTGGCGGCTGATTACGAACCAAACGTTTCGCAACGCGATGACGCACGATTTACAGTCACACACTAATTTAATATGATGATTGCCGTTCTTTGTGCAGTGCGTGTTCATCACACGTGCAGGCTCATTGAGTTGTAATGGCGCCACGCTTGCTTCGACTGAATTTCTCCTATATTCACAACATAAACAATCGATATTGCGGACACGCGAGTAAAAAATGCCAAACACCGTAAATATTTCAGTGCATCGGAGGTAGAGGGCACTGCGTGACAAATACGAAAATTTACAGGAGTGCTGTTTACCCCGGCACCATGAAGGCACATAGTTCACTTTCCTACTGGCTCAATCGCTTATTATTCCGTTTAGTGTATTCAATAATACAATGCAAAAACATCGGTTTTGTAAAATATACATATTGCCATTTGCCTTCGATGCACATATTTATTTATCTGAAAGTTATGGGGTCTGTCAAATATATTTCTTCGTTAAATGAAATGTTATGTTGTTATGTATAAACTAATCAATAATTGCCTAAGACATTAAATATAACTTTAGAATACATTATGTTGTGACACGGTTTTATATAGGCATACATTTATTTTCCAATACGGCCTGTAACTCTTGTGTAGTACAATAAGTTATCAAGCAGTTACAGATCTGTGATAAAAATGTTCCCAAATTTTAAATGCTGTTACTCCATAATTTTTTAAGTATTTTTTATGATTTAAATACAACGTATAACTTTCACATTTGTTTGAAGTTGGTCGGTCTAGCATCCTTTGTCTAATTATAATAATGACCATTTATTCGCACTGCTAAGTTTATTGGATGTTGTTCAAATGTTATTTTCTTTATACGAGCAATCGCCACAATGAAATAAACACGTCCTTGTACATAAAACACAATACCCAGGAATTTTTAATGCATAAAATCAGCGTAATTTTATAATTTTACAGCAACTGCACATCTGCCAATTGTGGACTGCTTGCAGTTTTAAACCGTTTTTATAAATGGTAAAAAATTTACATTTTCCAAAATCTAAGCATTAGTAAGCCTAACGGAACTAAATTTTATGAATAATACTTACGAAGTGTGTACACCATATTAATCATAATTTTAAAAGGTTTTGTACAGCAAATCGTTAGGAAAATGTGTTGAGGTGTTAATTATAATGAGGTTATGTAACGTGCAACAGTGACTTGCAATTTAAATTAAATTAATTTAAAAGCAAAATTTTTTCTACAAAACATACACAGTAGTATCACATTATTACGACCACCTGCTAGAAGTGCCATCTGCAGCGCGTAGCCCATGATGTATGGCCCGTGACGTGGGCTGGTGAAGCGGGTATTAATGCGACCGACAGGTTGGCTGTACACCGTGCGCTTCCTGCTGTCATTGATAAGGGAAGCGATTTAGCCGAGCTGCAAAAATAAATGATCATCAGCTTTTGGCCCNGGCAGCATTTCG
This sequence comes from Clitarchus hookeri, assembly GCA_002778355.1. Classification (NCBI taxonomy): domain Eukaryota; kingdom Metazoa; phylum Arthropoda; class Insecta; order Phasmatodea; family Phasmatidae; genus Clitarchus; species Clitarchus hookeri. The sequence goes on along the minus strand of NQII01004814.1, from coordinate 131,589 downwards.
GAAACAGCAGCGTTTGTGAACTGTTCACGTGCCTCTGTGGTAAAGGTGTATCGTGAGTGGACGAATGGCACCATTGGGAATAACCGTCTTGGAAACTGAGGAGCTCCACGCACCATTGATGTCCGAGGCGAACGTCGACTACGACGGTGCGTGAAGGCCAACCGACAAGCTACAGTGGAACAGCTCACCGTCCAAATGAACCAGAGGGCATCCAGACACGTGTCTACCGTAACAGTTCAGCGAACCCTTCTATGAATGGGGCTCCGGAGTAGACGGAGGGTGGCTGCACCCATGCTAACACAGATGCATCGACGAAAACGACTGGAATTTGCTCGTCGGCATGGCGACTGGACCGCTGCTTATTGGAAACGGGTAGCCTTTTCTGACGAGTCATGTTTTCAGCTGCATAGAACGGATGGAAGTCAGCGTGTTCGATGAGAAACGCCTGAGAACCGACACCCTGCATCCATTGCTAGACGAACATAAGGCGGTGGGGGCGGTGTTATGGTCTGGGGAATGTTCTCGTGGTATTCTCTAGGTCTCATCATCAGTGTGGAAGGCACATTTGATCGATTTGGTTATGAATCCATCCTCGGCGATCACGTCCACCCGTACATGATGGTTGTCTTTCCTCGGAGGGATGGGATCTTCCAGCACGATAATGCGCCTTGCACACGGCTATTAGTGTTAGCACGTGGCTGGAAGGGCACTATCAAGGCTTCAAGGTTCTTCCCTGGCCCCCAAACAGCTCCGATCTCAATCCAACTGAACGTCTATGGGACCACCTCGATCGTCGAGTTCGCCGTCTGTCTCCTCCGCCACGCACCCTTCTACAGTTGTGGGACGCACTGCAGACAGCGTGGCTCCAGATACCCGTGGAGACCTATCACATCCTGACTGAGTAACTGCCAGCTCGTCTAGCTGCGGCGAAGGGCGGTTACTCTGGATACTTGCGGGTGATCATAATGACGTAATTAGACTGTGTATTAAGAACATGTGCTCATTCAACATATTAGAATTTGTGCACGGCTTTGCAATTGTTAGTGTAATTTTCTTTTAAGCATACCGATAGTTTCAGTTTCATGTATTTTCATCACGAAACCGCTTAAAAATAACAGGGGGTCTGAAAGAAACAGTACTATTTAATGTTACAAACTGAACGCTAAAGTCAACTTTTATCCTGTACTTACATTTCATACTCTTGCACCTCCTACCTTGGATAATAAAATAGAAAGTTTCCAGCAAGAGTAAAAATATAATGCAAAAACACAACACAAAGGAAGTTTTGTAACCCCACTATTATTTTGCAGACGAAGTAAAGAAAGCAACACGTCAGAATTCTTCTTCCGAGTCTACGTTCTGACTACACTGAATTGTTGTTAATTGTACAGCAGTTAGTTTATTTTGGGAAGGCGCGTGTCAGTTGGAGTGCTTTCGTGGCAGACAGGCGACCTCCGAAACCCGTCACAATTTTAAGTCACTGGGTTATACCGTGAAGGGAAAAACTACGTAATTGAAGTTTATTTATCATAAGGTTGTGGGGCCTGTCAAATGTATTTCTATGTAAAATGAAATTTTATGTTGTTATGACAACAGCAAACTGACGTCCGCAATTACACTGAACGAAATTACGTCATTAATAATCAAAGAGAAACTGTTAAACGCGACCGTTATTTCAGTGTATAAGGCTCCGTAAACAGACTAGTTGGAATTTCGTTGGCCAACAAATTTTACCGTTAGTCTTGAAGTAAAATAAATATTTTACAGTATTACGAAATGTATGCACTCTTCATTTATATGCGACATAAATTTAACTTTTCCGAAAAATTTGGTAGTGTGCGTCAGTGGCGTGTTGTGGGCTGTTGCAAGGTAAGTTGGTGCTTGCTCACTCCTGTACATTCTCGGTGCACGCAGCAGGAGCAAGTAACCATCGTGTAGCCCAGGGAAACTGAATGTATTGCAACCACTCACACGCGAGCAGCAAAGGGACCCATTTAACGCGTTCTGTGGCGTCAGCTGCCGAGCTACGTTTTAGTGGCGGAAGTGTATACTAATAAGCAACAGGTTACAGCACAGAGATAACACCATCTTACCTTGCAACAGTTTTCCACACGCCACTGGTGTGTGTACTGCTTTTAATGAGTTCTGGATGTTGTACAGCCGAGTGCAATGTTTCGTTGGAAGCCACTCTCCTTCTGCCTTTGCGACCGCGGGGATGAAATCAGAAGATGGTGGAGTGATGGGATACAGGGGCGGGGGAAACGGGAGCACCCCGAGAAAACCCGCTGACCAACGGCAACGTACCGTCAGGTTTTCCGCGTGCGAAAATGCTCGGTGGCAACAGCGTGGCCCCGCCCTTGGATGGAGGCCGGTGTGCAATAAGCACTGCCTCTCCCCTCTCTTCCACTCGTGAAACTGTTATTGTGTAGAGGCCGCGTGCCGCTGCGCAGTGACCATCAGTTTCAGCGTCCCAACACGGAACGGCTTTTAACCAACAGAACTGTCAAAAATTGCATGGCTGGAACTCAATGACAGCTCGCCCTATTACTTGAAAATTTAACACTCCCCTCTGAGAAGTTTAAAGCAACTAGAACATATCAAGTTTGCCACACGTATTGTAGAGATACGAGTCCGTTGAAAAACTAAATGTAAAGTAATAAATGCACGAAGACTGTTATTTATTCCCGCAGAAGACGAAAATCACGTCATTTTTGGTCTATGGCAGAGCCGGAGTTCACGCCCCGATGCTGCGTGCGAAAAGCCGTATTTCGGAATTCGATGCATCCAAACATAATCAAACTAAAAATAATCTAAGCTTTCAGGTGAATCTCACTTTTTCAGCATAGATCCAGGATGTTTTGGTGAATCACGAAGGTCCAACCTAAATTACAGTAAGTGCAGGCTATTCTAGCCCAGGCGATCTGGTCAATCAGAGAAGACTATTTTTGCAACTACACCTACATTGGAAATTGAAGTCTCTTCCCACATTTAATGTTTAACTTTTTGTTTTTCATATTTTGAAATTAAATTACAAGACATGAGTTAAGTGATTATAATCACTGCGCTGAATAAATATAAAAAATGTAATTGATTGTATTGTTATAAAACAGCTATAAATAAGAAAAACGAACAATTACTCACCATTTTATCATTCGTACGCACTTCACAAAAATTTCTATCCTTGACATTTGAGATATCGCATTATTAAATGTGGAGTATTTTAAAAAAAAAATTAAAATTTCTCTGAAAAAAAAATTTCTACAAAATATTTTAATTTTCATAATGGGAGTGGCCGGTCACCTAAAATTAGAGTTAAGATTTTAAGATATATTTTTATGCTCAGAAATTGTAAAGACTTAACTAGACTGGGCTCCGAACAACCTGTGTTAACCGGTATCCGAAAGCGTTCGAATTACGAAAACTACGCTAAGCTAACTGTTATGAATGGTTTACTTGTATTTACAAACGCATGTGTTTTTTTTGTATAAAAAAAGTGAGTTAAAGAAAAAGTTGTGACCGAAATTGATAAACACAAAAAAATGTATAACCTACACTGATATTCACAACAAAATTGTACAACATAACCCGATAATCTAAAGAAAAGAAACGTGAACTAGTTAAGAAGACTTTTACTATCACTCGGCCCACACGATACTGATGGAGGTTGTCAGAGTTTTAAACGCGAGGGAATAAAGTTGAAGCACGCTACTCTATGCTCAACGAAACTTAAAAATCAAATTATTATCAGAAGCTCGGTTTGAAAGTCGTGAGTTGGAACAACCAGCGAAACATTTTTAGACGGGACCACAGCACTTTACATATCGAACGCCTTCCACTAAATATTTTTATTTTGCAAAATAAATCCGTTAATTCATTTCAATGTTTTTCATTTTAATATCAACAAATTAAATTTTGGTGAACGAAAATTGTTTTCCCATAGCTAAATACAGAGAAAGGAGTAATAAACTGAATGCGTAAAATGCTAAGGAATACATAAATGAAATGAATAGAACTATACACGAACGACTTACGACCACGATAACCAAGTGCGAAGTGAAGAGGAAGTCACTAATTTTCTTTAAGGGGTCATAAATATTACTTAAAACATTTCGTAACGTGTTTCCACGTTAATCCTTTCAGTCTCAGTTGTTCAATTGAGTACGGATATGTTGAATATCTAAGATTGACAGGTAATTATGCCAACAGTTAATGCGAAATGAGAACGCAAGACCGTTAATGCGGTACGAGAACTGCTCATTACGCTGTGGGCATGCTCTGTGTGCTCTGTGCACAAACAGTCGCTCATAACCAGCCGAAACTCGCGCGCCTGCCAGTCCTCGGGACACCACCCGCACTGCAGCTTGTGCGCGGGTGGAAGTAGCGCCCCTGCACTGCGAACCCTGATAGCTGCCGAGGGATAGTCCATCCTCGGGCCAGGCGAGATGTCGGCGAAGAGTGGAGAGACGTTGGTGGCTGTTGACGTCGCGCTCTCGAGAGCCGATGAGGGTGAAGTGAGCTGAATATGGAGCAGCGCTGGAATGCAGGGGCAGAGGAAGCGGGAGATCCGCCTAGGTGGGAGGCTAGTAGTCTGACCACTACACCACCGCGGCCCCCGCTAAAGTTGGTGCAGTGTTGATGTAGTGGCAGTGTAGTTAAGGCTCTGTTGCACACGTTTTGTTTAATTACTGGTTTTTGGCTTGTGTCAGTTGTTTAGGGACACTTATTTTCAAACCGCAACTATATCTCTCTGGTGATGTACATTACGCTGTAGAACAAACTTAAATTCTCAACTATTGTCTAGTGATTGTGAATTAATTAGAGCAGCATTATTTTTACATTATCAGTAGATGTTTTCTGTTTATCAGATAAAACGTGGCTAAAATTTGGTGACTGCGTGCGAAGGCATTTGTAAAATATAAATGTGCTATAGCAATAAGTAGTAAGTTAACTTATTAAGAAACAAATTGTGGCACAAAAGGGGAAAATTCAACATGGCTGATGAGACCGAGCCTTAAAAGCGCCGCCTGACTGGAGTTATTTTGCGTGTCGGAGGCATACAGTATAAACGCGGGAGCGCTAAGGGCGACCTAAGTACGCGTATCAAGTGTCTGGTCGCCTTTACGTAAAAGGCAACGAGCCGACGTGATGCCTCTCTCTCGTCGGCTTACCTTACTAGACTTTCAGCGGTGATCCTATCATTTTATGGCGTAATCATAGAAACAAAGGTGTTCTTCGTGTCTCTAAGCTATACTAATTAGCCTGCACTGAAAGTTTTGCACTGAAAAATTATTACGAAACACTCGTATCAGCCTTTTTTTCACTTAAAATACGTATTAGAGAAGAAAATACGAAAGTAAAACAACCATTCCGACACAGAAAATAGAAATGTTAATGCAATGAACGCAGACGTTGCTCAAAAGTATTGAACAGTTTTTAAATGGCAACAACGACTGAAGGTGTACGCACTGTTATTGCGCCTGGGTAAACGACGCACTTAAGGGGTCCACCTTCCTGGCACTTGAACTGCATTGTAGTGTGTTTGAAATCCTGTTTTTTTTTTTTTTTGCGAAACTATTAAAAGTGCCCTCAGTATGTTTACCTATGAAAAGACATCATACGCAGACGATGATGGAATGGCACTTTAAAGTGATCACGAGTGCTGTAAATATTATTTTGGAGACCTCCAACATAGTTAAAAATTGGTTTTTCAGATTGCCGTATCTGAAAATATACTAGCCGGACACGAGTCAAACTACAATAGGAGCCTGTAGTGAACTTTGCTGCAGACTTTCCCATCAATAAAATGATAGGTTCACCGCTGCAAGTCCCAAAGGTAGACGCAGCACTACGAGAACACTGCACGCCAGTTCATAGCCCTGCGCGTAGCGGCGATGGCGCTCCTGTAGCGCGTGCCAGTGTAACCCTTATAGCTCCCGCGCTTCTCGGCAAAAAAAAAAGGAGAAAAGCGATCCAGGCAGGCGGGTCCCTTAATTTCAGACTTTTCTGCTATCCCTTTAATATGACACAGTTTTCATGGCCCGCAGATTCACTGCAATACTCCCCGTGCTAACAAAATGTGGAGGTGTTATTTTAAAATTGTTCCCGTACATTGAGTCGAATTGGTGAGTTTTTAATTAAGTTAATAAAGCCAGTCTCTGAGTTTTAATGTTACGGTAATTATTTTGAAACTTATAATTCGTGTAACATAAGCTGCAGCCGAATTATTAGTGAATCGCTTTTCCGTTTTCTCTTGGTTAAAATAAAATGCTTTTCAAGGGTTCCAGTTTCGAATAGGCAAATCGAAAGTCGATTTCCTATTACAATAAATTACATTTTATCTGAAAACGATTGTCTAACTGACAAATTGTTCCTGCAGTTTTCCGACCGCCAAAAAAATATATTTCCGATTTAAAACTGCTTCTGCGCGCCAGCAGACTAACGTGTTAAAGGACAGATTCCCCAGGTTTTTAGGACTGAAAAGTTAAATTTTTTTATGCCAGTGACTTTGAAACCAGTACCGGAGCTTGTTTAAACTATTATAAATGTATTTTTAGTCTGCTGTTAGACAAGAAGTGTTAGCCAAGTAGACAGCTGCCCATACGTCGTGGCTGTCATCAACTACGAGAATTTTGAAATATGAGTGCTCGAGTGAGATATTCGAGTGGCGCTTTACAACTGAGGTCTTCAGTGCCAGTGATGAAGCAGCGAGGGAACGTAATGGCGCGATAAAAGGTAGCACCCCGAGACCCACTGACTAACGGTAACGTCCGCCTTGTTTCCTACATGCAAACGTGCAGGGCGTCCCCGACGGGAAGAAATACAACTGTACCTAGGTTAAATTTTTTACGTCTATCATGAGTGCGCAATTTTTCAAGCTAATATACCTGCAAACGTTTTACAAAAACTATAGTTTTTTATTTTTTATTTGTTAAAGTAGGAATTTGTGAACTACTTGATATCATAACAGTGCTGCGCGATCATTGCAGTTTTAAAGCAAAAAATAGAATTATCTGCCATAGTTTTATCAGCACTGCGATGGCAAATGACATATTCGGGTCGTAATATAAAAATAAAATAAACGTTGAACGACCCGCATAAGAGTAAAAATTCTGTGTTTATTTACTCTGAGTTAGAATGTTGATTGCCAGTAGCCAGGCAAAGTCATTGCAGTTTATCTTAAGGAAAATCGTTCTGGATTCAGTTATACGCTGTCCGCGGTAAAGTGAGCACTTTTGAGGCCCTAGCTACTTTTTCCTTTCAGCCATTTTTTTTATACTTGAACCACATTTTTAAAATAAACATTGCCACGGAAGTAATAAACACAGTGTGTATATTCCACCGCACTCGGAAGTTAACGTCTAAGGCTACAATAAAATATATTTATTGACTATTATATCAAATGAGAGGCTTTCAAAAGTGCTCACTTCACCGTGAATAGCCTATAGTAATTTCTTGTTCTAAAAAAATATATCTTTTTTCGCCATTCCTTAGTGAGAAAACACCGTAGATGCAGGTGCATGTATACATTAGGCCTATTACTTAAAAAATTTCAGCTTCGAAGGAAGAAATATTTTCAAAATATAACATACTAATGATGAATAATTTTCCATCAGAAAATCACAAAATAAGGTTTATGCATCAGAATAATCCCGTTTTTAAATACGTATCTGCTGTCAACAATGATAGTGAGGCTCTGAATGTGAAACAGTGGTATTTTCCTTGATATGTCTAACATCCGAATACTGTCCTCAACTGCAGCAAATTTTCAAACAGGCAGGCCTGCACAAGTGTACGTGAAAAGGGCGCAGTTAAAATGTCACATAAAAGGAAATATCTTAATATTTATCAGGTTCGTCAGTCTAACTATCGCATATACAGCGCCTCACAATAAAAACTGAGTTCGTTCGGACAGACGTCAACATGACCACTATGCAGCGTGCACTGGTAGATGATGGCACTTTAGTGTTTGGCGAAGTGATGCTACGATATCGCTGAGAATGGCCATTTTATAAGAAATTTTACCTTTTCGGAACGCGGGTACAGTGAATTCGAAAATCGCGCTTTGGTAAAACCTTTTGGTGAAATAATCATTGAAATATGATGTTTTCAATAACCGTTTTAAATGTCGACAATTTAAATCATTTATATAAATCTTAACTCGTAAAGCAATCGTATTTTTCAGGAAAATCAAATTTTACCGAAATCTAATTTACTACAAAAATAAAGGTTGGTGAGTACGGATATGCATGCACGTGCGTTAATACTATTATGCACACAATACCCTTAAACAATGGTCCTCTTATTACCATACAAAGACTGTGTTGTGATATAATGAATGGGAGGCGTACTTCATAATGTCGAGTTGCTTTGTTTACAGCGAAAAAAAAAAATCCCACGTGAACATACCCAGCTTGACTTGTCTGTCTCAGTGGGACCAATTATTATTTTTTGCGAATGCAGGAATTATGAGGGTACCGTAAGAAGAACATAATTAAAACTTTTACTTGCTGGTTTTAAGAAGTCATTCTATCGTTACAATGGTATTAGGTAAACCTAAACAATACAGTTTATTTCAAGAGTAATGAAATTAAAACTAAGTTCGGAATTTTAAAAGTGTTTTTTTAAGAACAGGTATTAGAGGGTTGTTTTATTTCTCCAGTTTAAAAAATAATGTCGGTAATAAATATTGTATTGAAACAATCTATGCCTCATGCATTAAATAGAAAGAAAATATTTCAAACAAAAACCAGATACGTTTTGAATACAATGCAAATATAATTTCTAGTTTTGTATCCCCTCTATTACTATAAACATAACGAATTAAGCCTTGAAGTAAAGCGAGGTTCTTGCGGGTAACCTAGCAGGAATAGCCTCTGAGTTTAAAATGTGCAGAGTTGACAAGGTATATATACTAAGAAGTAGCACCGGAAAGGGATGTAAAATCATGTGTTGAGAGAGCAAAATAGAACTTAAGGCCTTACAAGAGCCACGCAGGCCTGCTGCTGTATACCTAACTAGCTCAGTAAGTAAAAAAATGCTTACAACAAACACTTGGCTGACCGTAAACCATTGCAATTGCAAGAAGAATAAAATATAAAATATAAATTGTTTGGATTCTTTAAAGTTACACGACATCTGCAGTGGTGAAGAGCAACCACTAATTAAGAAACAGTAAAAAAAGGGAATACATACGTACTGGATTTTTGTGTTGGGGGAGGGGGGGAATATTTGTGTGTGCTGTTGGCCATGTTTTTCCTTGACATTTGCCACCCCTTCTACTTCACAAGTAACAACTTTGCAATAAAATGCCAAATTAAATTAACATTTTGTTTATGCACGAAATCTTAGTAAATTATAAACATATAAGATAAAAAATTGAGTCGTGAAAAGCATGACAGGGTAGAATAATTTTCACTACAGAAAATACATTTAATGTTTTTCTTTTTGTTGCGAAATAACGCACTCGTTATAGCCCCCTTCCATAGTATGTACGTTGCGAATTATTAAGAGATGGGCACTTATGCCACCCTACTCAAAATTCGCGCCTGGTGGAGAGGTCGAACTACTCGGCTTCCACCACGGCGAACCGGGTCCGATTCTCGCCGGGGTCACTCCCCGACCTTCGTAGGTGGGAAACGTGGCGGATGTTGTCGTTGGCCAGTGGATTTTCTTCGGATACTCTCGTTTCCCCCGCAATTTCACTCCAGTGCTCCAGCTTTACTTTGCTTCACCAATCATCGCCTTTCAAGGCCTTTGCCCAAATCTTGCATCAGTTCTGTGTTTACATCCATCACGTCCCGGATAACCTGATACAAAAGCTCGGGTATGGAAGTTCGCCGTCACCACTATGAAAATTGTGTTCGGCTAACAGTGATTGAAACGGGGCTACCTCGTGACACATACGTAGTCACCAAAGAATAAGCAGTATGTAGATATGGGGAAAACGTTAAATATAAAATTTTTTGGCATATTTTTTAATTTTATTTTTTTATATATTAACTGGTATTTGGTGATTACATAAAGCACACGTCAAGTAGTTACCCACGGCATTAGTTTATGTTGTACATTTTTTCATTTGTACAACTTAGTATTAGTTATTACGGCTGTAACAAAATAGAAGAATTTTGTATTTGGCATAAAATTATTCAAAAAATATAAATTATAACTTTTTTAATTCGAGGAAAATGTAATCGCATACAATGCGTACGAGTGGAACAATGTTTGGTACAGTTACAAAATGATTCATTTGTTGGGGTCCGACACCCTTATGGCTGGGCTGCGTCGGAGGGTGCTGAAGCGTGTGTAAAACTGACCCCGTCCTACTTACTCATACACTCAGTCCGGCTCAGCTCGGGTTGTCATCGCCAAAACTCGTACGTGTGTGAGAGATGACAAGCTGGGCTCAGGGTCCGAGGAACCGAATCTGGCAGGCTCGACTGAGCCTTCGGTGGGGCTAGGCTTGACTCGGTTCGTCGCCGACTCGCTATTGGCTCGTACGTGAGTGGTAAGTCGGGAGCCAGGTTTTTGTATCGACACGCGAAGGCAGTACGAAGCTGCGATTTGTCTTGCGTTAAAACTACGTACATGTGGGCAGAAGATGCCGGCTTCCACGGCAAGCAACTTCATTTCCGTGAGATATTCTAAAGTCGTGTTTGTACACATCAGAATATGCCATTTTAATAGTTACGTAGATTTTAATGTGTGAGTTTGAGACGGGGCGTCTCATTTTGACCGATTTCCCGCCCGTCAACCACGCCCATTCCACCTAAAAACACGAAGTAATTTTCAGTTAGGCTCGGAATCTTACCAACTAGGCCTTTAACACCGCAGTATCTTGCAGAAATATGACGTGGCAACGTGATGGAATGTCGTACCTTTGCTGCGGCACTGCCAAGCCGCCATCGCGGGCTGCGTTGGGCGAGACAGCTACTGCGCAGTGGGCCGGCTGGCTTCCCAACGCGGAGCTCCAGTTAGGAGCGGCCGCATCACGTGCCTCGAGCGGAACATGGCAACGTGGCGCGCGCTTATTGGTTCACGGTCTTTATGTTCTTTTATCAACCAATATTTTTGTAATATGTTATTGCCGAACGTGCCTGAGGGTTTGATAAAGGTAAAAAAAAAAAGTGCACGCGATTGGTTTTTCTCTTGCGAATGGGTAATCAGTTCTAATGTACTGCGCAGTTTAAAATTTAAATTGAAAATTTATTTTATTTTAATTTAGGGTCTTACCAGGTCTCAGTCACGAATTACGTTTAGAGGTGAACTTTTTAGAGAAAAAAAAACCCCGAGCAACCTTAAATACTTTTCGTTAAGAAAAAAAAATTTTTTTTAATTTTTGTAAGGAGAAACATGTTGCTGTAACGTTAAACGTTTCAGTTTCAATAAGTAACAGCTAGTGAAAAAACTGAGATACAGGAAAAACTTCTTGACGATTTGCAAGCTGCATTTGCGGACGTAATAACGGTACAGTCAGGGTATTATAAGAGGTGTCCGATTGTTTTAAAGCTGGCTTAAAGATAATGAACCAGTGTCATATGTTCCATACCGTCTGGCACCACCTAAATTAAATGCTTTTAAACATTTGGTGCAAGAAATGCTTGATTAGGATATTTTGGAGAATTAGGCTGTCCAGCTGGAGTCAGCGATGATATCGCCAAAGACGAAGTCGGGATGCTGATCACATGCACACCAATAAACGAACGCTTCATCTTTGTATCTACACTCCAATAGCTCGCTGGTCCAAACAGGTACTTCAAATTTGAGCATATTTTTAATTTTGGTGGGAAAATACCCGCGAATTGCTGTAATGAAAGAGACGAATATAAATAAAGTACCAGACTGAATGCCAGAAACGCCAGAGAAGAGAGAAAGATACATCACCAATCGCATCAGAAGAAGAACTGTGACGAGACACGACATTGACCACATTAATTATCTGCAGAGGTCGATATTTCACGTGATCAACGGCCAATCGCGAGTGAGCAATGTGTCGTTATCATTAAATAACACCGCAGTCTAAGGGTGTGGTTCGAGCTGCAGTGGATGAATGGTGGCCGGGTGATGAGGGTGTGACTAATGATTCGTTGGAGAGGGTTGGTGGAGCGGAGTCGACTAAATAGCTAATATAGTGGTGGGGTCAAGCGCCTGTTGGTCATGTCCAGAGGATGTGTGCTCCGCTATCTTTACGAAAATCGAATACTGGACCTTCTACACGTAAGGCTTTGAAATGTTTTCAAAAATGCCGAAATTTCCCTATTTTGTTAAAATTTTTATTTAATTTCGCATTTTAATTTACTTCTTTTTTTTTAGAATCTTTTTAGAGATTATTTTTAATTTTTCTTGATATTTTTGGATTTACGTTTGTTTGGAGTCAAGGTCATGTACCGTATATTAAATATAGCTGTCATGGTCAATAATGAAATTTCTCCCAAATTTTTTTAATTTTTAAATTGTAAGGTCACCCCAAGGTCAAATTTATAGAAAATAAATATGAATTTCGAGGCCCGTGGAGTGATTTGTTCCTATTTCTTACGTCCCCTCCCCCTTACCCCGAATTGTTGATATTTTCCTCTATTTTTCGACTTCAAGCTCAATACCAAGGTTACGGTCATGGGCCAAGGGCAAAGTCACCTGGGTCATGGTCAAGGTCCAGCTCATCCAAGATGGCCGAAGGTAACGTCACAACATGTCGGCAAGGTAACTCCAGTCATCCATGCCAGGTCCCACGTGGCCCGGATGCCTCCTAATCCTACTAGTAGTACTTGCAATATTAGAAAGAGAATATGNTCCATGCCAGGTCCCACGTGGCCCGGATGCCTCCTAATCCTACTAGTAGTACTTGCAATATTAGAAAGAGAATATGTTAAATATTTCTCATTCGTAGATACAATGTTACAATATACGAACATTTATATTAACCAGGAACGAAAGATTTGGAATACACACTTTCTTTGAATTATTATTTAACCACGAGAACGGAGATATTGAAAATGTATGCAGGCCCCGGTGGCATCAGTCAGTTGGCTAATATCTAAGTCGTTCTTGAATTCCCTGCAGACGGAGATAAAGGTGGACTCACAACCATCCGTCGCATCCGTCNGCTAATATCTAAGTCGTTCTTGAATTCCCTGCAGACGGAGATAAAGGTGGACTCACAACCATCCGTCGCATCCGTCCGGCGGTCACGTCATCTTCAATCAATTGCAGGGAAACTTTTTTTTCTATCCGTCAATCAGTCAAAAATTTCTCAAACTTTAACTTTCGATGGACGGACGGATGGGCCACACTGCCTTCTGACGACATTTCGTAGACGCGAATACGCACTTTGAAATAAAATGCAAGGCGGTGAATTATGTGTCTATTTATAATTGATGGTATATTCAGGAATTTAAAATGTAAACAATAATTCAGTATAAATTCTTATAACGTAAAAAAATTATTTCTCCAAAATGTTTCTGTCTTGAAAATGTATTCACAACCAAAATTATGCCTCCAACTAAAGAAATAACACGGTGCTAAGTTGTCACACTGAAATGTTGCCGTACAGAAGGATTGACGGACGACGGATTGTTGTGAATCGCTTTCAACTGACAGTGGAAAACACTGACGGGCGACTGACTGACGGACGGACGACTGACGGGTGCGACGGACGGTTCGAGTCCAGTTAAACGCGCGTGTGAAGGACGGCAAAGAGTGGCGTGTGAAAGTGACAGCTCTGCGGAAGTGAGTTTTGGCACGCAGCCTTGAAGAGGCCCGGCAGGGCAGTAGTCGATCGCGGCAGCGCGTGTTGGTGGATGGTTGTTAAGCGCGGGAAAAGGGGGTGGGGGGACTGATTTATCGCTCGGCCAATACACATTTGTCGGAGAGAGGCGACGGGAAGGTTAATGAAGCCGGCGTGATTTGTGCATTGTGTATCGACACGGTGGTGGCTCGGCGCGTTATCTGCCATCCGCCATTTCCTGCCCGCGACACCTTGCTTTCTGGGGTCGCGATCCGCCCATTCCGGCCGCACATTATCCCGCTCGTGTTCACGGTTAGTCGTTCCATATGAGCCTGCTGCAGACCACCAGATAACCGGCCGTATTCCTCTGGCACCACGAAAACTAATACAGTAAATTTAATAAGTTTATTATTTTTTTCTTATATACAAAATCAAAACTTGCAGTTCCGTAGTTAACCGAGCACTTAAAAAATTAAGTAGCATTAAAAATAAATCGAGGTATGGCTGTGCCAGGTACTCGGCCGTGGTTTTCACGTGAATACATTTGCGTTAGCGGGTAATATTTTCTTTGGGAAATGGGATTGAAATGAAAGAACAAAATGGATAGCTGGTCACCATTGCTTAAATAGGCACGTCTATACGATATATTTCGTTTGGCACCATAATCACCGTGCTAGCAAATCGGAGTCGCGAAATACTCTGCCCGGGAATGTTCCTTAGCGCCCACAATTGCCACCAGTCGCCGCGTGTCCCCACCCATGCGGCGCCAACTCAAGGTCAAGCTCGCATCGTACGATACCATCTAACAAGGCCACATTTACACTCATTTGTAAAAAAAAATTGCTCACCCTGAAAGTGCCATTGCAAGGGCAAGTGGGTATAGGCATAGGACACTGTACGTAAACAGAAAACATCAAAATATTGTACTACACTAAGCATCTTTTGCAGGGGACAAACACTTGCAGGATCCAACTAGTATGGTGTTGGACAACCCATAAGAAGAAACCGGTGGCGACACGGTCGGGGGTGGAGGCATACTGACGTCGGATGTTCTCCTGAAGAAGATTCTGTCACAGCTAGTGCAACTGACCCTCCAAATTCGAATCCGTCGTAGTTTCCGCTGGCCGAAGTTGTAAATATCGCCCCAAACATTCTCGATGGGCGAAAGGTCTGGGGACCTTGCTAGCCAAGGAAGCATGTTGACATCACTAAGGCAGGCCAGAGATACCCGTGCTGTGTGAGGCCGGGAATTATCATGCTGGAAAATGAGGTTTTCAAGCTGCACCAGGAAGGGGAGTGCATATGGTCGTGGAATTTCCTGGATGTATATCGCTGTGCTATCAGGATTTCTTCGAATCGTAGGAAATGGCACCTCTCGTTAAGGCGATGTGCTGTTCTACAATGAAGCGTGGATCATGGCGGTGGTCAGGACGTGTCCAGACTCGAATTTGGCGGTCGTTTGTATTCAGACAAAACATTTGATTCGTCGCTGAACTCCACTCGTGGCTAATCCGCAAGCTGAGATGCTGCCCGTTCCCAGCAGAAGGTCACACGAGCCGAGCGATGCTCAGGTCGTAATAGTAAACGTTGTAAGGGACTCCGTCCTGAAGGCCGCATGGATATGGTATTGGTGGACACAGGCGTATCTCCTGCTACCATGACATGCCCCTGGATGGTGCGCAGCGATGCCCATGGGGTGCCTACAGCATGTCGCACAATGAAACGATCCTCCCTGCAGGTGGTTCGCCGGGGTCGACCCGAGCCTTTTAGACGGTTGTGTTTACCCTCTTGTTCCCACTGAGTCCAACATCGACTCACAGTGTAGGTAGAACGGTTCAAGTGGCGAGCAACGCGCTGAAAGGTCTAGCCTACTTCTCTAACTCATCCAGCTGAATAAAGGCTTGTCAAATGCGCCGTTGGGACACGCTGCGTGTTCACTGAACTTGACTTTGTGGATCGCACTGCTACTAAGCCTTATTCTGTGTCTTGCAACTGTGAATGATGGAGTGGGACATGTACGTCCCCAAGTGGCACATCCGCGCAAGCAAACCGCATTAAACGCAAACGGGACACATGTCGAGCTATGACAATACTGCGAGGCAACCTTGGTTGTACTCGTGCGATTCGTTAATGGTGATCAACATTTTTTGCCAATGAGTGTATCAACATGTGTTTGTGGAGAGCAGAACATTTTATTGGCCATATTGCGTATTGCTTTCGCCATATTTATTTGTTCACTTTTCCACAAAGAGCTTATCAGGTGTACCGATGAATGATTCCTAATCACCCACTATGGTCGAGGACGTGGATATATTCACGTTCATCAACAACAGTGAACCGAATCAATAGCGTGTATCGGTTTATTAAGCTCATTATTCTATTTTATGATCGTTTAATGTTTTTCAGCCTTGTGATATTTTTTATGGACAGGTTTCTCACCTCATGTTCCTTGCTGACCAGACTCAGACTAAAATGTATTATGTCAAAGTATAACATTTTAAAAACCAGTTTATATATATGACCTGATTGCTTGATTGCCAATGTGGCACACGCGCGCGCAGTGTTGAAAATGTTAAATCCTGTTCAACTTTTCAATATAAGTTATAGATCACCATGTCTGAAAAGGATAAGCAACTAATTCCAAGGGTATCCGCGAGTTCGATCCCAACTGGCTGCTCGCTCTAGGGATGCCCCCTCCCCCCCGGTTAAACGAGTAACCTTCCATTTCCAATCTTCATTTTAGGCGAAACGCAGCTGCTCTCACTCTGAAGCAGTATGCAATTACCGCAAATATGCGAATCTTTTCTCATTTTAAAAAGTAAGTCACCGATTCCATACTTATTTTTTGAGAATTATTATCTACAAAATATTTCTAAATACAGTAACTCGGGGTGATGTTATAAACTTTCAGGGGTAGTAGAGAAGGGCACAAGTATTAATTTGAAACAGGGGCGTTGTGGAAGACTGTACTACGTTTAATGCCATAAGGTAAAGTTCTTACATTACCTTGAAGCTTGCAAATTAGGATAAACATCCCTGCCCGAGCCGGGAATCAAGCTCGGTGGCAGTTAGGTATGCTAGCCCTGAGTCGGACAACATATCCTGTAGGCGTAGTACAGCTCAAGAGGTGGAGAATGTAAGCTCCACTAATGCACGGTAGATTATATGTGGTATGTCGACGTGGTGGGTCCTGAGGTGGGAGTGTGGGCACACTGCATGCAGTCTGTGTTTACACGCAGATGAGNAGACAGAACATTTGATTCGTCGCTGAACTCCACTCGTGGCTAATCCGCAAGCTGAGATGCTGCCCGTTGCCGGCAGAAGGTCACACGAGCCGAGCGATGCTCAGGTCGTAATAGTAAACATTGTAAGGGACGCCGCCCTGAAGGCCGCATGGATATGGTATTGGTGGACACAGGCGTATACCCTGCTACCGTGACATGCCTCTGGATGGTGCGCAGCGATGCCCATGGGGTGCCTACAGCCTGTCGCACATTGAAACGATCCTCCCTGCTGGTGGTTCACCGGGGTCGACCCGAGCCTTTTAGACGGTTGTGTTTACCCTCTTGTTCCCACTGAGTCCAACATCGACTCACAGTGTAGGCAGAACGGTTCAAGTGGCGAACAACGCGCTGAAAGGTCTAACCTGCTTCTCTAACTCATCCAGCTGAATGAAGGCTTGTCAAATGCGCCGTTGGGACACGCTGCGTGTTCACTGAACTTGCCTTTGTGGCTCGCACTGCTACTAAGCCTTATTCTGTGTCTTGCAACTGTGAATGATGGAGAGGGACATGTACGCCCCCAAGTGGCACATCCGCGCAAGCAAACCGCATTAAACGCAAACGGGACACATGTCCAGCTATGACAATACTGCGAGGCAACCTTGGTTGTACTCGTGCGATTCGTTCATGGCAATCAACATTTTTTGCCAATGAGTGTATCGACATGTGTTTGTGGAGAGCCGAACATTTTATTGGCCATTGCGTATTGCTTTCACCATGTTTTTTTGTTCGCTTTTCCCACAAAGAGCTTATCAGGTGTACCGATGAATGATTCCTAATCACCCACTATGGTCGAGGGCGTGGAGATACAGTGAACAGTGAACAGAATCAATAGCATGTATTAGTTTATTAAGCTCATTATTCTATTTAATGATCAATTAATGTTTTTCAGCCCTATGATATTTTTTTACGGACAGGTTTCTAACCTTATGTTCCTTGCTGACCAGACTCAGACTAAAATGTATTATGTCAAAGTATAACATTTTAAAAACCAGTGTATATACGTATATAAACATATATATATAACCTGATTGCCTGATTGCCAATGTGGCACACGCGCACAGTGTTGAAAAAGTTAAATCCAGTTCCTGTTCAACTTTTCAATATAAATTATAGATCACCTAGTCTGAAAAGGATAAGCGACTAGTTCCAAGGGTATCCGCGAGTTCGATCCCAACTGGCTGCTCGCTCTAGGGATGCCCCCCTCCCCCCGGTTAAACGAGTAACTTTCAATTTCCAATCTTCATTTTAGGCGAAACGCAGCTGCTCTCACTCTGAAGCAGTATGCAATTACCGCAAATATGAGAATCTTTTCTCATTTTAAAAAGTAAGTCACCGATTCCATACTTATTTTTTGAGAATTATTATCTACAAAATATTTCTAAATACAGTAACTCGGGGTGATGTTATAAACTTTCAGGGGTAGTGGAGAAGGGCACAAGCATTAATTTGAAACAGGGGCGTTGTGGAAGACTGTACTACGTTTAATGCCATAAGGTAAAGTTCTTACATTACCTTGAAGCTAGCAAATCAGGATAAACATCCCTGCCCGAGCCGGGAATCAAGCTCGGTGGCAGTTAGGTATGCTAGCCCTGAGTCGGACAACATATCCTGTAGGCGTAGTNCGACATGTCCTGTAGGCCTATTACAGCACAAGAGATGGAGAATGTAAGCTCCACTAATGCACGGTAGATGATATGGGGTATGTCGACGTGGTGGGTCCTGAGGTGGGAGTGTGGGCACACTGCATGCAGTCTGTGTTTACACGCAGATGAGTGCACTCGAAAAGTCTTGAGTGAAATTGAGTACACTGCCGCGGAACGTGCGGATATGGTGTCTGTGCACGGACAAGCTAATGGAAACAGTAGGGAAGCCGCATGATTGTATCGGGGCAAGTAAGCACGTAGGTGACTTCCAGCTCATAACATGTTCCCAAGATTCTTCCAACGGTTACGGGAAATGGGGCAGTTGGACCCACAATTCCACGACCGAGGAGGAAGACGAACTGCACGGACACCTGAAGTCGAAGAAGCTGTGCTGTACCACGTGGCCGAGGAGCTTGCAACAGTCGCTCCAGCACAGTGCTGCGTGGAGAGTAATACGGAAACAGCAGCTGCGCCGCTACTATCCTCAGGAGCTCCATGCCTTGCATCCGACTGACTTCACGCCTCGCGTCGTGTTCGGTCAGTGAGTACTGCAGAGCAGGGTGTTCGACTCTCACTCTCCTGCGCATCTGATTTTCACCAATGAAGCCTGTTTCACGAGATATGGTGTGTTCAGTAGGATATTGATACATTCAGTTAGTCCACAGAGTCCTTTAAGTGCTATTACACTGTAATGAGCCTCCCAACGTTGTTTTGGTTGTAACGTTCGACGGAGTCGTTCGTCTACGGGTCGGGTTTCCCTATCTCAAATTGATACTTGTTCCCTTCTGGCATTATCCCTGAAAGTTTCTAACATCGCCTCGGATACATCCTGTATCTCATTACTACCAGCAGCTTAATAAAAAACAGTAGTATTGCAATAATGAGTGAGCTTAAGAAGTTGAGATTACCACGAACCCATAAACGGGAAACCCGTCTCTGAAGTGTTCATTATGATACGGAAATGTGTTGTATCTCTATGTAGCATCGACTGATTGCTAAGTCCTCGTTCGTGTCTCCGATATCCTTCAGCAAGTTTTAGCTGTGTAACTGCTTGAACAGTCCAACGCAAGACATCCTATCCCGCATGCCACTATTGCCTGAAGAAAGTGTGACTCTAGCATTGTATTGTGGATGGTTTACTTGATTATCTGACGCAAGTTATGCTCTTGAAAAATTGGAGTTGTAGTTGGGTGTGTATTGCGTACCTAAGTCTCGAAGGATAAGAGATAAACGCGTGTGAATACATTTTTTTTTAATTTTAACTCGTGATCTAACCTGAAAATATACGATACATAACGTCACAAACAGTAAGGGTATAAAAAAGTAAAACTAAGTTTTAAAAAAATAACAGCTTCAGTAGACATTGAAATGTTTACTGAAATATACTGCATTACCTTCTACCAAATACTTTGAATAATGCGACAATTGTCCCATGTTCTCCTTGGAAACATAGGGCCTAGTAGGGAGTGTAAGGGCCTTCCCCAAAAAGGTCCAGAATCGATTCCCGGCCGGATCACACCCGGATTTTCGCATGTGTGAAACGTGACGTTGATGCTGACTAGCGAGTTTTCTCGGGGTACTCCCCCTACCCCCGTCCTTTCAATCCGTCCCCGCTCCCCGCTAGAATATCATTACGTGCAACCCCTCAGGTACAACGGTACATACCTCCCCCTCCCCCCTTGCCATGCGAAAGTCCGTCATTTCCCTTGAAATGAAGTGTGTGATGTACGAATGCCTTATTTGAACTAGAGAAAAGGGGAAGGGGGTGGTAGAATAATGTGACTTAATTGTTTCACAAGCTTGAGAACCATCGTCTTAATATTTTCGTCAGAATCAACTTTGAACTTGAGTCTGTTAAATTAAATAATCCACGAGTTACACTTACAGCGCACATTGAAGTGCCAACGTTTTACTTCTCCCGAAAATACATTTTATACTTAACGCCGCACGATGTTGTAGACTGTTCACGTTCAATTGAGTACTTTTGAAAGCCCTGCTTAGAATATACTATTTTTCTCATTTTCTATCCTTTTGCTATAAACACTGCCATGGGCCGTCAAACTTTATTCACGCGTCATTCAAGTTAATCCGTTTAATTTTAGGGAAGTAAATATGTCGATATTATGCAGATCTGTGCGCTTTTGTGTGTAAAACGAGAACCACTGACTTCAGTAGCTATAAACTTAAACATACGCTCTTAGTCGAACATCGATTCTTGGAACTATTTTTATTAGTTGGTTACCAAATTAACTGGGAGCTTACATGCCAGAGTGTACTGAAGCTTGTATAAAGTAATGAATAGTGATTTTTTTCCACAGGTTGATTTAAAAAGTAGTTGTTTTACCGTGAACAGCCTATACACATCTGCGTGCCGGGAGAGATGATTTGCGTTTACAATAAGAAACTGCAATATTAGGCCTTTTTAAAAATATTTTCTTTGTTTAGGACTCTACTTGTATCAGTAATGTGTACGCCATGTCGCATGTCGGGACCAATAAGAGTGTGTTTGTGTTTGATGCTATTGGCAGCAGGTGTTTACGCGACTACGGAATATAGTAAAAACAACGAATTATGTCACCCACCATGTGAGAGCTTTACTTACTGGAGGCCCTGCTGTGTGCAGTGTACATTATTAAATAATGTACTTCGCGTGCAACGTCCAATACAGAGTGGATTGGAGAGGTACAGGCGGCTCTTAAAATCGGGATCTTGAGAGCCGATGAGAGTGAAACAAGGTGATTATGGAGCAGCGGCAGAATGCATAGGCTAAGGAAACGGGAGACTACCGAGAAAACCCGCCGACCAGCGGCATCATCCGGCACGACTCCCGCGTGTGAAAATCCGGGAGCGACCCCGCCGGGAATCGAACTCTGTTCACTTTGGCGAAAGGCGANGGGAGGGAAACGAGGTGATTATGGAGCAGCGCCAGAATACATAGGCTAAGGAAACGGGAGACTACCGAGAAAACCCGCCGACCAGCGGCATCGTCCGGCACGACTCCCGCGTGCGAAAATCCGGGAGCGACCCCGCCGGGAATCGAACTCTGTTCACTTTGGTGAAAGGCGATCGCTCCGGCCGCTACGCCAACCACGGCATCTGAAAGGGTTAAGAGGCTGCATCACCCCTTATAAAGAAATTATTCGTTTTAGTGCCATAAAAGACAAGTCAGGATCATTACTGAAATTGTTTTATTATAGAAGCATCACATTTCATAATTCTGTGCAAATTTTCGTACCTGATTGTTAATAGGTGTTCCCTGGTTGTCATTGATTTGAATTTATCGGAAAGGGCTTATTAATGTCCCCCGGTATTATGCCTGAAGGTTATCAGGGGACGGCTTATAAACTAACTTACGCCCTAACTAAAACTGACACCCATGCCTTACCTAGGATTCGAGCCTAGAACCTCCTGCACCGCAGACCTGGTTGTCATTAATAGGTAAAAATGATTTAATATATAAAAATTTCGTATTAAATTAATTGTTGCATAAATATGTGTAAATAGTTCAAATATTAGGTCCGTAATGAAGTGTAAAGTAATTAGTTAAGCTTCTATTGTCTCATTTTTCAATAAATACTTCTATATTTGAATTAGGAAAAAATAAATTTAAAAACTCAATATGGCGGGTGACGTGGCAGGAATGTGCTGCGACGGCAACTGCTTGTTCCTCCAGTTCTCCGGGCGCTGCTTGAGTCGACGTGCTGTGTGTGAATCGTCTGCAGAGTTTCAGGAGGCCCGAGCAGAATGACTTGTCGAGATTCGCAACAGCGTGAATAAAATTTGGCCAACGATTGTTATCTAAATTTACTCACAGAATCCACCGGCGTTTTACACCAACAGGTATCACACAGAAGGCTGCACGGTAATTTAATGCACATTTCAATAACCGCATCGTGTCCTAAAGAAGAAGAAGAGTTGAACGCTGTACCTTCCAAGCGAAATTACGTTGTACTAAATGCAATGCGAACATAACAATTAGTTCGGCGAGTTTCAACTGCGCAGATTTACGAAATATATCTAATCGAGAGAGTGAACTCTACTGAATCAAGAGAAGAGAATACAAATACCACGCGGTAATTACGCCGATCCGGTCCAAAATTTCTGATTCTGCACATACACTTATTTGAAACAATGTGCAATCTAGTTGTCGTCCGTATGTAAAATATTCTCGCTCCCGGAAGACCTAACAGAAAAACTTCAAACGTTCATTTCAAAAGGACACACGCATCCCGGGATCCGAACCAGGAACCTCCGTGATTGTAGGTCACGGTAGTCTCCTTACGCGCCGCACTTTGGCAGATATTTTATTCTCTAGTGTCGAACACGACATCTGTGATGACGGCATGATCCTCCGATGACATACAACAATGGCCGCAGTGCACCTACTTGACTGGAGAAATCTAATGAGGACATATGAGTTGAAGTACGCCCTCGTGTTCGTGCCCCTCGCTTCCGAGACATTTCCCAGTCATTGATTGCAAAAATCCTGTCCTGGAATCTGCCACGGAACATTTCTCCTGTATCTAGGTTTATCAAATGTATCTAGGCCCATGAAATGTAATTTCCCAATTTCCGTCAAAAACGTATTTTAAATCAATAGTCGGGTTGGTAGAGAAATTAAAAAAATATATATAAATTAAAAAAAAGCTGAGTTGAAGTACTTTTAAAATAACGAATACATTTCGCTGGTCAACGATTTCATATAAGAAAATTACCTTTTTTTTTTTCGTACTCGTAATTGGAAAACTAACATGCTGCGGTAAAATAATATACCGGTTGTAATTTTTTAAATCGAAAGGGTGTTTTAATCGGTCCAATCAATAATTATTTTAAACCGCTGTTGTGCGTGGACAGAAATAATGAAGCTCTGGTAAGTACGTATCCGATAACAAACCGAGGGCGCGAAATGATTAACGCAGCTGCATAGCTGGGATACTGCTGTGTAGGCAATATCCCGGGCTTGCCAACGCGGACCGTTGCACGAATGGATTTCACCTCCCCCCCCCCCNTATTGTCGACCTCCTAGTTAGCATGTACATTATAATTTCACTTCAGTATTCATTATAATGACAATAGGGCAACGAGGTGGAGATTAGGTCTAATACCATCATGCCCAGAATGCATTTAATTTGTTTGTCCCCGGATATCCTATTGTCGCACGTGAAACAACTGCCATGCTTCTTGCGCATGCCATCAGTGAACTACACTCTCAAATGGAAAGCGTTAAAACTGCTCCACAACGATGAAAATTTCAGATCTGTTGAAACTACTCCGCTAAAATCAGTAAAATTCTACTGATTATTTTAGTTGCTGGTATTCGCTGCAAACGGTGATTTTTACTGATTCGTAGCGAATTACACTGCCGTGGTAGTAAAACCTAATTCCGCTTCTTTGAATTCCTAGTAAAAAAAACAGTGCACTAACTAAAGTTTCAGAAAGAATAATTCCACTGATTGAAATCACTGATCTACATTTAGAGTGTACCTGTTTTAAAATGGACAAATTTACTCGTTCTAACACCTGCTCATAATTTTCACCAAATTCCAGCTGAGGAATATGTGAATATATGATGCAAAGTAGTTAATACACTTTTCTCACCTTTTCAGGGTGGCAGGAAAGCCAGTTCAGTGAGAGTTAAACCTCAGAAGCCAAAGGAGAATGTCAAAATAATTCTTTATTTGCGGTAATTAAGTAGCGAAGGAGTAGATAAAAAGTAGGTAGAAGTGCCACGACAAGTCATAATATCTGCCAGACGTATCGTAAATGTGTCGAAGAGAAAGTTCTGTGACAAGAGTGGTAAATGTCAAATCCCTCGAAATGCTGGAAAATAAAAAACCACGTCTTGGAAGTTCTAGCGGTGTGTGTAAGACGGCGCAGAGAGAAGGAAGGGTTGTTGCAGGAGGCTTCCTAACACGTAATTCAGAATAGAAACAAGGTCCATGAATAGAGAGTAAGAGCAGGTGGCGCAGTATCTGTGCGGTTCTGGGATCGGCTACGTGATTGGCTGAGCAGAGCTTCCGGAATAACCAACACACCATTTCGACAGCGGAACAGTTTTTTTTTTTTTTTNCAGCGGAATTGCTTTTTTTTTTAATGGCCTAGTCGAAAATCACTTTCCCAGTCACTGTGCTATAAGCCGGCTCGTGCTTAGAATAAGCGTACGATGTCAGAAAAAATTCAATGAAATTAAGGAAAATTAACCGTCAAAATTATACAGAACTTTGTTAGGGAAACGTTATATTCTCAGCAATACGTGGATCTCACATAAATTTGTATACGAATTAAGATACTTTCCGTAAACTTTATCATTTCTTTAAAAATTCATGCTACGGTAAAACAAAACATATTTTCGTACTTAGGTGTTGCGTACAAAAAATAAACATTTTAAAAGAAATAAATTTTATTGTTTTGCAGCAGAATTTACACCCAAACCAAAACCATTTAAGACCAACATCATATCCACTTCTCTTCAGCATTTACATACGCAATTAAATTAAAAGTAAATATTTAAAACGAGGAGACGCAAGGATATTTTCAGTTTTCGGAACTGCCGAAGTNTACGCAATTAAATTAAAAGTAAATATTTAAAACGAGGAGACGCAAGGATATTTTCAGTTTTCGGAACTGCCGAAGTATTTGGCCTGTTACTGTCTAATTTACGTAATTCGTGTTTACTTCCAATGTCTTTTGAGGCTATTTGTGCAAGTGACGTGAAAATGCTAATTCCTAACTGCCTTGGAAACAACCGTTTTCTATTTCGTGTTACAGCGGCGAGGAACGTTTTGTTTATGCAACCCGATACTCGCAATTACTCGAAAAATGAAAACTAAAATACGTTCCGTTTTTTTTTATCCTCACGGATCAATTTACCGTCCACGCATGCATTTCCATTTATTTACGGAGATTTTGTGACGGTTTAATTTACGACTTATGCAGCCTACAATTCATGAACACAGAAAACAGAATATATGATTCAATCATTTTAATTCTACATTTGCTGGAATTTTTTAAGAGGACTAGGCACTGAAGCATTTTCTGTGAAATCGCTGTGTGCGTGAATACGCGTATCTCGGTAAATGTATGTTCTGTAAATATGACCTTTCGCCAGAAAAGGTAGCAAAACAATTATCTATGTCCCTATATTTTTACTTTTACAACATTAAGCGTATTCATGGAGAAAAAAAATCACGAAAAAGATAAAATATCGCATTTTTAAAGCTTACCTATGCAGTTTCCTTAAGTGGTAAGAGGAAAGTAGGATTANGTATCTGTGCGGTTCTGGGATCGGCTACGTGATTGGCTGAGCAGAGCTTCCGGAATAACCAACACACCATTTCGACGGCGGAACAGTTTTTTTTTTTTTTAATGGCCTAGTCGAAAATCACTTTCCCAGTCACTGTGCTATAAGCCGGCTCGTGCTTAGAATGAGCGTACGATGTCAGAAAAAAATCAATGAAATTAATGAAAATTAACCGTCAAAATTATACAGAACTTTGTTAGGGAAACGTTATTTTCTCAGCAATACGTCGATCTCACATAAATTTGTATACGAATTAAGATACTTTCCGTAAACTTTATCATTTCTTTAAAAATTCATGCTACGGTAAAACAAAACATATTTTCGTACTTAGGTGTTGCGTACAAAAAATAAACATTTTAAAAGAAAGAAATTTTATTGTTTTGCAGCAGAATTTAAACCCAAACCAAAACCATTTAAGACCAACATCATATCCACTTCTCTTAAGCATTTACACACGCAATTAAATTAAAAGTAAATATTTAAAACGAGGAGACGCAAGGATATTTTCAGTTTTCGGAACTGCCGAAGTATTTGGCCTGTTACTGTCTAATTTACGTAATTCGTGTTTACTTCCAATGTCTTTTGAGGCTATTTGTGCAAGTGACGTGAAAATGCTAATTCCTAACTGCCTTGGAAACAACCGTTTTCGATTTCGTGTTACAGCGGCGAAGAACGTTTTGTTTATGCAACCCGATACTCGCAATCACACGAAAAATGAAAACTAAAATACGTTCCGTTTTTTTTTATCCTTACGAATCAATTTACCGTCCGCGCTTGCATTTCCATTTATTTACGGAGATTTTTTTACCGGTTTTAATTTACGACTTGTGTAGCCTACAGAAAACAGAATATATGATTCGATTATTTTAATTCTACATTTGCTGGCATTGTTTAAGAGGACTGTGTACTGAAACATTTTCTGTGAAGTCGTTGTTGGCGCGAATACGCGTAACTCGGTAAATGTATGTTCTGGAAATATGACCTTTCGTCAGAAAAGGTAACAAAATAATTATCTATGTCCCTATATTTTTACTTTTACAACATTAAGCGTATTCATGGAGAAAAAAAATCGCGAAAAAGATAAAATATCGCATTTTTAAAGCTTACCTATGCAGTTTCCTTAAGTGGTAAGAGGAAAGTAGGATTATACGCGCGTAGTTGAATATGTGGGCTTCCATCGCGTGTAATGAAGTGCCACTGTTACAGATCTCATCTGCACAGTAGAGCATTTTGACGGAAACACTGCACGCCTTGCGCGTAGGAGCGATGAGGCACTAGGCGTGCGTGTTAATGTCGCCCTTATCGCTCCCTCGCTTCTTGACCTTGAACGGGCAGCTACGTAGTCCTCTTAAGGACGTTTGAAAACTCAGTTAAAGGAAGAAATGCTCTAGGCGGCCTTTTTTCATTCAAAGAAACTGGCAACGACCAAGAAACGAAGTGAAGTTGCTCTGGAGTTGAATGTTTGTGTTTATAGAGGGGCAGATAGAAGAAGACCAGAAGGCGACTAGCCCCGGAACTCTCTCAGACGGCAGTTGATCACGTCACGACATGACGGAAGTCAGTTGTCTCGTTTACTCAGCTACTCGCCGTGCTGCGCGCAGGAAGTATGTGTGCACAAGTGTAAACATGCCGCAACAAAACAAAGCTATGTGTGTCACTAAAATATGAAATAAACATGTCCTCACTGAGAACGAATTTTTTAAAAAAGTGGAAACAAATTGAGCTGGGAGCTGAATAGTAATCAACCATGTTCGCAAAAAAAAATCAGATCTAGTACTTAAATGTCTACCATAATTTAATTACTTACTTGAATTCAATAAATTAATAATTATCTAGTTAGTGTGGAAATAAAAATGAAAATAAAACAACATTTTCGTACGAATCATAGTATTTCACCGGAGAGGCATGACCGAAATATACGTTAAATAATGTACCGACCTGGCTCTGCAGGCATAATTTGCTTTCTTCGCCGTGCACACAATCACTCACCTACTCATCAAGTACAGCCCAAACGGCTGGACCTAAAATCATAAGATTTGTTTATGTGGTGTCTCATTGTGTGGGCAAACCCTACGGAGAGATTTTCCGAATTTCTATGTCTGAGCGGCTGACAAGGGCTCAGTCAAATGTGTTTACATGCAATCCTTAAAAGGTATTATTTTTAAAGAGCTGTCGCTGTGTTTTTACTTATAAATGTCGTGATTGTCTTAAAAAAAATTATTTTAAGAACTCCCCTGAATTAAATACTAAAAAAAAGTGGGCGGGGGTATAAAGTGTTTACATTACTTCCTCAATTTATATTAAAACCAATCAAATATCGCAGTGCAATATTACTTCAGAAGGTAACCTATAAATGCTTAAAAACTTTAATGTCAAGATTTTGCAAAATTCAAACACTTTACGCGGTGAAAGGAAGTAAAATTGCTTTCATAAATATCGAAGAAACATCGCTGACCTGACCTTTTTTTAAAACTGGCCAGTATGCTAAAAGAACATTCTCACCACGGAATAATCTATAATTGAAAACTGTACGCATGTTATTTCGAATACATCTACGTTAATATATCTAAAGGAAATGCTTCCCGCCACTCATTTACTCAATTTTCAAGAATTAAATACAGCATCATCTTTGTTTTTTATGCTAATCAACATCAATGGTATAAAACAATTATCCGCAACAACGGAATTCAGAATAACTTTATACAAACGTTTTTGACCGTAATTTTATGACACAGATTTAATAAAATTCTTTGACGCACACGTGTATACAATATTCTCGAGCTTACTAAGTTCAGTAGGTTCCACGACTCCTTGTAGCCTATTGCTGTTGTCTTCTATGAACAGTTTCTGTAACTGGCATGAAATATACCTGCATATACTGCTACACGCGTTTCTAGAAAGTTTCAACAGTTTGAGATATTATTACTACTACAAAAATGTAAAATTACAAATGTGATAGCTGTGCCTTCCANGGAAAGTTTCAACAGTTTGAGATATTATTACTACTACAAAAATGTAAAATTACAAATGTGATAGCTGTGCCTTCCACCAGTAACTTGGTGGTACACAAATAAATAAACAATATAAATAGTTTTATTTAAGGTAAAATTAACTACAGAACTTATGTTACAAGTAAATGCCACGTTCTATTTCAAATTTTAATTCACCAAGAATATATAAATGTGTACTGTAGAAATGTCTGATTATAGGCATGTATGAAAAAAAGGAGAAGTAATAATAAAATAATGTCTCGAACACGTTGCATTCTTATTGGTTTCACATAGAGCATCAATGCCAAAAAAAACTTGGTGGATAAGAGTATCATCAAAAAATTACTACTACCCAATAATATACCGCAATTTCCTGTTCCAATCTCAAAACATAACCAGAAGGTACCGATGTAACCAACTAGCCTGCTTTCCTAGTCGAAATTTTCTCTGTTCTGGCTCAGACAAATATTACTTTCACTTGTGTTCTGCTGTGTGTGGAAGCACTGTACGCCTTTATTCATTTTATAGTGCCTCAATTAGCTGCATAACTGCAAAGGGACTAGCGAATGTTATGTTCATTTGTTTATATAGGCAACTAATGGTAAAGTGAGCACTTCTTGAGGCCGTTCCAGCATACATAAAAACAAAAAAATAATATTTTATTGTGGCCTCAGATGTTAACTTAAAGCTATAAAATGTGTGCACTATGTTTATTAGTCACATGGCAAATTTTATATTAATAACTGGCCAAAGTATACAAATAAGCAGAAAAGAACTTTTAAGCACGGCCTCAAAAAGTCCTCACGTTATCGATAACAGCCTATAGCAGAAGTTTAAACGGTTCTAAACACACCGAATACCGTTCTGACTAGAACGAAATGAAAGCATAAATATGCTTGCTCAGTGAGCAGCCGTAATTTGCATAGCATTTGTTAGGAATGTAAGGTGCTCCTAAATTACCTGAGATGTAATCTGTATCTGNGAGCAGCCGTAATTTGCATAGCATTTGTTAGGAATGTAAGGTGCTCCTAAATTACCTGAGATGTAATCTGTATCTGTGTACTGATTAAGCGTTATTTGTATCGCTGTTTTCAGAGGTCACGGTGATGATGTAGTGACCGATTCCCGGCAGGCCCACGTCCGGAATTTTGCCCGTGCAAAACGTGGCGGGCGTTGCTGTTGGGTGGTGGATTTTACCGAGGTACTCCAGTTTCTCCCATCCTTTATTCCACAGCCATTCCATTTTGGTCTCTCACTGCAAGTCGACCCTCAGAGATGACAGCTACAGCGTCACTTCAAAAGCCCATCACTCAATTTATTTTAGACCGCGCCTAGAGTGAACTGTAAAAAATATCTTCAGTAAACTTCCTAAATTTTATTGGAAGTTTGTAAGTTGTGCAGAACATGTAAATCTGACATCTGTCAAAGTGCAAATATTGTACAAATGGTGAGTTTTGCTTAAATACTTGGCTACATCTTTGACACTTCCTTGGACAATTTTAGTGAGTGAGTGAAGAGGTTTGGGCGGCTCTTAACATCGAGGTCTTCAGAGCCGTAGAGGGTGAAGCGAGGTGAGTACGGAGCAGCGCCGGAATGCAAGGGCGGGGGAAACGGGAGATCCCTGAGAAAACCCGCCGACCAGCGACATCGTCCGGCACGATTCCCACATGCGAAAATACGGAAGTGACACCGCCGGGAATCGAGCCTGGTTCGCTTAGGTGGGAGGCGAGTAGTCTAACCACTACACCACCGGGGCCCCTAGGACAATTGTAGGGAAGCTGCCATGAATGTATGGTGAACGGAGAAGGAAGAGAGATGGGTAAATCATTCATCCTTTCTGGTCTGGTAAATTCGCGAACAATTTCTTAGCGCGTGAANGGAGAAGGAAGAGAGATGGGTAAATCATTCATCCTTTCTGGTCTGGTAAATTCGCGAACAATTTCTTAGCGCGTGAAAATCTCACGCGACATTTCAAATTGCTACCTTCTAAGTACCGTTGATTCTACTCCCCACGACTGCACGCAAGTTCACTGCCTTGTGCGTGGAAGCAATGAGATATTTAATTGCAGTGGCATGTCGCCTNGCGAGTAGTCTAACCACTACACCACCGGGGCCCCTAGGACAATTGTAGGGAAGCTGCCATGAATGTATGGTGAACGAAGAAGGAAGAGAGATGGGTAAATCATTCATCCTTTCTGGTCTGGTAAATTCGCGAACAATTTCTTAGCGCGTGAAAATCTCACGCGACATTTCAAATTGCTACCTTCTAAGTACCGTTGATTCTACCCCCCACGACTGCACGCAAGTTCACTGCCTTGTGCGTGGAAGCAATGAGATATTTAATTGCAGTGGCATGTCGCCTNTCCCCACGACTGCACGCAAGTTCACTGCCTTGTGCGTGGAAGCAATGAGATATTTAATTGCAGTGGCATGTCGCCTTTAGCACTCCCGTGCCTATATATCTTGAACACGTGAAGTAGCGCCAGGCAGGCAGGGCCGTCAAGGTAGCACGGAAGCTCATTGCTTCCTCTGCAGAAAGCTCAGCAGAGTTTATGCTGCGTGTGCAAACCAGAAAATTAACACGTACCGGCACTTTGCAGACCTTACATGATATCCAAACACAGGTGAACAGTTTGCCAATCTCTGTGTAGCCGCAGGATTTGGTCGTTAGTGCAGAGAACGTTGTGCACTTCGTCCAGATTGCAATGTTGGTAGTGTGCCAGATGAAATTTAAAAAAAGTATAAGAATTTATCAGAATTGTCGTCAAGTATACACATGTCCGTACTTGGACCCGCCTGTCACGTCACCACGTATACTAGCACTGTCCGAATCCTCAGTATGGTATACAGACTCTAGGACAATAAGTTGCTTAGTTGCTGGGCGCACTTTCGTACTTCCAGCAATAACCATCATTGTTTTGTATGTCGTCGTGACTGTTTAGAAGTTTTAAAAAACCACATTTTGAACACTTGTTTAGTAAATACTGTTACACGAAATGTCTCAATAAGAAATAAACAATTTTGGGTCATCAATTTCTCTTTGTCTCCCGTGAATACTGTAGCTGGCGTTATGTAATTAAGGTTAGTAATAGTGCTTTTAATTACGTATAATTCTGAGGATATTTGTAGGCCTCTGCATCATTGACTTAAAAACACAGCAGTGTTTATAATATAATTCGACAGTTATTTGTTTTGTAAGTAACTTTAAGTGTTTCAGCTAAGCATCGAAACACACGCAGGCCTCCATTAAGCACTTTTCCTGTTTTCTCGTAGTTTATGCTGTTGCCGCTAGAATGTGTGACGAGTGTAATATTAAGAGGCGGTATCCCATACTAACAGTATGGACAAGAACATATTAGGGAAAGTAAGCATGCGTACGTACTTACCGACAATTCGGACAAGGCCTATATTACGGAACGGCTTAAAAAGCATACGTCGCCGGCTTTCGCGGTCATTGTCTATGTGCTTTTTGGCTTTCGGATTCGAACAGCGTCAAAAATTTTTTTTCGATGACTCGGCATACGCTGCAGCTGCCATCTTCAGGATCTCGCTATAGCAGTTAGTCAAATCCTTTACGCAGTTTGAATCCGAAATCCAAGCAGCTACAGCGGACGCACGATTTGTCCGCAGGTAATGTCCTGCGAAGGGCTACAAATACGGAGCCGATCCGCAGGCGCGCAACACAACAATAACAGGGACGGGAAAGAGAAAGCCACCTTCGTCAACAAGCGCCTTTGTGAGTTCTATAAACTCTCCCTTACCCCGCACTCAAGCAAACCTCGTCCTTCTCGCCGCCGCTCGGCCACTGTACAAGAACTTCAGTAGTTGCTTCCCGCGGGCAGTAAGTCAAACTCTCATTGCTCTCATTCTCGTGCAGCCCATCCGGATGCGAACCAACTCCCTGCGTCCTTTATATCCTCGCTCTGAACAGCCCTCTGTTTAATATACATATAATGTTTGGAAACATAGAGGGTATTACAGTAGTGAAACCATTACCTGGCAAGAGTATCCACGTGGATGAGCAAGACAGAACATTAATTAAGGCAATTTGACACGATCAAATTGTTCTACAAATTACCTTCCATTTTTAATTAAATTCAATTCATTGAATCCTATGTGACGTCATACGAACGTCATAATCGCGGCCATTTTTTCTTTTAATTTCCTTCAAGATTTTCGTTTTGAACATGTTCTATATTTTCTTAAATCCAAAATTTCAGTCGCCGATCACAGATTTTCTGGCAATATTTACGAAAATAATCTCAAATAATAGAGTTGTGCGCACACATTTAAAGTTGTTACAAAATAAGGTAACATATTTTTAAAAAAGAAAATTTACAATAAAATGAAGACAATTTGAAGTGTCTTAAACAATTATTTTCTAATACAAAATTAATAAAAAAAGAACAATTTTCCTTTTTCTGTTATATTTAAATACTTTTCATCAACCAGGCATCATTATATGTATATGCTGTTCGCGGTAAAGTGAGCACTTTTGAGGCTCTAGTTACTATTTTATTTCAACAACTTTTTATACTTTAACCACCTTTTTATACAAATATTGCCATGTAAGTTATAAACATAGTGCGTGTATTCCACCGCACTCAGAAGTTAATGTCTAACGCTACAATAAAATATATTTAGTAACTATTATTGCAAATGAGACAGAGCTTTGAAGAGTGCTCACTTTACCGTTAATATCCTATATCGGTATACCACGAACACCTCCTATATCCACTCTGTCGCCTGAAGACCACAGACACCGTAACTATCGCCAGAAGGAAAGTCTGCCCGACTTCTCCCCACAGCGACCTCGGCCACGCAGGCGGCCATCTCCGCGCTGCAGGTAACCGCTGTGGCTCGTCGGTCGAGTCATCAGTAGCGACAGGTGTTCTTCGCGGAAATATGTATGGTAATGCTAGACTTAAATATCCTAAATCGGTATACAACGAACACCTCCTATATCCACTCTGTCGCCTGAAGACCACAGACACCGTAACTATCGCCAGAAGGAAAGTCTGCCCGACTTCTCCCCACAGCGACCTCGGCCACGCAGGCGGCCATCTCCGCGCTGCAGGTAACCGCCGTGGCTCGTCGGTCGAGTCATCAGTAGCGACAGGTGTTCTTCGCGGAAATATTTATGGTCATGCTAGACTTCGATATCATAAACTTCCTTTGATTATTGGCCACGCGTCTACTTGACAAGACATGTTCTTATTTGACTGCGCCAATCAGAATAAAGTACTCCGATAATGATCGTCCATGACTCACGGACAGACACTTGAGGCACGTGACGTTTAAAGTCATCCAACCACGAAAGTGCATATGAACCAAAGTGTTTTGGAGTAAAACTGGTCTTGAAATAATTTCGCGAAAAACACCTGTCACTAGTTATCAGGTACATTCGCTGGAAACCACCACCACTGTCCACAAAACTTTTAAAGAAACGTCCATCGGCCTTGGGAAAGCGGTTGTATTTATACTTACGAGAATCCTTTCTACGTCATTCCGCACTTGCACTCGCCCAGTGTTAGAGCTAATACCGATATCGAGGCATTTATCAAAATAGAAAGCGTTAGGTCACCGTCATGTGTGATCTGTCGATCAAGCAGGCGTGTTCTAACCACGTCAGATCCTGCCTTCCAGCACCGTGTCATATATCTTGCCAGGGAGGCTTCAGATGCTTAAAGCCCACCCCCTCCCCTTTCCCATTTTGAACGTAATCTGACGTTCTCGGGAAATATGTTATGGGGAGTTTTAGAGCAGAGAGTGAGGAGCAGATTTCCATCTCCAACATCATTGAAGCAAGTGGCGGATGTTTTGGTACAAGAATGGGACAACATTCCGTTGGAAACTATTCAGACACTCTACGAATCTATTCCGCGAAGAATTGCAGCTGTTCTAAAAGCAAATGGTGGCCCAACACCTTATTAATAAATAAATATTGTGTATATGTCAGGTGTTCNGTATACATATTTGTTTTTAATCAAAGCCATGATCATTAGTTGAGATATTGACTAAAGGTATTCGTTACTAATTTATGTTTTCGTAACTTACTCTCGTCAATACTGAACATGTATTTTATGAAATTGTGAATTTTAATATTGTTATTTAATTACATAAATATTTTTAACGGATTTAATTTATATGTGGAAGCATTTTAAAAATCCAACGAATCTGTGAAACTTGCTACAAAAACACCGAAAAAATGTTTTGTTTTCTTTGAAATTTTATAAAACTGCATATTATTGAACTCAATCCTCTCAAGCATTTTGATCTGGCCGTGTCCTTTGCTGTACTGGCCTCTTACTAGTCTGATGACAGGCGAACTACTGGTAGGCGGCAGAGGCCTAGGGGACAACTACAGGCCGATGGACCACAACAATAATAACAACTACGCTCATGAAGAGTTCGTCCGAGGGTGCGGTAAACACCCACCGAGTAACGGACCCTGAGCAGCAACAGAATGCAATGGCGACGGTACGGAAGTACCCGAGAAAACCTACCGGCCGAGGGCGGCGTCCACTGCGTCTCCAACATGCGCGGGACCTCGTCGAGACCCTAATCCGGATTTCCATGGTGAGAGATTGTTGCGCTAGCCTCTGGACCACTGCGTCCCCAGTTACGCTGGTCACTTCATATCCAATCACTGCCGAGGTACTGTTGACCTCCTTGCACCAGCCAGCATGCCCTTCAGTTCACAGGGGTGGCTGTATTGATTAATGTTGGTATCGAATTCCAGGCGCCTACACTCCCAACCGAACTTTGGAAACTTAATATCACTGCTAAAATTAAACTTCCCGAGGCTAAAAAATTATTCTGGCGTGTTAAATCCGGCCGTTCTGATGCAGTGTATTTTAGACCTGTAGGAATAGGAATGGTAAGAAAATATGTTTTAGAGCAAAGATAAATATACTGAAGGTTAAAATTGTTTCAATTCATATGTAGGTAGGGGGCGTTAATTGTATGCATATCATGTGAATAACAGTTAACAAGATATCAATATAAAATATCTCCAGAAAGACCTTGCAAAAACTGTTGCATTGTTTATGAAGGAGACAGAATAAGCAATAAGGGTCAATCTGTGATGAAGGTGATGATGCAGGAATAAAAGGTTTTGGAGCTATAAAAAAATCGCTTCTCACAGTACAAAGTCAATTTCCGTTACTCCTTAATGAAATGACTTATAAAAATTAAATTAATTAAAACAACCTCCAATATTATTTGTATTAAGGACGTCAAAATGTTGTCTATAACTACCTCTTTTCTAGATAACATTACTTTCGTTTGAGCCCAACTTCAGCATAATCTTCTACATCGTTTTGACAAATGGAGATATAACCAAAAATTAAGTGGTCATCCGACATGCCCGAGAAATTTCTTCTCAGTTTGTTACGAGACAATTCAATAAAAACCTGTATTCATCACAAATGTATCATCTAAAGTTTTACAAATGCGTAACAACTTTTATTTCAGTCAGTTAACAATCTGCCAGTCGCTTTCATTTCTTCTCATTTAATAAAAAAATATGTGCTTATATTATCATAAAAACGTAAAATTTCTGTGTTACATTGGTAACGCCAATCTTTCTTCTTAGAGGTCTCAGAACATTAACTATGGTGCCATGACCTACACTGCTGGCCGTTAAAATTGCAACGCCAAGAAGGATGTGAGCTATCACAGTCAGACTTATTGGACAGAATAGCCAGATGACATGATTACTCTTGCAGTTCGGTATTATGTACGGAAAATGAGGTAACCAGAGCTGTGAAACCCCACCATGGGCGGCAATAAATCGCTGCTACACGATGTGGCATTGGGAGGGGGAGATTTTGGATGTCCGTCTGGGTGGTCCCCACCCGAGCTGCTTCGACATGTACCCCAAAGTTTACCCATTGTGGCCGCGGGCGTCCTGTGTGTCAGTCGTCGTCTAACCATGGATCACACGTTTTCGTTGGGCGAGAAACACGGTGAAAGCGCAGGCCAAGGAATCAGTGTGACATGGTGGTCAACCAGGAGCCATCGGACAATGTTTGCGAAATGCAGTCATGCTTTTTCCTGTTATCACAGGGCCCCGGGCTGGCTCTGAAGATAAGGGACAACAACGAAATCCAAAACTTACACAACGTAACGGTTGCTGGCCAGCGTACCAGCGATACTGACTAGGCGCGAGCCGGACTGGAATCCGACATCACCCCATACCATAATTCCAGGTGATAGGCTGGTATGAAGGTGCATAATGCAGAACTCCGCCAGGTATGTACCACGGCGCCGCCAGACAAGGATGCGACCGTCATGGTGCTGAAAGCAGAAGCAGGATTCGTCGGAGAAGACGATAGCAATCCATTCGTCCCTCCAGGCCGACGTTTCACGCACAATTGCAGCCACAGGCGCCTCTGGTGAGCGGCGAGTGGCAGCCGCGGTAATGGGCGACGGGACATGATGCCCTCATGCCGCAGACGGTGACGCACCGTGCTTGCTGACACATATTGATGTGCCACATACCTGATATTCTTAGCGAGGGTATTTGCTGTGGCTGTATGGTCCGTAATCGCCATGCGCACCAGATGTTTGTCCGCGCACACTGGTGCGACTAGGCCGTTGTTTTCCTGCTCTTCGCTCAGCCCGTCCCTCCTCGACCCGCTGATCCCATATCCGCTTCGCTGTGATTGCATTTCTTCCAACCCGAGGACCAATTTCGCGGCACGATAATCCACAATCCCGATCCCGATAGGTTACGATTATCCCGCGGTCGTATGGTTGTCGTGTTATTCGATGCGGTACGTTCACTCCGTCTGCGCAAAGGAACGGCGGGGAAACCAAATTTTGCGACCTCTCAGCGGCTCCCGTACCACCACTTATATACAGATTATAAGTTATATTCATACTTTATATTTTTTAACTCGTAAATTTGGACCTTCATTTTGCTGTTTGCATCCCCCATTACATAAACTTCCGCACGCCTATGGTAGCAACATTTCATTGGCTACAATAATACATGAGTATTCAATTGTGAATAAATTTCTCACAATTATCCTGGTCATATGAATGCTATACTGTTATTTTTAATGCTCTGTGCTTGTATATTTTGATTGTGAACCCAGCTTTACTAGCACTGTGCGCTACGTAACTTAGCAAGTTTCCTTTTAACTTTCTGTAGTTACGGGTTTACTCCTCATACAACTATCAGATGTATCTATACACGGCTATCCTAGGCCATTTTATATTTTACCATCAAATGTAATAAGAGAAGTATGTATAATTACAGTTAAAGGAAAATGTTCTTGGCGAGCGCCGCACGAAGGAAATACACGTGTTACATGTAGGGACGTGTGCCAAAAATTATTGATCGAATATGGATTGGCCATTACTAAGTCTATAACTCCGTTCTTATCATAATATTTACTTAAGAATATCAGTTTCAAAATCTTTCACCGGTGCCAATGAACTGGCTAGTTTTGTGTCCAATATATCACTTAACCAGAAATCCGTAGGTGAGGGTCTGCATGCGTGAACAATGAAAGGCATTTGAGTGAGTGACGAGATTTGNTGTGGGGATGTTTGGGGGGTTCGTAATATCGAGGTCTTGAGAGCCGACGAGGGTGAAGCGAGGTGAGTACGGAGCAGCGCCGGAATGCAAGGGAGGGGGAAACGGGAGATAGAAAACTCCCCGACCAGCGGCATCGTCCGGCACGATTCCCACATGTGAAGAAAGGCATTCGAGATGAAAGTAACACAAACCGTAAAATTAAAAAATACGTGCTTCCCTCCTTTCTTTTGTGTAAACTGTTAGCATTCTGGGCTTAAATGTCGTAAATTTCTTTATTAAATCCGGCCTCTGCACGGGTGTTAAATTTTGCGTTTGTGGAAAGCTGTTTACTTAAAAAAAAACGGTACGATACTATAAGCAGGACTCCACATTTAATACATTTTAATGTACATATTTATATAATATTCATAAAATAAATAAGAAAGAAACAGGATAAATACAGTAAGTCAAAGTGAAACTCATGCACCTTTATAACAATGTATTTATTTATGAACATAAATGTGGACACTAATATATGTTCGCATTTTATGTGTGGAACAATAAAGGTATATCTTGAGTTATTATGTCACCACAGGCTGTTTGAGGCTATCAACGCTAAAGTGGCCTAACCCCAACCAGTTTGTTTTGAGATAATGGTAACTGAATTTATTGATGTTATAATATGTGCTGTGTAAGTTATATTTGTAGGTACATGTAGCTGATTTTTGTATAAATACAATTGCTAAGGTGTAATGTGTACAATATTAGTACACAACTGTAAAAGTATGAATATTGGAATATTGTCTGGTTTTCAGTGGGTTAGGCCACTATAGTTTTGCAGAAGCGTACAATATTACGTGAAAAATGGTAATTAAGGCAATTACTGCAGTACAAGCTTTATTCAGTATTTTAAACATAAATGTATGGAATTAATGCTCCTCATAACTAAATTAATTCAGAGGAATGGTTTCTGCAAACTGCTGTGCAGATATCTTCATGTCAAGATAATAGGAATGGTAGATAGGGGGCATGAATTCCATCAAGTTTATTAAGACTTTTTTCTTTAAATAGCTAAAAACGTGTCCATTGGGATGTAGTAAATTCACCGTCAAAATAACTTTCGACCCACGTTTCGCAAAATTCCCTACTTCAAAAGTAACATTTGGATCGTTAGAATAATTGTAAAGCATTGTATGGGGTGATAATGTGGTATAGAAAAGCCACTGTATCTTCATCCACTCCACCTGCCAACTATGTCGAGACATTTTTCTGTTCTTTATGTTTTTCTCTAAACGCAGAGTTGAAATGAAATCATTTTGCGTCATACGTATGACTTTAAACGGATTGTTTTGTGCCATAGTAATAACATTCACCCAATCAGAAGGTGTGTAAATGTCAGGGTAATATTTCTTACTTTCCTCTATGACACTGAAGTCCAGATCACACGGTAAGTATTAATGCCCTCTGATCAAGAATTTCTGGTGGATTTCTTCAGGTANGTGACACTGAAGTCCAGATCACACGGTAAGTATTAATGCCCTCTGATCAAGAATTTCTGGTGGATTTCTTCAGGTATGTAGTCTGGATGAACAACAATGTATTGACACAATAATGCTATTTTTATATTGTGATTTTGACCATCGCACTGATCCGAGTACGTGATCAGTCGCTTTGTTGTTACGTTATTTGTAATGCAATGTAGAAAGCACGTCCCAATCACTTGCGGTTCGTGGGGTGCGTCATTTCCGCTCCAAACGTGCACGGTGGCTTGGTTCGCACATAAGTCACGGCAGTACGTCTGCAGCTGCATCTTGTAGTAACAGATGCCTGCAGTCAGAACAGGCGTCGGTAACGTCTTCATCAAATCAAACGTAATGGCAGTCGTATCCCAGTCTGCTTGCTTCCCTTCCTCCGAATCACGTTGCATTCCCGTCTGCGCACTCTCGGCCGTTCTGTGGTGTACCTCCCTTCCATGGCCCCATTTAGTCTGCTCTTCCTGGGTGTCAGCTGCATCATGTCGTATCTTATAAAAGTCACACTTGCGGCAGGAATCACTCACAGGTGGCTGAAAAGAGAGATTAAATTGTGTATTAAAGATAATTGAAAAAAAATTGTAATAAGAGACCAGGCCATTGTGTTCATCGTTATTTAAACCGTTTAATATTCCTAGACTAAGATTTGGTGACAAATATTTACTATCCACATTTTTATTTTGTCGGGCATAATGTGACCGGTATGCTGGAAAACGATTTCAGAAATTCTCTACTTCAATCGCCTTTTTCAAGCGTGTTTTGTTTGTAGCAGGAAATTTGACTCTTTTATCCACGGGCGGGGTTTGTTGTTTGATCTTATGTGCCAGAACCCAGGAAATTCTGTCATCTGATGTTTGTAAAATATTTTCAAAGAGCACTTTACACACAGAACTTCCAGTCCCTCTTCGTAATGGAAGTGATACATTTGTGCGTTTCCACGTCGTGAATCAAGTGTAGGAGGGACAAACGCACGAGACTTAGGAACAGCCTTCACCATAGAAAATTTATATGCCGACTCCAGGTCGAAACTCCCTAAATTGTAGAACGAATCAAATAGATGTTGTTGACGATCAAGTGAAAATGTCCGAAAACATTCCTTCTTATCCATGGGTATGATCCGAGCTTGGGACGCTTTCTTGGTACTATAAATTTTTTCTTTAACATTGATGTATTCTTCGCCCTTAGCTCGCCTTACTTTTGAAATGTTTCGTGCCCACTGTNATAAATTTTTTCTTTAACATTGATGTATTCTTCGCCCTTAGCTCGCCTTACTTTTGAAATGTTTCGTGCCCACTGTTTTTCATTCCGAGCTCGTTTCCTTCCTCGCTGCAGTTCGTTTACGTCAGCGGTACTAGGAAATATGTCTGTTGGGACCGTATTTGATGTAGTCAGGGTAGTAACATCACACGAACAGAAATTACTATCGGATAAATTAGTAAGTAAATTATACGGTGTAATACTCTCATTCNGGTAGTAACATCACACGAACAGAAATTACTATCGGATAAATTAGTAAGTAAATTATACGGTGTAATACTCTCATTCTAGCTGGATGAGCTGGGTCTATCTTCCGATCCGAATATTTCAGAAACGGAAATGTGTTCCACGGTTACGTATCCGCAACATATTTAATATCGAAAAGCAATACAGTGGCTCCAAATAGTATTTGTATACCTCAATTGTTTATTTTAGTTACCCGAATAACAGTCCATAGAGAAATAAGATAAGATATTATTATAATCCCTTCCTCTGGCCAGTTCATTATCAGTTCATCATCCACGTACTGAATTTCCTTCGCTTCAATGACGGTAGAAAAGTGCGAAACTGTGAAAACACCGCAACCAATAAAGTATACGCATACCCCCCTTCCTTGAATTATTGGGCGAATCAAAGCCATCCTATTACTTTCTGGGTCTGAAACCACTCGTCGGGGCAAGTAAATGCACAGTTAAATGCAGTGTCAAAATGTGAGTGACGGAACAACGATGAATCCGAAGAAAAAGGAGCGGTCTCCAGCTNCCATGAATCCGAAGAAAAAGGAGCGGTCTCCAGCTGTACGACAGAAGATCATGCGGCTACGTACTGAAGGTCAGAGTTATCGCGAAACAGCACGAATACTGTCACTGTGTATTTCCAGTGTGAGGTACGTCATAAAGAGATTCAAAGAGACCGTAATTACAGAAAACAACCCGCGACCAGGGAGGCCAAGAGCACTAACGTGCAGACAACGGTGGTACATCGTTCGGCACGTCATGAAAACACCATCTGTAAGTGCCACCTCTTTGGCTGCTGACATTGCATCAAGGTCGGGAGAAAATGCCGGTGCCTAAACAATAAGGTACACATTGTATTCCTCTGAACTCCACGGCATAAGTACCAGAAAGAAACCTATTATTAACGAGATAAATCGGCAGAAGCGCTTAGAGTTTGCCAAAGCCTATCTTGAAAAACCTCCAGAATTTTGGAACACCGTAATCTTTTCAGCTGAATGCAAGTTTAATATATTTGGCTCTGATGGGAAAACGTACGTGTGACGCACGCGAAACGCAGAATCACAAAGACAAAATGTGAAACCTACGGTGAAACACGGCGGGGGTCAAGTGATGGTTTGGGGATGCATGGACTCTAGAGGCGTCGGAAATATGGTGTTCATCGATGGTATTATGAACGCTCTGAGTACATTGATATATTGCGCCATAATTAACTGGACAGTGTTCATAAGTTAGATCTCGGGAGTACCTTTAATTTTCAGCAAGACCACGACCCCAAGCACGACGCTTTGAAAACGAGAGAGTGTTTGTTGTACAACACGCCCCGAAGAGTGAACACACCACCACAGTCGCCAAATCTCAACCCTATTGAAAATTTTTGGCATATTGTGAATTTTAACATGCGAAAAAGGGCCATATCAAGCAAGTAACATCTTAAATATGTTCTTTTGAAAGAATGGGGTAAAATAACTCCAGAATTAACGCAACTTTTGGTACAGTCAATGCGAAGGCGGTTGCAAGCCTTTACTGAAACCAATGTAATTAATACCAAATATTAATATCTCAGTTTTTGCACATTAAAGTGTATTTTCTGTTAGGTACTCGTATTGTGCAAATACTTTTTTGGCAGATGAAAATATGTATTTCTTTTGTTTTGTAGTTGACTGACAAATTGCCTCTTGTACTGTATCCATTGTTTTGTTCTGTTATGGAATAAACTATTTTTGTTACGACTTGCGAACTTATTTCGGAACATCCTTCCCAAACATGGATGTACAAATATTTTTTTGGAGCCACTGTATATCGAACAAGAGANCTGGGTCTGAAACCACTCGTCGGGGCAAGTAAATGCACAGTTAAATGCAGTGTCAAAATGTGAGTGACGGAACAACGATGAATCCGAAGAAAAAGGAGCGGTCTCCAGCTGTGCGACAGGAGATCAAGCGGCTGCGTACTGAAGGTCAGAGTTATCGCGGAATACCACGAATACTGTCGTTGTGTTTCTCCAGTGTGAGGTACATCATAAAGAGATTCAAAGAGACCGTAATTACAGAAAACAAACCGTGACCAGGGAGGCCAAGAGCACTAACTTGCAGAGAACGGCGGTACATCGTTCGGCACGTCATGAAAACCCCATCTGTAAGTGCCACCTCTTTGGCTGCTGACATTGCATCAAGGTCGGGAGAAAATGTCGGTGCCCAAACAATAAGGAATACATTGTATTCCTCTGAACTCCACGGCATAAGTACCAGAAAGAAACCTATTATTAACGAGATAAATCTGCAGAAGCGCTTAGAGTTTGCCAAAGCCTATCTTGAAAAACCTCCAGAATTTTGGAACACCGTAATATTTTCAGCGGAATGCAAGTTTAATATATTTGGCTCTGATGGGAAAACGTACGTGTGACGCACGCGAA
Organism: Clitarchus hookeri; assembly: GCA_002778355.1. Lineage (NCBI taxonomy): Eukaryota > Metazoa > Arthropoda > Insecta > Phasmatodea > Phasmatidae > Clitarchus > Clitarchus hookeri. The sequence continues at coordinate 87,685 of NQII01004814.1, read as the reverse complement.
ACGCAGAATCACAAAGACAAAATGTGAAACCTACGGTGAAACACGGCGGGGGTCAAGTGATGGTTTGGGTATGCATGGACTCTAGAGGCGTCGGAAATATGGTGTTCATCGATGGTACTATGAACACTCTGAGTACATTGATATATTGCGCCATAATTAACTGGACAGTGTTCATAAGTTAGATCTCGAGAGTACCTTTTATTTCCAGCAAGACCACGACCCCAAGCACGACACTTTGAAAACGAGAGAGTGTTTGTTGTACAACACGCCCCGAAGAGTGAACACACCACCACAGTCACCAAATCTCAACCCTATTGAAAATTTGTGGCATATTGTGAATTTTAACGTGCGAAAAGAGCCATATCAAGCAAGGAACATCTTAAATATGTTATTTTGGAAGAATGGGGTAAAATAACTCCAGAATTAACGCAACTGTTGGTACAGTCAATGCGAAGGCGGTTGCAAGCCTTTACTGAAACCAATAGAATTAATACCAAATATTAATATCTCAGTTTTTGCACATTAAAGTGTATTTCTGTTAGGTACTCGTATTGTGCAAATACTTTTTTGGCAGAGGAAAATATGTATTTCTTTTGTTTTGTAGTTTACTGACAAATTGCCTCTTGTACTGTATCCATTGTTTTGTTCTGTTATGGAATAAACTATTTTTGTTACGACTTGCGTACTTATTTCGGAACATCCTTCCCAAACATGGATGTACAAATATTTTTTTGGAGCCACTGTATATCGAACAAGAGANTACTTATTTCGGAACATCCTTCCCAAACATGGATGTACAAATATTTTTTTGGAGCCACTGTATATCGAACAAGAGAACATTATACGATGCGGTGCTAACTGTAGTGCATGCAATGCTAACTGCGGTACATGCGGTGCTAACTGTGGTGCTAACTGCGGTGCAAAGTGCTGTGCATGCAGTGCAAAGTGCGGTTCTAAGTGCAGTGAGTGTGTTTCTAAGTGTTTTGCGTGTGTTGCTAAGTGCAGTGCATGTGTTGCTAAGAGCGGTGCGTGCTGTGCACGCGATGCTAAGTGCAGTGCTAAGTGTGGTGCATGCAGTGCGCGCAGTGCTTAGTGTGGTGCTAAGTGCGGTGCACGCGATGCCAAGTGCAGTGTGTGTAGTGCTAAGTGTGGTGCTAAGTATAGTGCATGTGGGTCACAAGTTAAAATAAATTCTCCCTATTTTAAAATAAAATAATGCAGACCTACCTCCAAAACTGAAAGGTGGACATTTTATTCAATATTCTCGCTTTAAAAAGTGTATATCCAGGACCCTCGGTATATTTAATCACCTCCTGGATAAGCTGTATTTGCACTTTGGACTAAAAGTGCCTAGAACTACAGCAGGCTCCCACTCCGCTTCGCCAACTTGGACTTGTACTGAACAATGCAGCACCACAGCAGGCCCCCACCATGCTTCCCAATTGGTCGTTGCGCGACTTGAACTTTGTACAGATAGTCCGCGGAGGGATTCAGGGAAAATAGTTCCAAAAATCTTATATAAAATAGAAATGCACCTGCTTCATTCCATTGTGCCTTGTGAATCTCCTGTGTATAATTCCTAGTGCTTCCCCTCTACTGTCATCATGAGTCTATCAACAATTTCATTTGGGTCTTCTGGACATAGGTAGACAGTATTCTCGGCTTCTTCTGCGTTCTTCATGTCGCTTGTTGCAACAAATGTGTTGGAGAGGTGTGTCAGTGCATCGAGAAAATCACCATCATCGTCTTCAACATTATCACTGTCTTGATGTTCATTTTCATAAATGCTGTCTTCGTGATCGTCTTCACTTCCTGTTTTGTATTCTATATTAAATTTACTTTTCTTTGCAGCAGGAGTTGTATGATCATCAGAATTTAGAGCTGACGACAATTTATTTTGAAGTTCGTCGACTTCACGCGAATTTCTTGCAAGTGTACATTCCACACAAACCGACTCTNATCGTCTTCAACATTATCACTGTCTTGATGTTCATTTTCATAAATGCTGTCTTCGTGATCGTCTTCACTTCCTGTTATGTATTCTATATTAAATTTACTTTTCTTTGCAGCAGGAGTTGTATGATCATCAGAATTTAGAGCCGACGACAATTTATTTTGAAGTTCGTCGACTTCACGCGAATTTCTTGCAAGTGTACATTCCACACAAACCGACTCTATTGCACTCATTCCATCTTTAGCATTAACTGTCTCGTCATAATCGTCTGTGGAATCAGTACCCACCGATGTAGCAGGAAGTATGGACGGCATCACTTGCTGGCTCTCAAAAGACGAATTGTTACAGTTCTTGATGTGGTTCTTCAATGTATCAGCTTGCATAAACTGTGGGTGACCATTGTCGTAATTCTTCCTCGTGCGAAAAAGGACTCTTCGTACAGGTTATTATTTCACGTCGACGAGCATTTTGATCTAAGGTAAAAATTCGATCGCAGAATCGACACAGTTGGCAATCAGACAGCGATGATGCAGGTCGCGGCTCCATGTTCGATAAGGTCGGATGCAGACCTTCGTATTCACAATTCATATTCACTGTATAGCGAGAGAATGCTTCCAAATCGATGATAACTTATCAACGCCTCAACATCATATAAGGTATCAGCGTACATCAGCGCTCTATATATAAATTCTCTCATCACTCGGAAAAATTGCCAGATTGTTTCTAAGCTCATGATTTCTGGCTTCGAACTCAAGACCCTAAACCATACATCACCTTAGAAAATTGCTTAAAACTTTGTATCAGTTGCGCATGAATACTAAATAGTAAAACATTAATGTACGAACATCGATAAAAAAAATTTTTTTTTAATTTCTAGTGATCAATTTATTTGCAATCCTATTATCTCACTCTGATCTCTATATCCTATAATATTCACCGAACACTAGGAAAAATTACCAATTTTTTTTTCTAAGTTCGATAGAAAATTAATATTTTTTATAATTCCGAGATTGGAACTCAGGTCCCTGTACAATACCTCAACTTTTGAGATTGCATAAAAGTAGCTGGAAATAGGGCATTCTCCCGGAAGGCTGCAGGATGGGGATCGGGGATATGCGGCAGCCATCTTGGATGATGTCACGGCGAAACCTCCTGCTCTGTCATTCCTCGCCAATGGCGTCCATCTAGGATGATGTTACGAATTCGCCAATGCAAATGACGTCAATGCTAATTGCGAATATGCAAGTGAGGTCAATGTTAATTTCGAATATGCTAATACCGCACACGTCAATTACGCACACGTCAATCTCCACCACCGAAGATTTCCCATGGCGCCCGCCAAAGGTGCCACCAGTTTCGTTTCCCCCACCCCCCGTCAGAGTGCAGCACCATCGCCATCGTTCCCCCACTGTCAGCTAGAGCGCGCCACCGGTGACCGCCATCTTCACTTCCGAAGTCCGCTTAAGGCCGAAGTCCGATGAGCAGCAGGCGGGTATCATTTCATCCAATCTCTTCATGCTCTTGCACTCCACTTCTTTTTGCTCATTCTGTCATTCCAATATTATTTATTCTCATGCTCTCTCATTCCTTCCTGTCTCTCTCGCCCATTCTATCCCTTGGGGGTTTTCTCATATTCCTTCCAGTCTCCTTTATTTTCTCATGCTATCTCATTCCTCCTTTCTCTCTCTCACCTGTTCTATCCCTTGGGGTTTTCTCATAGTCCTTCTAAGCCTCCTATATTTTCTCATGGTCTCTCATTCCTTCCTGTCTCTCTCTCTCTCTCGCCCATTGTATCATTAGAAATTTTCTCATATTCCTTCCATCCTCCTTTATATTCTCTCTTGTCTCCCACCCCTCGCTTGCTTTACGCATCCTCCATCGCTGGCATTGTCGTCTGCTGTAGGCGGCCATCTTTAATTCCTGCAACCACCACCAAAGTGTGGGAGGTTCTACCATTCGTAGCCAGGAGCACTGGTATCGATGAGGCCATTTAGTGTGAATGTTGGTTGGTTCACTCGTCACCTGCAGGGGCGCACTAGCATCGGTGAGTGTAGGTCAACTGGCGGCCACCAGGGGCACTGGGAATTTGTTTTTAGTTGGTAGATGTTTTAGCTGTTTCGGAACTAAAAGAATGCAGGAGGCGTGCAGTTTGGATCCGACCACCCTTCACTCGTCAGTCCGATGTCTAGACCATACGGCCACCACTGAATGGGACGTGTTAGGAGAAGAAATAATTTATATACTGGCATCGGCCTACACTCTTGCCAGACAATAAACTTATAATTGCGAGAAAAATAATCGTCACGGCATGATTAGGAGAAGAAATAAAGTAAATATCCGCATCGGCCTACGCACTCACCAGACAATAAACTTGTCATTGCAAGCTGGCGAGGTTTTCTCATATTCCTTCTGAATTCACCTATGCTAATGACGCCAATTGTGAATATACTGACAGTTGGCTGCTGGCTAGGTACGAAGGGACGATCTGGCATACTCGCGGGTTTTCTCACATACCTTTCACCTGGCGTCCTGGCAGGAACAAGACTCACACTTTGTCATTCCGCATTCGTTTTCTCTAATTACTTCTGGTCTCCTTTCACCTGGCGTCCTGGCGGGGACGAGTCTCACGTTCTGTCATTCCACCTGCGCGGCACGGAGCGCAGCCTGCCCACGCACGCTAGCCTAGAGTCACACCGCGCGCGCGCGTCAAGTACGCAAGACTACTTATAAGCATAGTTGGCTGTGATTTCCGAACTGTTTAAGTGACAGCCATCAAATTCATAACATACGTAGCACACCCGGCAACGAGCAGGGCGGCTTGGTCAAGTATATCTCACGCCTGCGTATAAGCATAGTAAGCANAACTGTTTAAGTGACAGCCATCAAATTCATAACATACGTAGCACACCCGGCAACGAGCAGGGCGGCTTGGTCAAGTATATCTCACGCCTGCGTATAAGCATAGTAAGCATAGTTAAACATTTGTAAATACTGAAATAATTTGTTTTGCTTTGTGGTTTTTAATTCACATAAATGCAAAAATGAGTATTTTTTAATACTTACTTTTTTTTTATATAATTACACAGTTTCACTTGACTGGCGCATTAATAATGTGACGAGGCCCATGGCAATGTTTATTTGATTTATGGCGGAATGAGTGAGTGAGTGAGTGAAGAGATTTGGGTGGCTCCTAACATCGAAGTTTTATGATCCAATGAGGGAGAAGCGAGGTGAGTGTGGACCAGCGCCGTAATGAGGGGCGGGGAAACGGTGGATTCCCGAGAAAGCCCACTGACGAGAGTGGTACAACCACTACACCACCGCAACCCTTATACAGTGTTGCGAAAGAATACACGATGTGCATAAAAGTAGATCTTAAGCAGAGCTTCCTAAAGTGCTCAGTTTACTATGAACAGCCTTTGATTAGGACATTTATAGCGAGACACGCCCTTCAACGACCAAACGGGCTAGCAAATATAGATCCTTAAACGGCAGAAAATAGTTAAATAGCAATTGTAATCTCTATGTCCTTTGGCGGCGTCCGTTCCATTTCAGCGTGAATGGCTGGGCATGAGACGAATGCACTTACTCATTGTGAACAACACGTTTTCTCTCTGTCTATCTCTCTCTCTCTCTCTCTCTCTCTCTGTCTGTCTTTCTCACGTACAATAAGGCGTGTTAAACCACCTCCCGCTAAATCAGGAGGTTGGCCAGCTTGGAAATGTTCTTGACTGCTGGCTAAATAGAAGCTAGTGTTTCATCACTATTGTGTAGTCTCCTGTTCGTAATCTGAAAGTTCGGGTCTGATTTTGTAAATGTTGGTAACAAAAGTTACTAAAAGTTAGTTACTTTTCGAGTTTGTACTGTTTCAAGAATGACGTTTCAACACATTTAATTAGTTCATTTTATTATTTTTTGTATGGTAAACATTATTTTGTAGTTAAAATTTATTAGTGGAAAATTTTTACTCAATAATACCGAAATTGTGCTGTCAGTATTTTATGCTTCCAATATCGGAAAGCAAGAGTGAAATGTTAATATATTTGCGGCAAAAAATCTTGTTTCATATATGGTACCCTTAATTGATTATAATATCAATAAACTAATATACACCGATATTTTCAACATTTAAGTCTGTGTTGTCATATATTTAAGCACGCAACTGACAGCAGCATATCCGCGCACAATGTGCAAAAATATAATAACGAAAAAGTGGAGTTTTCCCCTGCATTAAAAAAATTACCACTCTTCAGTGAAATATTATATGAGCAATGTACGAATTTGTCATTGAGCTATACTTAATTTAAGTTAACATTTGATGTTATAATTTAAATACTTGCCAATGTCTGAACAACATTTATTTATTAATAAAACAGCACGTATGATTCAATGTGCAGCCGCCGCGCTACATGTTCTGTGGTGCACGGTTGCCTGCAAGATAGCAGCACAGTAACGTCCAAAATGAGTATTGTTTATCGAAACAAAAATTCCATTGTCGAAAGTTACGTCAAAATGTTACTCGGTGGTAGTATTTATAATATGAACACATAAAAAAAACTCCATCTGTTGGGAGTATTTCAAATCACCCAACTGTACTTATTATTACATAAATGCTCGTTATCGTCGTATTTCTGCCATACATTACAAATATGGTGCCATTCTCTTTCTTACCGCCTCCAGTTGGAACAGCTAGCCTCTGGTTCGACGTCGGTAACCAGCAAATGGGAGCTAAAGTCGCTGCTAGACGTTAACTTGAAGTGGTTAGACGAAATTCATTGCTAGCCAGCAGCTAATTTTTGACCGGAAGATTAACAGGAGGTGGTAAAACCGACCCAGAGGGTTCCACCTGCCTATAGCTGGCGTATATTGCGCGCTCGAGACCTAGAAAACCGTGAGCTCTAAGGCCGACCCTTGCTGACTCACCACTTGCATCATCGTCTCTACGCGCAAGGCGTTCAACTGGCTGTCAGTCTTTCCATCGTCAACTCACCGGAGCGTCACTTTAAGCGGTGTCTATATTTTTACGGCATGCTAATAGAAGATAAAAATATAATGAGTGCCTGAAAACTACTCCAAAGGTTCTGTATAGAAAATTTAGCAGCCAAAACTGATTCTGAAAACACCCGTTTTAGCCATTTTCACGTCCACAAAAATAATACCTTGAATCTAAATGAGAACACGGAGCTTTTCATTGGGTACGAAACGTTTCTTAAATGGTGTTAGTGTTTGGACACAGCTACGAAATATCCAGCCGTTTTCGAAAGACGTGTTTTCTACCAAACGTCTGCAACGCACTTCATGCGCCAGCCAGGCGAAGTCCCTGAGGCCATATTTCACGATAATTTTCTTATTTCATTATATGAAAGAGATTTATATAATAACCACATAAATATTTGTAGAGAAGTTATTATAGTTTTCAAAATGTAGCACCGAAAATTCGAACATTTCGGAATATGGAAGCCCAAGTTTTTATGCTCATAATTAACTTTGCAAATAAATCGCATGTAATGTAATCTATATCATATACACCACGAGAGAAACTAATAAATAATAACATTATTTTCTCTCGGACGAATAAAAATGTGTTGGCAAAACATCAATACCTATGTTAAAATAGATTCAGGATGCTAGTAGGTACTCGTGTAACGATTGTTAAACATCCTTGATACTTAGTTAACATGTTGTGTATGTATATAGCATGACATGTGATCTATTTGGCAAAGTAAATTAGGAACATAAAAACTTGGGCTCTCATATTCCGAAATGTTTTACTTTTCTGTGCTAGTTTGAAAACTATAACAATTTGACTACAAATATTTTGGTCCTTATATAAATCTCTTTCAGATAAGGAAATAAAAGCTATTGTGAAATATGGCTTTAAGGTCGTTGGCCAAGAAAATATAGTTATTTTATATTCGCACCGCATACAACTCCACGTTTATTCATTATCAATAATTACTCTTTCCTAGCAAGAAAATATTTTTCAGTGCATAGTTTTGCATAAATCTATGTCAAAATCACAATTTTACTGTTTTAAAAATCTACAAATGATGAAATTTACCTTACATACAGAAATTAGATAATTCACACTGAAATAAAATACCAAGAGCTAATGCAAGACATCTATAAAATCATACAAGGAAATGTTTGCGCAATTTAAAAAAAAAATGCTGAAAATATGGAAGGAAGGAATAAGGAGGTTGGCTCTGAATTTTTGTAAAATAAGTTTTGCTAGACATGCCTCAAAACGAATTAAGACGAAGCCTTTAAATTGCCTGTGTTAACTTTTCTGCAAACATTTTGGTTTATTTCATATGCACATTCCAAAAACAGTAAGTGTTGACTTTTACATGTAATTTTGCAAAAACCAAGCCATCTAAAAAAAAATTATCTGAGGAAAATTTAGTCACAGATAATTTCTACACTTTGAACAGCATGTGGTACAGATAAAAAATATCAAACATTTTTTCTAGGCGAAGGGCCTTAACACGACCTCGTTTTCAGCGCCAGGGTAGCGAGCAAGGACACTGCTGTGTAGGAGGTTCCCCTGGGACACAGCCGCAGGGGCTTTGCCCGGTCGTTAAGTGTTGCCGCCATTAGTGAGGGATTTGTAGCTGGGCAGCAATTGATGTGGCCGCAGATTCTGTAGAGAGACCGGCGAGATTGACTGCCGTAAGAGCGAGATGCTGCAGTTTACTCCCTGGCTTCTTGTACGTTTGACATTAAATCTTAACTCTTGCGTTTGAATGAATTAACTGTCGAGGTCCCTAAGGCAATGTTAGAATAAGATTTATTCGTTATTTTGTACTTTGAGATTTTATGTTATAGTTCTCATATTGTGACAGTCACTTGTTAGGAACTTGTAAAAACGTCACTAAATGTGCGGGGGGAGGGGGAGAATGGAATACGAATTTAAAGGACTATAATTCTTAAAAATAAAAACCAAATTTTTATACAATCATCCCCGAAATAACTCGGACGTTGTTTCCGAAAATTACAGCACAAATGATTGCACCGTAATTTGACAAAAAAATAATTGTCATTAATGTACGAAAAGTTCTGCTACAATTATAATCAATAAACTTAATTCTTTATTTTAAAATTATGATAATTACGCATCCTTATATATAGACTGAGTCTAAAAGAAAACTTCAGTGTTCTGATTTCATGTATCGTGAGTTTCCTTTTTTACACGTTTGAATAAATACGGTAATAAACACATTATAAATTTTAAAATGCATGCTAATTCCGTTTTTTTTTTCTAAAAAAGAAATTCACGTAAACATTTTGTTCGTAAATCTGCCAATTTGTTTTGGACGTAAAATAATACGATTTCCTTTGTTCAACACCGACAATAGAATCGTCGCGATCGAACGGAAATCGTCGTGTTGGTTATACCCAAGTTACTGCCCTGAAAACATTTTTTAAAAAAACTGTGTTCTTCCACACTCCTTCCAGCCGCGTGTAATTAAACGTCGTCCTGAGTACGGCGATGGCAAACAAAAACAAGCTGTCTTTTGATATGAGAATTTTGGCAAGTGGTTAAGATATAGATCTTCGCACACGAGGGCGAAATGAGATGAGAATTAAGCAGCTACAGAATGCAAGGGTAGAGTAAACGGGAACACTCAGAGAATACCCACCGGCTAACGGCAAAGTCTGTCTCTTTTCCCACACGCATAATTTAAGTGCAGTCCTGTCGGAAATCGAGCCCTTGGAGGGAGGCGGCAAATACTCTAGCTCATAGAATAAAGATAAAGGTATACGGATTTGCACCTTCTGAGCACGCCCGTGACATTGATTCACGCATCGCCAATACAAGTGTCAAAAATTACATGATCAACAGTGATTAACGTGTTTGTTTATGCCTGGATGTTCAACAGACCCGCCTATTTCTATGAATAAAAAACTTTGACTATAACTAGAATATATTCTTGTTGCGTTAAAACTAGGTTAAAGCACTTACGTAAACAATTCGTCAATCTAAAATCCTGTCCACGTTGTTTGTGGCAGTGATATTGGCAAGAAAGTAGTCCAGTGCTGGAACACGGAGAGTGACTACTGTGCAGCTTGGATGCGCACTCTACCCCATATTCTCTTTGCACGCTCTAGCCACGCGATCACCACGCGGTTGTACTAAATAGTTGCGAGTACTGCACATGAAAACAAAGCCAGTGTTTTTAATACCACAGCTTCCGCAATAAAAAAATCTCAACGAGTACTGTATAGTCAATTCATGGTTTCTTACAACTTTTCTAAAGCCATATTAAAGTTCTACTTCCAGGTTATTCCTTTACCTCATGCAAACAAAGCTTAACCAAGTCTAGCAAATTACACCAAAGTGACAACGCGCCGCATTCGAGCCCACTCAGTTTAATAATATTTTGCATTAGAATTATTTCTTACTGGGCGTTATTTTCTCGTATTTTCTCCCAAAGTTATTAATATTAATTATAAGTAAAATATTATAAATCATAGATAAAATATAAGTAAAAGATCAACTTTAATCAGAAATATAATGCTTTAAGTTTAACAGAAGTATAAAACGCTCGTGATACATTACATATTTAGGAAATAACCAACCACATCATAAATGGGGGTGATTTTTCCAAGGTTTGATTTGTGAAGAAACCGCGTATGAACTATAGTCAAAAGTTTCGCAGTCACCTCTCTATCTAAAGTTAATAACAAAGACGATATCCATACGTTGGGGTTTTCATCAACTGCGACACAAAAACTACGAGATGTTTTCATACCTAACATAATTTCTTACCACATTTCCATATTTATAACTGTTTTAACTAGCAGTAAATTAATTAAAAAACCAATAAAATATTGCATATTATCCCTGTTGGCATGATAATAAATTAAGTCATATTTTGACTGTGATAAGATGACTGTAATGAAATAAAATGCATACTCGGGAACTTTCATTGTGTATGATCAATGTGCGGTCACATTATACTCTTGTACATGTTTATTTATCTTATGAGAATTATATTACAATATTACTACAAGCAGGTATGTTACCTTAGCGCTACAAGCAGGCTCTGTGTGTATTGTTCTTTGTCCCTAACAACAAATAAACTACCGGTTTAATTAATAATTACTTCCAATATCTATAGTATGGAGTACTCGTTCTACAAGTTTGACACTTTTGAAGTGTAAATGGTGTACCCGCATGTATATAATTACTATATTCTTTTATGAAAACTATTTTTAATAAACATTTTCCTCTACATATAATTAGAAAATTAAGTATTCGAAAACATGTATTAAGTTAATTTTTTGTACATATTATACTGTCACTGGCTTAAGAATGCAGTTTTAAAATGTGTGTTGATATACTTTTACGTGTATGAACGTTTGTATTCAATTTATTTGCATCTAACAATGTATAAATAAAAAATGAAATATAATTTTAAAGTGTTTTTGTGGTTGTATCACATGTGTGTAAAAGTATGTGTATGTGAAACACGTGGTCATTTATGAAACACGTTGTTGTTCATGGTTGATCAGGTGTCGTTACGTGTTTAAAAGCATTACTATAACTATTTCAATAGTATTGCTAATAAGTAATATTTTCAGTTACTGTGTGAGATTTGTTACTTACTACCCCAGTTTCAAAAAATGTCTCAAATGTTCAGGGATTTCAAGAAAAACAGAGAATATACAAGGCTAGTGCATTTAATATTCGAGCTACCGGAGTTTCTACCAAACTATTAAGGGGAATTATATTTTGTGAATTTCGGTTATTCTGATTGGTTTATAGAAAAGGGGAATTTTAATATGGGTCTAATATATTAAGTGGAGTCCTAATATTGGTATTTATGACGAGTGCATGTGAACCGTGGCTACTAAATATGATAGCACAATAAACGGCATTGCTGCGGTAGTTGACAGACAAACAACAAAATGTTCATAAAATGTTTCATCCTACGATTTTTTTTCTCCCAAACACGAATTTTTCTCACAGTTTTTNAAACAACAAAATGTTCATAAAATGTTTCATCCTACGATTTTTTTTCTCCCAAACACGAATTTTTCTCACAGTTTTTTTTACGCACGAGTTTCATCCCAGACGACTATATTCGTCAATGGAAAGCGAGATCCAGCACGCTTCCAGGTCAAAAAGGTTCGGTGTGTGTGCCTTTGTGTGGTTGCACGCATGTGACGGAGATAGCATTTCCGCCCTGGTCGCTCGCCTGTCAGTTTTGATGACGACTACGCGCCGAAATTTCCGACGCCCGGTTGCGGACCAGAATTATCAACGCTCTCGTGATGACACTGAGGTGACAGACAGTTCGGTTCACCTTGCGTTAATTAGGAAACAGGATCGTTAGCAGCCGTGGCTCCTGCACGTGACTGGGACTTTGCGATATCCATTTTTCAATATCGTCTTCATGCATGCTAACCACGTCGATTTCATTTCGATATATCGCTTTCATTACCTATTAAAAATCGATGGAAATGTATTACGGATATAGATACAGTAAATATCGTTAATACTAAAGGGCATTTAAAATACAAACATCGGAATATAGATACTACAAATTAAGTATCGAAATTGCAAGTTTTTATACTGTTAACACCATAAATATAGTGAAGTTAAAATATTGTGGATGTTGCAATATTACAATATCGCTAAAAAGTATAATTATGTGTGTATACATATATATACACATGTTCATAACATCGCAAATGTATATACGAGCAACGCACTAGTCTACGTGTCAGAACCATATCGCACTTGCAATATTTCAAGAATACTGTAGTGCGACCGATATATCGCCATATCGCAGTCCTACCGGCAATGTGGCACCTGTAGTCACATCAGCTCTGGTGCAAAGTAGTGGCGCGAATGGTGATTGGGCTCTAGCTGGTTGCGATAGTATTGACGGCATTAGTACGATCCACTGTTTAGATAGTTGGCTGGCTGTAAGTAGTTTTATTGTTTGAATTGTAAAAGCTCTCTTCTTAGGCCGGGATTACGATGACTTCACGTTTCACGTAACGCAAGTAACACGCTCATGTAAGCCGGCTTTGCCTTGACTAATGTGTTTCAATCAGACCTATAACGTTCGTTTCATGTAACGTAAAACGTACATTCACGTAAAGAAGATAGCTTATCAATGTGTTGATTTTGTGTGGTACGCGATCTTGTGGGCAAATCACAAAAACAGAGTTGTGATATCTCTGTTTCTCATTGTTTTGATTTTATTCTTTCTGTGTCGTCTTATCACGCATTGAAACTAGCGCACATATCGTCATAGTTGTTTTTTGTTGTTGTTGTTGTTGTGAGCGCATATACCATCCTTTTCTCCCGTGATGGAGGACGAAATAATAATAGAGTTAAGCTAATTCCTGAACTTACGTAATTAATGGAATTAACAATTAATTTTCAGTTGTTATAGATTATGTTTTTAAAAGAGTAGCTGTACTGTACATATATAGCCTATCTAAATATTATTGTACAGAGGAAAGACAACATTTAATCCTTATTTATTAGTAACTCGTAACTTTAAGGATTATTTAATTTGTAAATTCCAAAGTATTTGGAGAGTTTATGTATTACTAAAGTTTCCAAACTGTGTTCCACAAGAATATAAAAATACTTGNAATTCCAAAGTATTTGGAGAGTTTATGTATTACTAAAGTTTCCAAACTGTGTTCCACAAGAATATAAAAATACTTGTTTACTAATTATGAAGTTCGCAAACTTAAACACTTTAAGAAATTTAATTTATCTCTATTGTAAGGTTTGGAAGAATGTACACATTTATTTTAATAATTTCTCTATGCAGCTCAGTTCAGATCACTAGATATTTTATTTAACCCTATGTTTCATTTTGATTATATAACAAGAAATGTGAGTATTGGTTTTTATTATCAGGAATGCTAAGATGTTTTTTTTATCATATTCCAATTTTTGTTTCAAGGTTAAATTATAGTTGTTTCGTTTATTGTCTTGACGCTACACCAATCGTCAGGGCGCCAATTTAACTTGACGCAGGCTTATCTAGGCCCCACGTCAATTAACATATTAAAGGTTCGTAGCGTATTTTGTTAATGTTTAGTGGCAAAGACTATAAGATGCCTAGAAGGTTAAGGGTATTGCAATGAGGTAGTCTTTTGACGTTTCACTTAACTGGATAATTATATTGTCTCGCGTTTGAACAAAAAACACATACAGTAACACTTCCGANGCGTTTGAACAAAAAACACATACAGTAACACTTCCGAGGTTCTAATTTGGCTATTCGTACTAACTGGGCGACTTCGTGGTGGAGTGGGGCTTCTCTGGGCGGCGACTTTTATACTTAACTCTGTGGTGGGTGTTGGTAGGCTGTCATCTGGGGATGAGCTCCGGCGAAGTGGTAGGCCTTGGAAAAAGGCCCGCACTCGGTGTCGTCTCCCTGGACTGCGGTTCGGACTCGTGCTCACGTCTTCTCGCGATTCCTTGACGCAACTCTTCCCTCGGCGCGGTGATAATGAACTGTGTCCCACTTCTCTCGTAAAGGGGTTTTTATGCTCGCCAGCCTCTCCCCTTAAGTGTTGGCACGTGTCTCTATTATTGGGGGAGGGGGTGAGGTGGAAGAAAGCAGAACAATACCTTTCAAAACACGTGCCCTGGTTCCTGAAGGTTGGGGGGTGCACTTTGCTCCTAGCTTGCTCTGTCAGCTATTCCTTCGCGGTGCGTGTTTTCTGAATTCCGGCGAAATGCACATGATTATTTTGTGACATCTCGGTTCTCAACTGATCTCATGGGCTTGCTAGAGGTGCTCTTGCTTGGCTCTGCGATTTCTCCCGCTTTCCTACATATGTACGTAGCACTATCCGGGTGCTCCGGCGATATGCCAGCTCTTACTCGGCACAACCTTGACACGTGTAACTGCGATCCGTTCTGGCTGTTCACCTGCCTCGTGACACGTGTCAACTGGCAGGCGCTCGCGAAGGGGGTCAGCGAGGCTTCTATTCAAAAGGCGTTACACGACAGTCTTTAAATGCAGTATGAAAGAAAGAGTAATTTAGCAGTGTTTTTATTAAGAAGTTATTAGAATATGAGAAAGTTGGCACAATTTTGTGCGATAACTAGGACAACAGAGTTTTTTAAAAAATAACAGAAAAAAAACACGGCATTAGGAAGCTGCTTCGAATATTATCTTGCAAACATATTTTCATTTACTTGGAAAAAAATATACCAGCATTAAGAATTTTTTCCAGATGAACAGCCACAATTTTGTTTTGGAATTGCGTGAAACAGGGACCCATACAGAACTACGCTACTCAACAGATAAGTTTCATTTCTTGCACCTTCATGCAACTTTTCACTGGCAGAATTTCTACAGTCAAGCATAATATTTTATTTTGTTTGCCAACCTAGACACAAATACACGAGAAACCAATACCGGACAGCTTGAAGGTTTCTGTGAGAAAATCCGCAGTGTTGTCACCTCCAGCCAGCAGACAGCAGCACCTGTGTTTAATACTACACTCTTTTGATATTAATAATTCGATACCAACATGGTGGGTATGAAGACGAAACTTTATTTCCTGTGTGGAAAGTTTATTTAACAATGTCTAAAACCGAAACCTACGGTGCGCTACACCTATTAACTATACAGAAAACTGGAATATGCAGTAGATGAAATGGCAGAATTCGTCGAATTGGTACAGTCAGTTGCCGCTGGAGTTTCAGATACAACACAGCAGGGAAACACCACCGTTCCCTAACACAGACAATAGACCAAAATGTTGTCCCCTGCACATCATATTCAAATATTGACAGTAACTCACAAAGGTTACTGTAGCAAATCGCAGCCTTTATTGAACAGCAGGATAGAGAATCTAGACAAGTTAAAAGATTAGAGTCCAGGTTAGCTGTCAGTACAGAACAGCAAGTTAGTGAGGCTAGAGAATCCAGAGAAGTCGAGAGATAAAAGTCCAGACTAGCTGCAATTACAGAACAGCAGGCTAGTGAGGCTAGAGAATTAGGCAACATATGGTGAAGCAAGTTCAAATACTCCAGCGTACGTTAACTAAACCACAAGCATAATCTCAAAAGTAATTCAGTACACAATTGACCCAGCTGAGTGAGAGCGTTGTGTCACAAATGCAGCATTTTCGAGCGGAAATCGAGGTCACCGTGAACACACAGTTGGACAGTGCTACAGCTCAGTTACGAGAATAAATAGCGAAGACCCGAGGTGAAATGGGGTTCGTAAAGGAGCAATGCACTACACAAGTAGCCGAGGTTGAACAGAGACTAGTTGTACTAGAACGACAACTGACAAACCAAATTAACGCAGACCAAGTATGAGGGCGTGTGTCCGCGCAAATAGACTCCGCTGACCGCCACATTGATCAGCGCTTTGAGCAAGTGGAGAAGGCCGCGCGTATGGAAAAAACAAAAACGGAGGCAAAAATCGCTAAGGTTAGTGAACAGGTGACGGTCGTAGAAGAGAAAATAAACTGGGTTGTTGCCTCCATTAGAGATTGGCAAATAAGGGCCGCACCGCGGGACGAAGCACGCCAAGCTAGCGATGTTATGTCACCGCCACTGAACTCAACCTCCCACTTATACCGCACTGGACAATTCAAATAGCCACGCACCCATCCATCCACCAATGATTGCAATGATGCGCCATCCTAGAAAGTTATGGGCTGAACAAATAGCTAAATTTTAAGGTAGTATTGGCGAAAATCCAGTAATTATTTTAATAAAGTTTCAAGAGTAAGCAGGCTTATTTGATTTATCGGATGGCGATATGCTGAGGCGTTTAAATCTGGGACTTAGATCTACGGCCTATTGGTGGTGGGAAGTGACCCGTTCCCCCAGCACCACATACACTGACTTCAAAAAAAATTCCTTGACCATATCTGGAATAGGAAAATTCAAGGAAATCTTACGGCGCAGCTGCATGCCGAACGCATCGTGCCAGAGAACGAAAAACACCTCGAAGCTCATTTGTAACAAATGTATGAAAGGTCCCGTCATTTAGAACCTCCTGTAACCGATAAAGAATTTATTGCCATGATTTTGAGGCAACTGTCATTTAAATATCAGTCTCATTGGACAGGTAGGCATGACAACAGCTTAGCCGCTTTCAGGGAGGATCTGCTGGCATTTGACAGCATAGAGCGACAGCAAAGACAGCAAGACAACAGGGACAATAAGAGGCCCCCGAACTCTGAACGCTCCCCACCTCTCTGCCAAGGCCCGCAGCCACGAGATTTCAGAGGTCCACTACACTTTGGCAGTAATAATCATCGGGTAAATATATTCATAACCGAGTCCTGCCATCACAGCCAGCACGATTCCTATGCAAATTTTCCACATGCTTACCATGGTAGAAAATACTACCGATTGGGAGGTTTTCGCCGGGGCGGGCGGTATCAAGGTTCACGAAGTTTCCAGAGTTTAAATAAATCACTAACGCGGAACTTCCACGATCAATTCTTAGCCACATCATAGCTTTGACACAAATAAACCTGTGAAATTTTTATTTTAAAAGTTCTCAACTTGAAAAGCAAGGACATATTTTGCAACCTTTTAAATTCGGTGCTTGAAGTTAACATGCTCGTGCGATGTATCATAATACAGATCCAGAAAAGGCCACGCGTTACGTAGACGTGAAAGTCTAACGTGATGCGTGTTGCGTGGAACGTGAAGTCGTGGTAATCCCGACACAGCGCTTCAACATATCTATGGAGAAGCAGTGAATTGACATGCAGTTGGCAAGACACCTCTTTGCGGGGCTTTCAGCTATGACTGTGATATTTATTTATCATGTAGTTAATTTTAATTACGATACATGTATGATGCGTAGCTCTATACTATTTCGTATATCCGTTACCGCAATATCCGAACCTAGAAATGATCGTGAAAAGACATGTTTTATTCCTTTATTGTTAGAAAATACAACTCGGAGATCAATAGGATACAAATACTTGCATACTTACTTGTACCGCTTCTTGAGGCTCGACTTATTACCTTTTGCAGAAATTATTCGTTTTCGCGTCATAATTTCAGATTCATATTAATTACTGACAATGTACGATTGTAGAAAATTATAAATTTTCAAGTTGTTTTATATTTTTGTGCGTAATATTATTTATGTGTTTTCTGCTTGTTGTAAAAAGTCAGAAACATATTTATATCTTATCAATGTGTTTCTGCCTTTTTGCAAGCAGGAAATAACACACAGTGCAAATTAGATACAAAAGTATTAAACAATTAGTAAATTGTAAATTTTGTATAATCAAACATTTCCAGTAATACCTCTGAAACTGAAATTATGACATGAAGACGAAGAATTTCTGCAAAAGGGGTGAAATTGAGCCTTAAATGCTGCCCATAAGTGGTTATNTGGGCGATGTGGAGGTAGTGGGTGGTGTGGAGTCCGTGGGTGGTCTGGAGACAGTGGGCGATGTGGAGGTAGTGGGTGGTGTGGAGTCCGTGGGTGGTCTGGAGACAGTGGGCGATGTGGAGGTAGTGGGTGGTGTGGAGTCCGTGGGTGGTCTGGAGACAGTGGGCGATGTGGAGGTAGTGGGTGGTGTGGAGTCCGTGGGTGGTCTGGAGACAGTGGGCGATGTGGAGGTAGTGGGTGGTGTGGAGTCCGTGGGTGGTCTGGAGACAGTGGGCGATGTGGAGGTAGTGGGTGGTGTGGAGTCCGTGGGTGGTCTGGAGACAGTGGGCGATGTGGAGGTAGTGGGTGGTGTGGAGTCCGTGGGTGGTCTGGAGACAGTGGGCGATGTGGAGGTAGTGGGTGGTGTGGAGTCCGTGGGTGGTCTGGAGACAGTGGGCGATGTGGAGGTAGTGGGTGGTGTGGAGTCCGTGGGTGGTCTGGAGACAGTGGGCGATGTGGAGGTAGTGGGTGGTGTGGAGTCCGTGGGTGGTCTGGAGACAGTGGGCGATGTGGAGGTAGTGGGTGGTGTGGAGTCCGTGGGTGGTCTGGAGACAGTGGGCGATGTGGAGGTAGTGGGTGGTGTGGAGTCCGTGGGTGGTCTGGAGACAGTGGGCGATGTGGAGGTAGTGGGTGGTGTGGAGTCCGTGGGTGGTCTGGAGACAGTGGGCGATGTGGAGGTAGTGGGTGGTGTGGAGTCCGTGGGTGGTCTGGAGACAGTGGGCGATGTGGAGGTAGTGGGTGGTGTGGAGTCCGTGGGTGGTCTGGAGACAGTGGGCGATGTGGAGGTAGTGGGTGGTGTGGAGTCCGTGGGTGGTCTGGAGACAGTGGGCGATGTGGAGGTAGTGGGTGGTGTGGAGTCCGTGGGTGGTCTGGAGACAGTGGGCGATGTGGAGGTAGTGGGTGGTGTGGAGTCCGTGGGTGGTCTGGAGACAGTGGGCGATGTGGAGGTAGTGGGTGGTGTGGAGTCCGTGGGTGGTCTGGAGACAGTGGGCGATGTGGAGGTAGTGGGTGGTGTGGAGTCCGTGGGTGGTCTGGAGACAGTGGGCGATGTGGAGGTAGTGGGTGGTGTGGAGTCCGTGGGTGGTCTGGAGACAGTGGGCGATGTGGAGGTAGTGGGTGGTGTGGAGTCCGTGGGTGGTCTGGAGACAGTGGGCGATGTGGAGGTAGTGGGTGGTGTGGAGTCCGTGGGTGGTCTGGAGACAGTGGGCGATGTGGAGGTAGTGGGTGGTGTGGAGTCCGTGGGTGGTCTGGAGACAGTGGGCGATGTGGAGGTAGTGGGTGGTGTGGAGTCCGTGGGTGGTCTGGAGACAGTGGGCGATGTGGAGGTAGTGGGTGGTGTGGAGTCCGTGGGTGGTCTGGAGACAGTGGGCGATGTGGAGGTAGTGGGTGGTGTGGAGTCCGTGGGTGGTCTGGAGACAGTGGGCGATGTGGAGGTAGTGGGTGGTGTGGAGTCCGTGGGTGGTCTGGAGACAGTGGGCGATGTGGAGGTAGTGGGTGGTGTGGAGTCCGTGGGTGGTCTGGAGACAGTGGGCGATGTGGAGGTAGTGGGTGGTGTGGAGTCCGTGGGTGGTCTGGAGACAGTGGGCGATGTGGAGGTAGTGGGTGGTGTGGAGTCCGTGGGTGGTCTGGAGACAGTGGGCGATGTGGAGGTAGTGGGTGGTGTGGAGTCCGTGGGTGGTCTGGAGACAGTGGGCGATGTGGAGGTAGTGGGTGGTGTGGAGTCCGTGGGTGGTCTGGAGACAGTGGGCGATGTGGAGGTAGTGGGTGGTGTGGAGTCCGTGGGTGGTCTGGAGACAGTGGGCGATGTGGAGGTAGTGGGTGGTGTGGAGTCCGTGGGTGGTCTGGAGACAGTGGGCGATGTGGAGGTAGTGGGTGGTGTGGAGTCCGTGGGTGGTCTGGAGACAGTGGGCGATGTGGAGGTAGTGGGTGGTGTGGAGTCCGTGGGTGGTCTGGAGACAGTGGGCGATGTGGAGGTAGTGGGTGGTGTGGAGTCCGTGGGTGGTCTGGAGACAGTGGGCGATGTGGAGGTAGTGGGTGGTGTGGAGTCCGTGGGTGGTCTGGAGACAGTGGGCGATGTGGAGGTAGTGGGTGGTGTGGAGTCCGTGGGTGGTCTGGAGACAGTGGGCGATGTGGAGGTAGTGGGTGGTGTGGAGTCCGTGGGTGGTCTGGAGACAGTGGGCGATGTGGAGGTAGTGGGTGGTGTGGAGTCCGTGGGTGGTCTGGAGACAGTGGGCGATGTGGAGGTAGTGGGTGGTGTGGAGTCCGTGGGTGGTCTGGAGACAGTGGGCGATGTGGAGGTAGTGGGTGGTGTGGAGTCCGTGGGTGGTCTGGAGACAGTGGGCGATGTGGAGGTAGTGGGTGGTGTGGAGTCCGTGGGTGGTCTGGAGACAGTGGGCGATGTGGAGGTAGTGGGTGGTGTGGAGTCCGTGGGTGGTCTGGAGACAGTGGGCGATGTGGAGGTAGTGGGTGGTGTGGAGTCCGTGGGTGGTCTGGAGGCAGTAGGTTGTCTGGAGACAGTGGGTGGTCAGGAGACAGTGGGTGGTCAGGAGACAGTGGGCATGGCTATGCCGAGGGCAGTGCATACCGGTTTGTAGGGGAGTGGGCGGCTCTTAATATCGAGGTATTGAGAGCTGATGAGGGTGAAGCGTGATGAATACGGATCGGAGCCGGAATGCGAGAGCGGGGAAAACGGGAAACTTCCGCGATAACCCTCCGACCAGCAGCATCGTCCAGAACAATTCCCACATACAAATGTCCGGGAGCGACCCCGCCAGGAATCTAACTCTGTTCGCCTTGGTGGGAGGCGAGTAGTCTTACCACTACACCACCGCGGCTCCATGCTGGAATGTAAGCGTGGACGGTCAAGTAAAGTGAAGCTCGGACATGGTGTGTGATAAACCCTCCCCCAGCTCTCCGAGCCAACCTAAATTACATGTAATGTAAAGCTATACCCAGGTAGCGTAATAAATCATTTTAATTAGGTTATTCATATAAAGCACGGTTTATTGTTTGGCATTACTTATCTTGTTGTGTTGTTGATGGTTGAACGTTAATTGTTAAATAACACCTCCTACATAAAGGGTATTTTTAGAACTAACCCTTTTGTTTTGTATTATTCCCTCATCACATCTCGTCTGCATTTTAATGGTAATGCTTGGCGACAGTACAAGATTCTGTAGTGGATATTCCGGTAACCCCAGAAAACTTTTCGCAGAAGCGAATGCCTTCCGTTGCCCTTTTTGGTGTGTAGATGGTCTTATATTTTGGAGAGACCTGTAATAGGACCTCGAGTGCCCTCGTCCCCACTACGGCCCTGGCAATATCAAATTTTCATTGCGGGCCAGCTTGAATACGGCTGAAGACCGGAAAAAATATATAAAGAAACTGGAGTATCTGTCCCAAGAAAATCCACCTCATGGAGTATCCGCTACTTGATTCAAACAATACTTCCTAACCGGAAAATTCCTTAAGCCTTATTTCCCACATAATTTTATGTTTCTGGTGCTGCCAATAAGAAAAGTTTTTATTTGTGCTGTACGTAAGCTGGTAAATAATTTTTTTTATCGCATTCAACAAGCTGTAGAGTGTGTGTCCGGTGATGAGGGATGATATTAACCAGTCATGATGTAGAGCAGTGACACGGTTTACGAATCAGGTACTTCCAGAGATGATCATTGGGCACTGAGCATTGCAGAGTACAGTATCGGTCAAAAGTAACATTCGTTTGCGTGCAGACAATTGGCTACAGTGTAAATGAAAGGGTTAAAAGCGTCATGTTATCCGAGGATTCGGGTCTAAAATCCTGTGGAAAATAAATGCCTATAATTGGTGCTGTGATTTTAAAATGTTGTGTCTGAACGCATGAGATTAAAGCGGAAACTGAGGAGAAAGATTCTCTCTCTCTCTCTCTCTCTCTCTCTCTCTCTCTCTCTCTCTCTCCCGTGTACAATCGCGTGGCATGGCGTGTTTTGAGTATAAATCTGGGGATAGCACTGTCACATCTGTTTCAGCATTAAATAACCATTCAACCTTTAAAGAGATCTCCATGCCTTTGGAAATTAAGACAAGTAATTCCATGTCGTGGCACGTAATTGAAATTACAGTACTTAAATTAGCGGCAAACGATATCGACTTCTGTTTCTCAAACACTTCAAAGTACGCGTTGGCATAATTTTTACGTGTCTATGTTTGTAATAGTTTTACGGTGTTACTTAAATGAAGCCTTAATGCATATAATTAGGCCTATAGCAGTGTTAATTTTTACACGTGGCATAAAGATAATCGCTGAGCTGAAATAAATATACANCATATAATTAGGCCTATAGCAGTGTTAATTTTTACACGTGGCATAAAGATAATCGCTGAGCTGAAATAAATATACAGAATTATTGTCAAAAGTTTTTAATTTTTCGCAAACTACCTATAAACGTAATTCTTGATATTACATTGGGATTCCTGACTCTAAGTTGCTTTGGTGCAAAATATTTTGTAACCAGAAGTGTAACGTTTAAGTTGAAAAGTTACGCTTAAGTTGAAAATTACGGGTTGACTGAAAATAATATGACTATGTCCGTGCTAATTATCGTGGTATCTTGTTGTTTTAGTTGTTTACAGTCGCTCTTTCTGAATACTGAGAAGCCCTATGTGTTGTATCTTATCTGTGCATACAAGGCCTGANCATATAATTAGGCCTATAGCAGTGTTAATTTTTACACGTGGCATAAAGATAATCGCTGAGCTGAAATAAATATACAAAATTATTGTCAAAAGTTTTTAATTTTTCGCAAACTACCTATAAACGTAATTCTTGATATTACATTGGAATACCTGACTCTAAGTTGCTTTGGTGCAAAATATTTTGTAACCAGAAGTGTAACGCTTAAGTTGAAAAGTTACGCTTAAGTTGAAAATTACGGGTTGACTGAAAATAATATGACTATGTTCGTGCTAATTATCGTGGTATCTTGTTGTTTGAGTTGTTTACAGTCGCTCTTTCTGAATACTGAGAAGCCCTATGTGTTGTATCTTATCTGTGCATACAAGGCCTGANTAGTTGTTTACAGTCGCTCTTTCTGAATACTGAGAAGCCCTATGTGTTGTATCTTATCTGTGCATACAAGGCCTGAATTTTAAATCGTTCAGAAAAAAACTTGGTTGATTTATAATTCTGGACTGGTTATCACCGGATACTTCGCATAATAAACGACGACAAGTGTTATAGGGTAAAGAACAATCTCGAACACGTCGTATAACTTGAAATCCAGAAACACACACACCTCTAAGTTTTATGCACAGTGCAGTACGCAATAAGAGACAGTAATAAATAGTTTGGTTATATTTACTCAATTGCGATTTTTAATAAGCTCGAGTTACGACAATTTACTCCAAGTTACAAAAAAGTCATTGGCTTTACTAACAGACGCTAGACAATTAAAAAGCTGCATTAGAAAAATTAAGAACAAACTTAAAAAGAAAATATTAGGGATATCTAAAACATATTATTTTGATTCTTGGCTGGTCAAAACAGAAAAAAAAAACTCCGTCTGTTAGCTTGTTATAGGCTGTTTACGGTAAAGTGAGCAGCACTTTTGAAATCAACCTTTAAAAACTGTAACTGCCTACCTTAATATATTTTTAACGGGCACACTGAATGCTGTGGATCCAGGAAAGTTGGTAACGACTGAGGGAAAGTAGTTCCGCGCTTTAACGTTGAATAAAAATTGTTAGACAAACATTTATGAATACGGAAATAATTAATTTTGTTTTCTGTTTATAATGCGAATAAGTGTAAGAAATAGCAAATGTGTACAATATTTACTTGACTGACGCATGACTAAGGTGCTGAGGCCCACGACAATGTTAATTTGTACATATTGTGGAAAAATACACAGTGTACNGACTGACGCATGACTAAGGTGCTGAGGCCCACGACAATGTTAATTTGTACATATTGTGGAAAAATACACAGTGTACGTACAAGTAGATATTGAGCAGGGCTTCCAAAAGTGCTCAGTTTACCGCGAACAGTCTTTAGTTAATATTAAGTCACTGAATTTACGATCTTCACTCTGACACTAACATACTGGATACGAAAAATAATAGTTGAATCTTCTATGTGGTTGTTTCAGACGTGGTCCTCGTAGCTGCAGGGTGGGTACTGTCCCTTCGTGAGCGGGAATCTGAAAGCTGGAGCCAACTCACGACGAAGAAGTCTGTTGCCGGTGTCTTCTTGCTTCAGCTGCGTCATCCCTAGGGTTTTACTCAGCTCGACGGAATACAACAAGAACTCCGCAAAATCTGCAGTGCGGAGACCTCAAAATAAGTTGGAGGTTATGAGAGTTTGGCTTCACTTTATTTATACTCCGCTGTGAATTGCTGGAAACGTCCATTACTGCGGAAAACACAAGGTGAACCAATGGTATGATACTAATATAAACGTAATGATTATCTGTACGCATTAGATGATAAATAAATTAGATAAAAATAAACGTGAAAAGTACTCTTACGTACTATACTGCCCATTTTTGTATGCACTCAAACAACGACTCTAAGGTACAAAATTCAATAGTTTCTCGCAAAACTCGGAAAATCACGCGAAATGTTTTATAAAATGATTCCTCGTGAATAGAGACAGTTGTTTTTTCGCGAAAATATTTCAAGACCAGTTTTACTCCAAAACACTTTTGTTCATACGCACTTTCGTGATTGGATGATTTTAAACGTCACATGCCTCAAGTGTCTGTCCATGAGTCATGGACGATCAATATGGGAGTACTTTATTCTGATTGGCCCAGTTAAATAAGAACATGTCTTCTCAAGTAGACGCGCGACCAATAATCAAAGGAAGTTTAGGATATTGAAGTCTAGCATGACCATCAATATTTCCGTGAAAAACACCTGTCCCTACTTATGAAACAGGATGCAGGAAATGCAATGCAACTCATAGCCTAGCTCAATTAGTAAGTTCATAAATTTTATTTTTGCAAAAAATTTAGAAACGACAAATTAAATACATAATTTGAGAAACAGTATTTTGTGTTATTGAGACCTTCGCGTAAAAACAAATACTTGTTAATACCTTCCAACTCATAGAAAATAATAGGGGTGGCCACGTTCTTATTTCATACTACAATCATACAGTCACGTCAAGTTTTGTGGATATTTCATGCCAGCTGAAACTGCTCACAGTTTATGTTTGAAACGCACACAAAGGTTTCAGCGGCAGTGACACAATATCTGGCACGTAGTAAATAACAATACTTACGCGAGGAATCGCACACTGACACTCATCAGAAGCAATTAGGCGGCAAACAACCTGCTTTAATAATGGAGTGCAGAGATTTGGGCGGCTCTTAACAACGAGGTCTTGAGGGCCGATGAGGGTAAAATGAGGTGAGAATGGAGCAGCGCCGGAATGCAAGGGTGGGGAAACGGGAGATCCCCGAGAAAACCCGCTGACCTGTGGAATCGTACAGCACGATTCCCACTTGCAAAAATCCGGGAGCGACCCGGCCGGGAATTGAGCTCGGTTCGCCTTGGTGGGAGGCGAGCAGGCTAACCGCTCAGCCACCGCGGCCTCTGCTTTAATACTGTAAGCTGATAATGTAGGGCACAAGTGTTCGAAATGTTCCGCCATTGTTTGTGCATAGTTTTGCGTCATCAAAGGCAGTTACAAACCGTCCGACCAGTCCCCCACGTTGGCTACAGGTATCTGGTAAAGCTGTGTCTTCACATGACTCCATTGAAAATAATCCTTCAAGGTCACGTCACCGGTAGACGCTACAAAACTCGCACAGCCGATCCTTCTATAGATATAGTCTATTCGCCGTTTCTTCACACTTTTTAAATCAAACCTTTGAATGAAAAATTATCCTATGTTTGACATGTTTGGTTGTCTCCTACATATTCCTTGTATTATAAGCGTTTTATTCTTGAGTTAACACAGAGGTACCTTATTTTATTTTATATTAAGTTTTAGTTATATTCTATACATGTGAACCGGCCCGGCTTCGCCCGGTAACAATTTAGTTTTTACAGCGATACTTTGAAAGACAAAAATGGTTACTGTGGGTCATCCTATAAAGATAACCATATGCTATTGCGGACTTTTCTGTGGAACTTTTTGAGAGTTACAATTCTGTAGCACATTAATTTCATGTATATCGTATGGTTTAGTCAGCGCATGCCATGTAAGCACCCTAAAAGCGGTTTTTTACGACTTGATTACAAACGGTTTGACATGTCTCTACTATCCTTAAATTAAATATATATTTATTATACACCAAAACATTTATCAAGAAATTCTCTAAATGTTGTTGAAAACCGCATCAAAATCCATTAAGTCGTTTAGAAGTACTAAGCGAATACACAGACAGACGCGGATAAGCGACTTTGTTTTATACTATTTAGAGATGTAAATTATAATTCTTCACTTATAATTACTATGAATTAAAACAGCGAGAAAATATGTGTGTTGACAATGCCTAGTAAGAAACAGTTCTTCTGCAAAATAGCATTNAGCATCAATCGCTAGCGCCTCACGCCGAGAGCAGATTCAATACCTACTTATAAACCACAGCATTGGGCAGGTATCGACCTTTTTGAGAGTTACAATTCTGTAGTACATTAATTTCATGTATATCGTATGGTTTAGACAGCGCATGCCATGTAAGCACCCTAAAAGCGGTTTTTTACGACTTGATTACAAACGGTTTGACATTTCTCTACTATCCTTAAATTAAATATAGGCTATATGTATTATATACCAAAACCTTGCTCGAGAAATTCTCTAAATTATGTTGAAAACTGCATCAAAATCCATAAAGTAGTTTAGAAGCACTAAACGAATACACAGACAGACGCGGATAAGCGACTTTGTTTTATGGTATTTAGAGATGTAAATTATAATTCTTCACTTATAATTAATATGAATTAAAACAGCGAGAAAATATGTGTGTTGACAATGCCTAGTAAGAAACAGTTCTTCTGCAAAATAGCATTNCTATGAATTAAAACAGCGAGAAAATATGTGTGTTGACAATGCCTAGTAAGAAACAGTTCTTCTGCAAAATAGCATTAAAATGAGTGCGCACGAATGCGGTGCGTTGACCTTTTGGTGTATTTTTCTATTCTTGTTTAAGCTTTGTTTGCATGAGGCGGAAGTATATCATGGAAGCAGAACTTAAGCAGGGCTTCAGAAAAGTTGGGAGTAACCATGAGTGGACTATACGAGTCGTCAAGGTGAGTTGAGGTCATACGTTCCGACCGTAGCAAGGTGAGATGCCATCGTAATGGTACCACGCTGTCTGACGGATGCCCCAGTGGAACCTCTTCTACTGACACCGTGCGGTTTATCTCCAGGAACAAACTATACACCTGCGAAGTTAAGAGTCCGGGGAACGTGTACGTTCTGGTACTGCGACGACAAATAATACCAGCTCACACTACGGCAAGAGAAACGCATGTTTGTGACCCTGCATTACTGCGGCATGCGGATTTGTACCATCCNTACCAGCTCACACTACGGCAAGAGAAACGCATGTTTGTGACCCTGCATTACTGCGGCATGCGGATTTGTACCATCCATGCAATGACGTTACTTTAACGTGTGCAGTCCCGGCTGGAGTCGCGCTGGAGCGTGAATAGACTCCCCCCTGGNTCCATGCAATGACGTTACTTTAACGTGTGCAGTCCCGGCTGGAGTCGCGCTGGAGCGTGAATAGACTCCCCCCTGGAGAAATCGGCTTCGTGAGCCACGCTTCGCAGGAACCACTGCGCACGCTCGGCTCGAGGAGGAAAACACTGCAGGGCTGAACTCAAACTCGCTGTAAACTGTGTGGATAAAAACGCAGGCACTTTTCATGCTGAGCGACGCTAATCAAAGAGCGGGCCGTTCCAACTGCTCTACACAAGCGGCGAATACTAGATGACAGGCCGTTGGCAAACCCAAGTAACACAGCCTCCTCGAAGCATGACGTGCACCTCGATCGTGCTTGTCTCGGTCATAAGGAGTTCGGCGGAGACCTAGGGATGTTGATACCAGAAAAAAAAATTCGATATTATTTTCGTTAGTTATTTATAAAAGAACCGTTTTACGAAACAATATATCGAAAGAAATATATATGTTACTGGTGCATCAGAATACGGATATTTTATGTATTAAAGGACTTGACAAATGTAACATTTCTTGCAATATTACATATTGAGGGCAGGAGGCATTTCAGAAAGATGCAAAGCCTTTTTTTAGTGCATGTTGCCAAATTATACATAGTACAGTAATTTTTTTATTCCTTTTTGTATTCAAAACTAAACTTTTTAAAAGAGCATTTTAAAAATATTTATTTCCGATACCTGTAAAATATATTAATTTTGATAAAATATAATTGGGTTATATCAGCGATTTATATCGATATATCGTTGATATAACATTGCCATTTCGATTGATTGATAATTTGTCAACGTCCCTAGGGAAACCAACTTACATAAAAAGAGTAGCCGTATACAACAGCCTACTCTTATCAGTCTGTTGTTAACAGTNGTAGCCGTGTTTGCCTCCATAGCCGTCTGTACAGATCTAACGGGACAGCAGCAAGCACCAAACACAGGTGCAGTACAGTTACTTGCGATGGTCGATGTTTCTGTTTCCTTTATGCTTTGGTAAACTTTCACCGATGTGCCATGATGAGAAGCCACGCAGTTTGGGTACTTCTACAGATGTATTCTCTAAGGCCATTGCGCCCTGCTGCGCCGTACGTATACATGCATGTTGATAAATTACTCCCACGTAAACCTCGACATGTCTACTCCACTGCAGCACAGCGCACTTGTAAACCCAGCACACGACTTCTACCGTGGCGCGTTTCAATTGTGGTTTTCGGGAACCGTCGGCCGACCATCGGTTTCTTACCTCCGCGCGTAGGAAGTATTGCATACGAGCCAGGCATTGTATCGCTGCCGCTAAAAAGTTTGTGTGTTTTTTAAATGAAAACCGCCACGTCCTGGGCAGTTGCAGTAAGGGGCCCCCTTTTTTTTTTATTATGTCGCATTGCTCAATAAACTGGCATCAAATGTCCATCAAACCTGATGGTATTGATGTTGCGCAAATGAGGATGGTCACACTATTATTTTTATTAAAAGTAGTTGAGGGATGAACAAGAGTTTGTTCTTAAGTTGAAGATATCGATAAGACAACCTTCTGTTCCACAAATTGTAATTAAATGTATCGTCGTTTCTGATATTTTGCAAAAGTACTTTTAAAAATGTCGATTTTCAAGGGCGGATATCTCCATCGCTATAATTCGCACAGATTGTCTGCCTCATTTTCGATAAGGTATCACATCCGAAAATATTTGGGGTGAGTTTCCGGGAAACCTGTATTCATGTTGCTAAAAAAGAAGTAAAAAAGTGTCTAAATATCACTGGTTTAAAGGTTACTTCGTGGCGTTGTAAAATGGCTGATACGTGAGAATAAGTTATGTTTGGTTTTAAATTTTGCGAAGCGGTTTAAATACACAGTAGTTACACAGTCATTACCGATGCATGAAGTATTTTTACGTCGTGAAACGACTGTTGTTCGTTTGTCGCTGTATTTATTTTCAACTTTACTTTACGTGGGCGAGCGGAGTAATGAGTAGAGTCGTCGCCTTGCGAACGCAAGATGTATGGTTTGGGCACCCCNGGTTTCCCCCCCCCCCCCCCCCTCTCTCCATTTTTTTTATTTTCAAAATATTTGTGGATTATAAATTATATGTATTTCCTAGCTACAGATAAAAATACTTGTCACGTAGTTTATTGTGTACAAAGTTATCAAAGTCTCCTCTTAAGCACAGCTGAACAAGAAAAATAAAAGCACGTCTTATGTCGTATCTCCATACATTACAATAACCGTGACACTTTTCCCTTGTTCTTTCTACTGATTGGCCAGCCTGTAACAGCCTCTAAACTAGTTTTCAGTGACCAGAATTTTACTGNTTTCCCTTGTTCTTTCTACTGATTGGCCAGCCTGTAACAGCCTCTAAACTAGTTTTCAGTGACCAGAATTTTACTGACTGATATCACTGATACGGGTTTAGAGCATAGACTAAAGATGAGATAGACTGATTCTTCGTCTTCTGCGCATGTACCCAACATTGACCTTCCCCAAGCCAACAAAACTGCCGAAGTCTCACATTGCCACCATTTATGAACGTGTTTGTTTATATCTTTATTTTCAAGTGACAGGCACTTTTATATGAATAAAATACTTTTGCCAATTTTACCTTAATATAATTGCATTTAAAATTAGTTAGAGGAATCGCCCAGCGACTGTGTTACGAAACCATCCCAGTAGGCGCCTAGATAGATTCCGGGAAGCGATGGAAGCCAGAATGGCTGTACCAAGAATGGAACTTGGGTTCTCGCGAGTGCAAGTCCAGTGATCTACCACTGCACCACCTCGCTCGGTTGACACGCGACTGGACCAGGGATCTATTTCCATGACCGAGACGTTTTGTCAGCAGTGCTGGCAGATAGAAAAATAAAGCATGATGGAACTTACACGTGATACTGTACGCGTATAAATATTTTTCGAAACACCCTCTTACTGACTTCTAAGCCAGGGTGCGATGTGCCTATCCCAATCTCGCCGAGAAGACAATCCTGCTCTTTGTGCTCTTTCCAACATCGCAGTTGTGTGAGCAAATATTTGCTAAGCTCATTTTCGTCAAAGATAAATATCGCAATAGGCTGCATGTGAAGGCTGACCTGAGGCTAATTATGAACGAGAATCAGCGTCGATATAAATAAAATTGTTTTAGTAATGCAAGTTTCAATCACCTCATTAATCACACACAATGCCACGTATATATTCTAGGGCTGAAATTCCAAAAATGTGTAACACATTTAGCCAGTTAGAAAGAATAAATTGGTAATTTGTTTTTCAAAAAACGCTTCTGGTTTTACAGTTATTTTCTCCCGACAGCAATTTGAATTTTTTGTATTTGTGGTACTTGAGATAAATATAAATTGAGAAGTGATTCATTAGGAAAAATATTGGGGCGTGGTTGTGTCGATTACACGGCCATGAGTTTTACGTGTGTGTTAGCGCATAGGTAATACTTTATGTAGGATATGGGGGGGCGCGGTGGTGTAATGGTAAGACTGCTCACCTCCTACAGTAGTTAGATAATGGGAGACCTGGCACAGAAGTAAGCAGTCGGAGTCTCGGAGCCCACGGCATCTGGCAGAGGACCAGAGGTGACAGTGACCTTTGACCTTGACCTTTCACCTTGACCTCAAATATTCCGTCTAACAGGAAAACACTCAAAATTTCCCGAATTTCCTTACAAATCTGCAAACTTGACCATGACCTTGACCTTTGTAGGGATCTGGTGCACAGGCTGCAGGCTTTGGAGCCTCGGAGCCATCCACCATATTGGATTGCATCACAGCCGCCATCTTGTTTCTAGAATTCTCCAGTTTATGCTCTGTTATTCCATGCCACCATATTGTTTCTACAAATTTCCAGTTCATACTCTGACATAACATGCTACCACCTTGTTTGAAGAATGTTCTCGTTTCACCTCGACATCTTGTTTCTAGACATGACATGGGAGTCATTATGATGTGGTACGTCATGCTCTATCATTCCATGTCACCATCTTGTTTCTAGGTAGGAGAGCCGAAGCCTTCCGCCATATTGGATTCCGTCACAGCCATCAGTTCATGCTATGTCATTCTGTCTTGGTGGACAGGGATGTGGGGTGTCGGTGCCCAGGAACCATCCGCCATACTGGATTGTGGCACAGCCATATTTGATGACCTTGGCCTTTAACCTTGGAAAACAATAAATGTTTATAGAACTGCCCTAAAAAATTTCCCGAATTTCCCTCCAAATCTGCAAAATTTCCTGCAAAATGTTTCCTTGTCCAAATTTTCATTAGTCACTTAGCTTAAAAATAGAATGACAAAGTTTCCAGAATGTTTCAGTTCATACTCTGTCATTCTATTTCATGCTCTAAAATTCCATGCCACCATCTAGTTTCTAGAATTTTCCAGTTAATGCTCTGTCATTCCAAGTCAACATCAGCCATATTGTTTCAAGAATATTTCAGTTCACGCTCTGTCACAACCATCTTGTTTCAGAAATTTTCTAGTTCAGAACACTCTCATGCTACTTCATGCTGTCACTCTACCTTGTGACAAGCATAATATACAACATATGCGAAGTAAGCCAATGCTAAACACACCCTTGCTAATAACACCAAGTACAGTATGTCTATATCCGACTCCCATAAACTTATACGCATAGTAAGCTATAATTTCTGAACTGTTTCATTGCCAAAATAGAATTATAGGCATCGCCCAAGATGTCGATCAGGGTGGTTAGGCCAATTATGCCTTAAGCCATCTTATAAGCATAATCCTACTAATATTATAATCGTGAAAGTTTGTGAGGATGGATGTATGGATGTTTGTTACTCTTTCACGCCAAAACTACTGAATAGATTTCAATTAAACTTTGCAATAATATAGCTCATACATCAGAATAGCACATAGGCTATAATTTATGAAGATATATTGTGTAAATTGGCCAAAATATAACGATTAGTGTCAAGTGAGTTGGAAAAAATTCTGCCATCTGCGAGCTATTTGTGCGTGCGCTGCAAAAACCGTAAGAGTTACACAAATATAATGTATGGTGGAAATTTTTCTCTTAAATGGTTCTACAAAAAAGCCATTATTGCCAAAATAGTGAACCATAAATACAATAAAATTTGATACTATATTTCCAATGCACATTTTGTAGNCCAAAATAGTGAACCATAAATACAATAAAATTTGATACTATATTTCCAATGCACATTTTGTAGTAACAAATTGATTATTTATCAAAATAAATACTTTTATCGCTTCTGATATTTAAAGTAGATAAACTTTGTCTTTTACACTACGTAATTTGGACAAATATTTTAAAAGTTACGACGATGAGAAAGTGAGTGCGCGCTGCTAAAATGGTTCGCACCGCATTCGTGCGCACTCAGTGTAATATTTTGCTTAAGAACTATTTATTTCTGGGTATAACCAGCACACCTATTTTGTCACTGTCTTAATTCATATTAGTCACACAAACGCGCCATCGAGGCGCTTGATCGCTGTCTACAAGACATACAAAGCAATCGAAAGTTGATGGGTGGTGTGGTAGTGTTACTGGCAGGGGATTTTAGACAGACTTCACCTGTTATCGAGAGTGGCACCGCAGCTGACGAAATTAACGCATGTCTGAAAGCATCATATCTCTGGACCAAAGTTGAAAAACTTTATCTCACCACTAACTTGCGAGTCCAGTTATTCAGGGATGTCGAGTCAGGTGCATATGCTCAAAAACTCCTCGAAATTGGTGAAGGCCGTCTAGAAACCGACCAAGAAGGTGTGGTTCTTTTCACACACCAATTTTGTCATGTTGGTGATTCGGAAGACGAGCTTATTACTCAAGTTTTTCCGAATCTGCAACAATACATTCACGACGAAAATTGGGTGTGTGAAAGAACCATACTGGCACCAAAAAATGAGACTGTTACGAAAATAAATTAAAAAAATCTTGGACGAAATAACTAGCGAAACATCAGTGTACAACTCCATCGACACAATCATGTCATCCGATGACACTACGAGCTATCCCGTGGAGTTTCTAAACTCTTTGGAGCTATCCGGGGTGCCATCCCATTAGCTGGAATTAAAGGTAGGTATACCCGTTTTGTTAATGCGCAACTTGGACGCGCCAAGATGATGCAATGGTACTAGGTTGTGAGTCACCGAACTAGGAAGGCATATTGTGAAGGCCACAATCTTAACTGGAGAAGCCAAGGGAGACAATGTGCTTATACCACACATCCCAATTATACCCAGTAACTTACCATTCAATTTTAAACGTCTGCAGTTCCCATTAAAAGTTGCATTTTCAATGACTATCAACAAATCACAGGGTCAAACCTTAAAGGTAGCAGGAATACATTTGGGCACGCCATGTTTTTCCCACGGTCAGCTCTACGTAGCTTGCTCACGTGTTTCTAAATCGCAAAATCTGCATGTTTACACTGAACGAAAAAAAATCGTTCAACATAGTTTATAGGAGTATATTGCAGTAAATAGAAGCCTAAAAAATATTATTATTACTCATACAAGAGAACAGGCTATCATTTCTAAAGATATATACGCAGACGTAGTCGCGGGTAGCCGCTAGTTAGCCATAATTTCCGAACTGGTTAAGATATACCCACCAAATTCATTTCATAGGTGTCACTACTGACGACAAACAGAGTGATAGGGTCCAGTATATCTTAAGCCCTCTTAAGAGCATATTTAGCCACAATTTCCCATCCACCAAAGCTATAGTCACCAAATGCATAACATAGATATCACCCCCGACGACGAAAATGTCCGCAGGGTCAAGTGTGCCATAAACCCACTTACAAGCAGAGTTAACTGTCATTTTCGAACTCTTTATGGTATAGTCGTCAAATTCATAACATAGGCATCAATCCTAATGACGAATAGGGCGATTGAGTCAAGTATTCCCCAAACCATCGAATAAACATAATTTGCCATAATTACCTAACTGTTTAAGATATAGCCACCAAATTCATATCACAGGCATCGCTCCCGACAACGATCATGGTGGCTGGGGCAATTAAGCCATAAGCCCCATTATAAGCATAGTTGACCACCATTTCCCGACTGAGTCACCAGGACATGGGTTCCAGTACAGGTCTAAATGATTCATATATAAAAATAACCTGTTGAATTATACAACAGTCTTGTTGACAATAAAATTCAAATGCATAATTTTATAAAAAAGATTTTATATTTTAAACTTACAGACAAAAGTGTATCAAGCGAACTGTCTATGGATTCATATTTTTTTAATGATCTAACATTCATTAAGTATTCAAAATAATAATCTTATAATATAAAATATATGTATTTAATGTAATATATTTTATTTCACTATTAAAACTAACAGAAAAGATTATGCCGAGAAATGTGTCTGTGGATTCGTATTTCCAAGACGGATTTGTAGTATATGATTCCGAAACCATAGATTATTAAATGCATAATTTTATAAATAAATGTCATGTATTTAAATTAATATATTTTTATTTAATTTGTAAATTAGTGTATCGAGCAGCATGTCTACGGATTCGTATTTTCAAGGATAATTCGAATATTATGTCAGAAAACGTGATTATGAGGAAATGACCAGCACCATGTTGAATTTTTTAAGGATATAATTGTGTATGTAAATATACCAAGTGTTATATATTTTCGGGCTCGTGTTCTCCA
Organism: Clitarchus hookeri; assembly: GCA_002778355.1. Taxonomy (NCBI): domain Eukaryota; kingdom Metazoa; phylum Arthropoda; class Insecta; order Phasmatodea; family Phasmatidae; genus Clitarchus; species Clitarchus hookeri. Next base: position 52,003 of record NQII01004814.1, on the reverse strand, counting down.
GACGAATGCTAATGTGATGCCATACAAATTTGATTATTCGCATGTATTCAATACCACATTGACTTTAGTAGGCATAGGAATTGATCTTAGGTTTGTTTAAGTAGTTATGTAACGAGCCCGAGCCACGAATACAGGGCAGTGGTCTCCTTACCTCAGAACGTGTTTTAAGTGCATTATGCCTATATCAGACAGCTACGAACTTAGAGGCACAGTTGGACATCATTTAACGGCTGCCGGAGTTGGGCACATGTAAATTGGAACTTATCAGACCAATGCAAGTCTATCCAAGACGAAAAATTAATAATAACTTAAGCCATTTTAATGATCATAAATGGCAACTATTTTCCAACCCTCGAAGTTATAGTTACAAAATTCGTATTATAGCTGTCACCCATGACCTATATCAAAGACGTATAGTCAATTTGTTCGAATGCTATGTAGTGTACCAATATATTTATATATAGAAATTTTATATACTTAACTTTTAAGGTTTAAGACTTAGAGACGTAATATAATGTGTTGCATGTCTACAGGCGTGTACTTTAAAGGCAAATTCAAATGTGATATTGTAAACATCGATTGTATGTGTCTATCCCCGACGTCATGCCGGATTTCATAGAAATAAAAATGACTGAAGGATCTCAAAGTATATTGGCAAGCAGGTCATGTAGTGCCAAAAACTTTTTCAACGTGATTGTAAAAACCTTCACTTAAGTTCCATACCTTATAATCATTAGGTATTTTTACAAACGTACTAAGAGATAGGGCACTTAACATTGTATTGTAAATGCTTAAAACAAAAATAGTAGTCTTGAACGTTTTTCTTGATGCAAAACTGTTTGGATTCGGGTAGTCAGCATCTTGGTGAACCTTACTTGCACACACACACGCACACAAACGTTCACGCCGATATAAGAACCAAAATTTAATAAATATATGTATTTCCCGATTTATGCGTAATTGAGGTTAGGCTGGATAGTTTTTTTTTTATTAAGAATGAAGACTAAAATTTTAAGATGTACCCAGAGATAAGGGTCGAAAATCAAATTAAAAACATTTTAGAAGCATTTTTGACTTAGGGTGCATGGTTTTCCAGAAATCAGTAAAAGAAGAAAATTGACTTTATGTATACCAACATTAAAGTCAAAATCCAACGAAATAAATTTATTATTCAGCTATACAGTGTACAAGAATGATTCATTTTATTTTGATAAGAATTGTAAGAATTTAAATTTTTCCATAATATTCTTATGTATAGTGTAAGCACATGAATATTTATGTAAAGAAATGCATCGCTTCATAAGCGTATAGATTAAGATAATATTTTTGATTCACATAACATATACAGACTTGATATATTACGTGCAGCATACAACCGGACATTTCTTTGATAATAATTCGAAAATGGCATTTGAAATGATAAATACTCTTTCTTACGCCTGGGTCTTCAGTCATCCAATTTCCATATTCGATTTTATAGACGTAAATATGCCTTTGAGATTTTTTCAAAGTAGGTATTTGAAGTACTGTACTATATTTGGATACTTGATTCTTCAACACTAATTCCAATATAACGTCACAACAAATGTTTATGTACGTATTTACAAATAAAAGTTATGTATGTAATACAAATTAATTTTCTTTGTTGTTTCAAAAACTTGTAAACGCGAGTATATAGTATGATATACGTTCAGTCGCTTATGTTTAAGGTAACTACGAATGTGACGTCCCAACAGCTGCCTACGGATAATTTTATAAATTATAATTACAAATTTAATTTAATATATTGCTTTCAAAACTTGGGACTTAGGACAAGCCAGAGAATAGGCCAGTGAGAGACAGGGTGGATGACATGACATAATTTAAGACGTTAAAATTGCACAGTCACATTTTGATACTAACAACGGGCATATGAANTGCACAGTCACATTTTGATACTAACAACGGGCATATGAAGGAACCCGAACACTGCTGACCCGGTATGGACGATCTCAACAGACCTCCAGGAGTGAGGACTATTAGATTGTTGGAGGCATGACCAGAGCCAGTAGCTNCGGTATGGACGATCTCAACAGACCTCCAGGAGTGAGGACTATTAGATTGTTGGAGGCATGACGAGAGCCAGTAGCTTTCTTCTCTACCATCTAGCGACATAAGGCAGCTTCACTAGAGCTAATGCGGCAACATGAACACTCGTTATTCGACCATGTTCTGCACAACATTTAATTTTCTAGAGGCATAGGTGTACTATTATTGTTTAAAAAGTAATGTCAACCACGCTTATAAGTAGGATTAGGACATACTTGACCCTGCGGACATTTTGCCGTCGGGGTTGATGCCTATGTCATGAATTTGGTGACTATAGCTTCTGAGTATAGGAAATGGTGGCCAACTATGCTGATAAGAGGGATTAAAGTATACTTGACCCCATCACTCTGTTTGTCGTCAGGTGTGATGCCTATGATATGAGTTTGGTGAGTATGTCTTAGACAGTTCGGAAATTATGGCTAACTATACTTATAAGAGGGCTTAAGGCATAATTGCCACAACCACCCTCATTGACATCAAGGTCATGCTTGTATCATATAGAACGAGATCACGTTTTTTTTTTCAATCGTGTTATTAGTCATGACGTTATAGTATCGGAATGGATCTCCCTGCAAACGTTACATCGCCGTTTGCGTCCTGGTACCTCATTAGTCGGTCTGATTTTAAAGACGTAATCCATCAAAACTCCTAGTGCGTTACTTTTACAGGTGAAGGTAAACAATAATTGGCCTACCTACATTAAGGTTCGCAGCGGATTTTTAAACATACTAGCATTCNTTTACAGGTGAAGGTAAACAATAATTGGCCTACCTACATTAAGGTTCGCAGCGGATTTTTAAACATACTAGCATTCATCATAAATATTAGCGTATAATTAAACATGCATTGTTTATAACTAGTTTTTGTCTTGCAGGAGTGAAATTTTGTGTATATTCGTAATTATCTAATAACTATAAAATGTTCCATTTGCTAGACGCATAACAAAGACTTATTTTAAAATTACGTGGCTAGAGTAAATAAATAGAAATTTAATAAGGTGCTGAATTAACTGGCGGTCTCTTTGAAATTGCTGAGGCTTTTCTCCAGAGGCATCGGAAAGTCTGGTAAGGGGGTATTTGTCGCCACCACCCTCCCAATAATGTCACTGGGAGATGGCGAAGACTTCACGAGGGGGCGCCACAAGAAAACAATGTATATCAAAATTCATACTTAACGTATAGTTACTATTGTCCATTTCATATAAGTGGGGTAAAATCTGACAGACAATGTGACCAACCTACACACTATGTAAATGCTCTCGTTTGTAAAGTATTATATCTGCTGATGAATTGCTGCGGGATGCATGTTGTTACATTGGCGATTTTGACGATGGCTTTGGAAGAAAGTAGTACTTAGAACTAAAAACTGTAATTTAAAATTTTAATTATACCTAAAAAAATTTATGATGTTAACTATGTTTTTAAAAGCAATACTAATTTCTTTGGGCTCTAAGTAAATAGACTTTAAAAACAATTTAGCAATTATGACAAAGCATGTCGACACGTACGAACAGTAAACGTCTCCAGCCAATGGGTAGCCATGTTTATGTTTCCAGTTCCCAGCCCGGTGAATACCGTTGTGCGTGTGCTTTTTTTCTCATCGTGTTTATACGAGTATCTTGCTGGTGTTGTCGGAATATTTTATCGGTAGTTAATTATTTTTTTATTTGCTTTATTTAAGCATAGTTGGTTCTAGGTACCGTTGTAGTGCGATTTCTTAAGTGAAATGTTATATTAATCGGCACATGTTTAGCGCTTCGTAAAACTGCTCGTTCCGCTATTTTCCTTAACTTCCGTCCGTAGTGAAGCGACACTAATATTATTTACGTTTCTAAGTTTAAGTTTGTTGGTTTCAGGAAACGGAAACGTGCGCAGTGTTGATTTTACTGAATGAATCTGCAAATAAATTATTTAATGCTACTGACTAACAAACGTGATTTTAGTGAAGTAAACTTGCAATGTTTTCCATTGAAAAACACGTGTTCAAGAGGTTGCAAATTTTACAAACAGTAAGTTTGCGTGTTTTGTAAATAATGCATTTTTAAAGCGTTACTAAAATTATTTAACTGCGCGTGGCCTGAAAAAGTTGCACTTTCAACACATTTGTAGTGTGCAAATAATATTTGTTTATTTGCCTATATCGTTAATCCAACAAGTGTAAGGTTAACGTCGGTCAAAGTGTCTGTATGTGTATATATTGCTGCATTTGTACGAATACGAAGAGCGACGTATGTATCACGGTTTGTTTTTTTATTGAAGTGAAATTTTTTGGAGTTACAATAATTTGAATGTTTTCCAGAAGAGCAAAATTTTCCACTGCTCCATCAAAACAATATGCAACTCAAAATGTCACACACTCATAAGAACATCAAAACAATGCTGTCTCACAAAAGACGTTAAACTAAAGCGTCCCCCCCTCCAAACATTTAATTTTCCCTCAAAATAAAAAACAGAACCACAACTTAACTTGGCAATTACAAATATNAAACTAAAGCGGCCCCCCCCCCCATCTCCTCGCTGTTTCCATTTTCCCCTCAAAATAAAATAAACAGAACGCCAACAAACTTAACTTGAAAATTACAAAAATAATACAGGTTGGAATGCCAACATAGCTTTAATATTCTACATTGATTAATGGATGGAAGTTAGCTAACGGCGTACTTTCAGTGCCTGTCATGACAGAAAACACGAGGAAAGAGTAAAATGCAAGTGTGCATTGGACTCAACCATTTATTTACAAGCGTATTTTTCTTCAGTGACAAAACACCTGTGGTGGAAGGATACATTGTGGTCGAGCTACTTTTCTATAACTGTCAAAATTTACCCCCTTACATGAAATGGACAACAAAACTGTAGATGAGTGGTTGAGTGAAAATATTTGTGGACGGCTCTTAACATCGAGGTCTTGAGAGCCGATAAGGGTGAAGTGAGGTGAGGATGGAGCAGCGCTGGAATGCAAGAGCGATGGAAACGGGAGTTCCCCGAGGAAACCCACCAAATAGCGGCATCATCCGGCACGATTCCAAAAATGTAGATCAACAACTATATTAAATATAGTACATTTATGGTTACTTCCAAATTTTCTAAAACAATCTTAAAATTCTACTTTCATACTATTCCTCTGCATCATGCAAACAAAGTTTAGCCAAGTCTAGTAAATTACACGTAAGGAAAACACGCCGCATTCGTACGCACTCTGTTTAATAATATTTTGCATAAGAAATATATCATACTAGGCAATACCAACACGCGTATTTTCTCTCTGCTCTTATTCGTATTAATTATAAATGAAATATTATAAATTTATAGACAAAACATAAGTTAAAAATTAATTTCACCTAAAAGTAAGATAATTCTAGGTTAACAAAACTATAAAACTGTTGTGATACGTGGCATGATTAAGAAACAACCAAACACATCATACCTGGAGAGAGTTTTCAAAGGTTTGATTAGAAAAGTGTGAAAATACTGCGAACAGACTGTAGTAATGTTTATAGACTTGTAAGTACGTCTATTTTAGTCAAAATATGTGTAAGTAGTCTATTCGCAATTTCTTCGCACCTTTTGAATCGAACATTTGAAAAATCACCCGATGTATGACGTTTTTGGTTATTTTCTGAGCGTGTAACCAGCGTTTAATACTTCTGTTGACATAAAGGAATGAAATTTTTTATTATATTAAACTTTTGCTTATATTTTGTTTATAAATTACAATGTTTCATTTATAAACAATACGGATAAAAACAGAGAGAAAATAAGTGCGTTGGTAATGCATAGTAAGAAATACAGTAGTTCTTGTGCAGAATATTATTAAATTGAGTGCGCACGAATGCGGTGCGTTGTCCCTTGGTGTAATTTTCTAGATTTGGTTAAACTTTGTTTGCACGAAGCAGAGGAACAGTCTAGAGGTAAAACTTTAGCAGGACTTTAGAAAAGCTGGTAGTAACAGTGAACGGACTATAGGAAGTCATGTGTGTGTGTGTGTAAGAACAGCCACAATTGATGTAAAAAAAAATTTTAAGACCGTTCTACAAGACCTTGCCCCCTCTCCTCTTCACGGCCCTTATATTCTCAAGTTATTTTTTGTCATCTTTTCCGAGGTTCAGTTCATTTCAATGCCGCCGTGCACTTTAAACGGAAACAGTATTGAGCAGTGAAATGGTGACTGCAACCAGGCGATAAGGTGAAAGTGAAAGGCGCAGGAGCAGTGTACTTGCAGACGTTCAGTCGTGCCGCTATGTCCCTGCGCACAAGCAGATAAGCCGTCTTACAGCGAGCTGTTGCTTTTCCGTCGTGGCCGCTTTACAACTGTCACATTTCGATAATACAACCGACGTGTGACTAGACTTCGTCTACATACTCGATAAGCATTTCTTTCCCAGTCTGTGTTTGGCACGTAGACCAATATGATGGTGCAAAATACTGTTATGTGCCGATTTCATGAGGGATGGAGATCTTAATAAAAATTAATGAATTAAATTAGATCCTTAGTTTATTCACACTGCTATTATTTACAACATGAAATTATATATTTCCACTATTACTGTTTTTATTTCTCAGTGAGCGCAATATGTTATGTATATCTCAACTCTAATTAAATTTCTTCTCAATGTCTCTGTTTGGTTATAGCTAATTAACTCGCAACTATCATTAACAAATGTCTGTTGCCATCATTTGAAACGCATCCAGTTCAGTAGTTAGTCCCGCCTGTCAGTCGCACTCTTCACTGTACCGATGCTCGCAGTCGCACATTTTACTCCCGCTGGTCACTTCCATCGCCACGCGTTGCTCTTCTGGCTCGTCTTCTATGCCCAAAGTCGCACAATCGCCCAAACGCCCGACTCTCATAAANTCGCCACGCGTTGCTCTTCTGGCTCGTCTTCTATGCCCAAAGTCGCACAATCGCCCAAACGCCCGACTCTCATAAACTCCCGGCTCAGAGGCCGGTCGCAGTTATATCGTTTCAGTCACCCGATCTGAAAGATTCACCGCACCCCGAGTCAGGCTGAGAGAAAATAGGTCAAACCAGAAGAATTCCTTCAGATAAGCGCACAAATTCAATCATCTGAAGTTCAGGAGCGCGCGAGCCGCGAAAGACTTATCGCGGCGGCACACTTTTCGTAACAAGATATACGTTCCTTGGATTAGCACTCGCCTGACCTCCAAACATTAAGGATTCGTTCTAGATAGCAGGACGAGGCAAGGGGAAGACCTGCGACACGTAACAATACCATCATAGCAGTTCNATAGCAGGACGAGGCAAGGGGAAGACCTGCGACACGTAACAATACCATCATAGCAGTTCCGTGTTAGTTTTAAGGGGCCCGCCTACCTGGCGCTTGAACTGCCTTGCAGAGTGTTTGAGATTCATGTTTTTTTTTCGCGAACCTTTAAACCTGCATCCAGTGTGCTGATCTACGAAAAGAACGCACATTTCAGACTAGGCCTGTTGAGTAATTTTCGAGGCGTCACGCACATTACAGACACAAATTTAGAGCCCTCCAAAATAGCTAAAAACTGATTTTTATAAGCACTGTATCTCAAAATATACGCGTAAGATACATATAAAAATACTCAAAGGCACTGCATTGAACCTTGTTTAGAAACTTTCCACCAATAAAACAATAGGGTCATCGCTTAAAACCCAATTAGTACAATTACGCACAAAAATATTAAACAACTTGTAAAATCTATAATCATGTATTGTCAGCAAGTACTATTAATCCGAAATTATGACGAGAAAACAAAAGATGTTTACAAAAGGGGTGAGGCCGAGACTTAATGGCGATGGCGCTCTTGATGCTCACGGCATNAGAGAAAACAAAAGATGTTTACAAAAGGGGTGAGGCCGAGACTTAATGGCGATGGCGCTCTTGATGCTCACGGCATTGTCGCCCTTAACGCTTCCGTACTTCTCGGCCTCAAACGGGGAAAGTAACTTCAGGTAGGCGGGCCCCACAATGTGTTTGTAGTAAATAAATACTCATTCCGCTAGTAATAACACTGTATAATATAGTATACGCATTATGTTAAATGTTACAATGCTTATATCGGCAATTATTTTTATAATACTCTAATTGTAATACTCTAATAATTGTGACAACTGCATGGACGTTTCTGAGCTTGATTCATAAAAAATTTCCTATTATATAGTTTATAGTTTTTTTTAATGAAGTTGTGCGTGAACGAATACAATTTTATTGCTGAACGACGAAATTGTTTTAGTTGACAGAAGCCAAAATTTAAAATAAACCAAATTAAAAATATTTAAAACACTACCTTAGTCTGGGTTTAGGAACTAACAATTTCATCCTTCTCTAAAAATAAAACATGTCATCAACGAAAGTGTATGTTCCATTCATTAGCCAATTCAGTAACTTCAAGTTACAAAAAAATATTTTTTGTATAAATATACTACTGATTATTAAGTTTCCTGAGTTTTTGTTGAAATAAACATAACGTAAAAATAAGAAAATTATTTTCCCGTGGGCACTGCTATGAAAAACAAACACACACACGCACCACGTTAAAATTTGAAGTTCAACGTACGTTTCAGTAGCGGATGTGACATGAAGGAACTACGATTTCTAATGTGTATAATAGCGGTGAACTGAGTTTCAGTTGAAAAAATAACTTGCTCAAGTATAATATTATTTACGCATAGTTGACATTTTAACGTAATGAATGGCGTATGGATGTGAATTTCAAAAATAGCAATTGAATCCCTTTCATTGCATGCATTCGTAATTGCATGCGCTATATTTAGGGAATTAATATACAAGAAAAAATATCGACGTATACCCAGGTTAGCTATGGTTCATATCTATTCAGACACTGCAGTGTCTAAGAGACCATCTCGGGGCTGGAAAATTTACAGGTAAAGTCAATAAAAGGTGTACAGCGCATGCCCTTTATGNTGTCTAAGAGACCATCTCGGGGCTGGAAAATTTACAGGTAAAGTCAATAAAAGGTGTACAGCGCATGCCCTTTATGGGAATGTAGATCGTTAAACAAAACAAAATTTCTGAAATATAATGAAAATAATATATTTTCGAATTAGCATATCCTAGATTAGACAAATGTAGCTTCACTCTAGCGTAAACAACCGACTATATGCTGTGTGTTTATTGTCACGGTCGTAACTGGCGACCGACTGTCGGAAGTGCCCGAGCACTGCCGAGTTGAACAGAGGCAAANGTGTTTATTGTCACGGTCGTAACTGGCGACCGACTGTCGGAAGTGCCCGAGCACTGCCGAGTTGAACAGAGGCAAACGATCCTCCGACACTCTTTTTCCAACATTTAAACTTCTTAGCCCAAGATTTCTTTGAAGTATACTGTTCACTCACATATGTATAACACACTGGCTTATGAGAGGAAAAGTAGCAGCGAACATTATGATAACTACCGTGCCAAGTCGCATTTCACTTGAGAGGGATAAAGAAATAAAAATTAGCTGGAACGAACGCCAGTAACATATATTCACTAGATACAATGTGCCGAATATTTACCATAATGTTCTGGAGCAGATAAACTTACATTACGACATATTCGCAAATGCACTTTAAAAAAAATATCTTTCAGGTTATGGCTAACTCCTAGTTGTCATAAAAGTCTACATAAATTACGAACACCAAACTTTCGCTGTCTATTCTTGGCCACTTCAACTTGTATAGCACAACAATGTCTGTGGTATTTTCATTTTAAGAGTTGTCAATCTGATAAGCAACAACTGTTTTCCCGATATCTCTATTCACTACACGAAGTTTGCGTGCTTACTTAAAAAAATCATAGGGGCCGCTGTGGTCTAATGGTTAGACTATACGCCTCCAAACTAGGCGAACCTGGTTCAATTCCCGGCGAGATCTTACCCAGATTTTCGCAAGTGGGAATCGTGCCGGAAGATGCCGCTGGTTGGCGAGTTTTCTCGGGGATCTCCCGTTACCCTCGTCCCATCATTCCGGCGCCGCTTTACACTCACCTTACTTCACCTTCATCGGCTCGCAAGACCTCAAGGTTAAGGGCACTGTGTTTCAAACAAAATGTATTCTTCGCGGACTTTTTAGGAGAAGTTCCCTACAGCGGAGATGTTTCCATAATATCTACAAACTGTTTGCAGGGAATTTTTGAAATTTATGTTTTACAAAAGCGTACATACTTCTTGCTTATCTATATTGAAGATATACACTCGTAGAGATCTTATGAAGAGCTCGCGAAGAATGCATTTTGTTTGAAACGTTATTCTTTAAAATGAACACACTGAGGTGAAACTTCCATAACATGGGATTTCCTATGTAAATTCCGCAGCTGCCAGCCGGTAGGCAGTGCCCTTAAGATGGCCGCCTGGGTAGGCCGCCAAACGGTGTGCAGAGCTCAAGCGGAAAACGTTTTATTAAAAAACCGTTCAACGTGTCTGAGTGAGGTCTGCTTACAAATAGCATTTAAGAAACGTTACGCGTTTGTATACGTTTTCCAGTTCCTCTTTTTCTCTCTATAGCATATTTTTGTGATAGTGAAAAAGGCTCAAACCGGTGTTCTCATGGTCATTTTTAGGTATGAACATTCCGGTACAAAATATTAAAAAAGGAATAGGGACGTGCATCAAACCTTTATTATTATTATTACGTCATAAAATGGTAGGGTCTCCGCTGAAAGTCTCATAGAGGCGCGTTATCGACGGCAAGACTGCACGCCAGTTCTGTGCTTTGCGCGTAGAGGCAATGAGAGAGTTCATGCGCACTTTTAGGCCTCAGATGTGCAAAATTCCTTCAACCAGGCGGCCACCTTAAGAGCCGCCCAAATCTCTTCACTCACTAAAACATCATAATATGACACTGAAGGTCACGTCGCATTTACGTGCAACGCGAAGTCATCGTAATCCCGACCTAAGGCTGGCCGGTTCCATCCCAGACCCCAGAGGATCATGGCGTGGAGGATTTTCCTGTGCTCGATCCTATGCGTTCACTTCCGCCTCGCACATCTCAGGGCTGCCAGAAGGACATGTCCGTCCCTCGAGTAAAGCCGCCGACTCCATTCTGTTCCGGCCTCCTCTCGTGTGTTTTGACACTAGTTCAGGTGGAAACGACGTACTGTCGCCGCGAGGGAAATGGAGTAGGTTACGTGCGGTGAAGCAGACCCGGGTACTTCATGACGCGGCTGCTCTGCTCCTACCGCGGAGTGAGTGTGGGGTAGAGGCAGCATGCTAGCTGCGCAGGACCACTCGTCTCTGTGTCCCAACATTGAACTGCCAATACGACTATAATAAACGACGAGGATAGGGTTTGAGGTCTTCACACTGTATGTAAGCAAGTGATTTGAGATATTTTTACACTTCCTCGAGCCAATTTGTAATGCAGTTTGATTAAATTAAAATTGGTGAAATTATTTTATTGATATAAAAGTGCTTGACTTTTGAAAATTAAAATATAAACAAACTCTTTTATCGCTGCTGGCCATGTCATTTTGACAGTTGTGTTTGTTTGGGGTAGGTCAATTTTGGGTGCATGCGAAGAAGGTGGAAACACCTTTAGTCTATGGCTCGTACGGGCTAGCTTCTACTAAATTTGGTTCACTAATAACAGATCATTGTTGTAACAAACCTTACAAATCAAAATTCGCTGTCCATAAATGGATTGTATTGTACTGCAATTTCCATCTTGAGTACTTACGGTATTTTTGGCAGTTTATCAAGAAAAAAAATAATTGTTTTGCTTGTTTTTGCAGTTATTAGGCTAATAATTTACGTAAAATAACATATTAAAACTTCTACTCAGTTACGTTTTTTGTTATTTATTTGACGTATGGGTAATAGTCATCAGGTCTATGAGCGTGTTAATTTTTCCTACACGGTAGAAATTTTTTTTTATATAATTGTGCCTGTAGTTCTGCGTATTTTCTCTCCCAAGAGCGGCATCAGAGAACCAGTCAGGATTAAGGATTTAGGGCACAGACTCGCAGGGGGGAAACAATGGTAAGATCTTCAATGTTACGAACGAACAGGGTAACTCGCTTGTTTTTTGTTATGTCTTAAGGCCGGTACACACCACACATAAGTGTGCTCAGTTACGTAATTAAGCTTGTACAAGTGACAATACTGCCATTTGAACGCCGGCTGCAGTGGCAGCAACGATCATTACGTAATGGTATTTATACTTAGTTTGGAAAGTGTAACTTGTCGTATTTCCCGTCACAGCTTCTGCGCTTGCGCGTGTGCAGTATACTGACAGTGATGCCACAATTGTAGAATTAAATATGCAGCAGAGCTTGAATGTCAGCTGCTCTGTAAGCTTCTCAGTTTCCAAAAATTGCTTTAATTCCTGCTTAACTTTCAAATTTACGTGTCTTCCGCTGTGGAAGGCATTCTTTTTTCTAGCATAAGAGCTCTGATTTGCTAATACAGTACTTTTTACCAAGTGGTACCTAGCGAAAATACGATCTACACATTTCTAAGCAAAATGTCATTATTTTTCCTAAAAGAAAGGGTTTGGGGGTAAAACCAAATACAAACAAACGCGAGTTCATAGATCAAACACGTGAATTTGATCATTATCGTGGCAGTTCTTTAGCCAATGTTGGGGCTTGCGTAGACAACGATAACCAGTATACCTCATCTGTAGTTTATGGTTCCAACGTTGGACTGNTAGACTAGTTTCCTGCCAATAGCACTGTCAAAACCAACATGGATAGGGTTAGAGGTTATAACACTTCATATGCAAGCAAGTGCTTTGAAACGTTTGAAGCTGGAATCACAATAGCCTGACGAACATGACACGACAGCCCGACATTACGTCAGTGCACAACGAAATTTCATATTATATTTTATTCAGTGTACCCGACAAATATGGTTTCTGTCTGTTGGAAAATACTTAAACGGCAAGTTATCCCTAGATTATTTAATATTTACCATTTAATATTCGCAACAAATTGAATGATTCTTTGTTTTTTTTACAATATTTGAAATCATGCGAAAAGAAAAATAAAAATAAACTGAAACGTGACTTTGGTGTCAAGTTAGGTTAGTATTTACTACAGTAGAGAAATACACACAAAATTTTGTTTTGTAATGTTGTATCTACATTTTTTGCGCACCCCGACGAGCCCGGTACAACGAAAGTAGAAATAGAATCGACTTTAGTCGGGGTGTCGAGGCTGAGATCTTTTCAAACTGACGTCGCAGTGACCTTGCTTTTCATTGGCTGCTACTAAGATTTCGTCGTGTTGGAGCTCTCGTGTCGGGTTCGTTGGGGTATTGTGACTCCAGCATTGTAGGCCTACACTTCTTCGACCTAGTTTTAATGCAACCTGAGTATATACTCAAGTCAGTAAAAATATTTTATTCGTATGGAAGGGTGGGTCAGTTCTAAAAAACGTAAACAAACACGTTCATCACTGTTGACCATGTGATTATGACAGCTCTATTGATGATCGTTGAATCAATGTTGGGGAAATGCACATAGAAGATATAAAACATGCCTAATGGTCGTACGTTCAAAACTACAGTAATACAACGCAATATGTTAACATTGCCCAGCAATTTGGTGATTTTTTTATCCGGGAATTTCACAGCATATTTTGCTGAAGTACAGCAGGTCACGAATATACCCTACATTTGTTCTCGTCTCTGCATGAAAACTTTTGCGCGTATAGTAGTGGTATAGACGCGCGACCATACTTTCGACAAAGATTTAAAATTACGCGTGCTTCAGAGACCCACCTGCCTCCATCGCTTTTCTCCTTTTTTGGCCGAAAAGTGTGGTAGCCATTAAAGGTTACACTGGCACGCGCTACAAGAGCGCCATCGCCGCTACGCGCAGGGTTCTGAACTGGTGTGCAGTGTTCTCGCAGTGCTGCGTGTACAAATGTCACTTTCAGCGGTGACCCTATCATTGTATTGATGAAAAGTCTGTAACAATGTTCTATACAGGCTCATGTTGTAGTTTGACTCGTGTCCGGCTAGTATGTCTTGAGATACAACCGTCTGAAAAAGCCGTTTTTAGTTATATTGGAGGGCTGCAAAATAATATTTACAGCATGCGTGGTAACTTTAAAGTACCATTCCTTCCTCAATCTAGGGTATGACGTCTTTTCGTAGGTAAACATACTAGGGGCACGTATAATAGTGTCTTCAAATATTATTTATATTTTATCTATTAACCTTAATTTTCCGTTATAATTAGTATGAATAAAAACAGTGATAAAAAAGGTGTGTTGGTAATGCCTAATGAGTAGAGAGACCTGAAGAATTCGCGGATTCATTTTAGGACAAGCTAGAATTCAAAACACATGCGTTTATATAACTTAATCCATTGGCCCACGCCGTATTTGACACTTCCTGGAGAAGGCTGTCCAATCGTCGCCTTCCACTGTGACAGCAAGCAACCAATGTGCAGTTGATGTCGGAATATTTGTACATAAGACTGCAGAGTCTACCTTGTAGGTCATTGAACTCGCAATTTTTTCCTGCCTCTACTAATGAGAAATAGTTCTCATGCAAACTATTATTACACTGATTGCGGAAGAATGAGGTGCCTTGTCCCTTNTCTCTACTAATGAGAAATAGTTCTCATGCAAACTATTATTACACTGATTGCGGAAGAATGAGGTGCCTTGTCCCTTTGGTGTAATTTTTCTAGATTCGGATAAGCTTGGTTTGCATGAGGCGGAGGAATATCCTGCATGTAGTACTTTAGCAGGGCTTCAGAAAAGCTGGAAATAAACGTGAATGAACTATAGTTATGGATACGACGTACTTACGGCTGTATACGAAGCACTGGCGGGGGACTGGTGGCGGGCGGACGGCAGCGACACGACTGTTTAGCGCCAATTAGACGGACAGCCGCAATGGGTTTGCTGGCCCATCCCAACGGCATCAACACTCCCAACACNACTGTTTAGCGCCAATTAGACGGACAGCCGCAATGGGTTTGCTGGCCCATCCCAACGGCATCAACACTCCCAACACACAAGTGCGCCACAACGCACGGCCCTGGCCGATTTGAAGACAGTCTTGTTTACGACTGTCGCCAACCGATATTAATATTTAATAGTTTATCTTGGACCAGTGGCGTGTGGTGAAGTGTTGCAATGTCTGATTGTGCTTGCACAGTTCTGTACACACTCGGCACACGCAGCAGGAACCAGTCAGTAACCGGAGTGGAGCCGGAATAAACTGAATGTATTGCGACCACTCACGAAACAACGGCGAGGCACCCATTACACATGTGCTGCGACGTCAACTACACTATTACATTACAGTGGCCGTTGTGTAAACTAGCAAGCCGTTAGGTATAGCACAGGTCAAACACGGCTTACCTTGCAACAGTTCACCACACGCCGCTGTCTGGGACGAATAAAAATGTGTTGGCAAAAACATCAATGGCTATTTTAAAAGAGATTCAGGATACCACTACCCCAGTACTCATTGTTAAATATCATTGATACTTAATTAACATGTGTATATGAGTAGTTATAAAATGTTCCTTCACCGGCGAGGGATGCAGGATGCGGTGCCGAGGTGCCACGGCGGCCATCTCGGATGATGTCATGGCGAAACCTCCTGCTCTGTCATTCCTCGCCAATGGCCGCCATCTTGGATGACGTCACGAATTCGCCAATACATATTTGCCAATGCAAATTTACCTATACAAATGACATCAATGCTAACTGCGAATATGCAAATGAGGTCAATGTTAATTGCGAATAGGCTAATATCCACACGTCAATTATGCACACGTCAATTACCCGCCACTGCCATCAACGTTTTCCCCGGCGCCCACCAGGGGCGCCANGTTCATCACTGTTGACCATGTGATTATGACAGCTCTATTGATGATCGTTGAATCAATGTTGGGGAAATGCACATAGAAGATATAAAACATGCCTAATGGTCGTACGTTCAAAACTACAGTAATACAACGCAATATGTTAACATTGCCCAGCAATTTGGTGATTTTTTTATCCGGGAATTTCACAGCATATTTTGCTGAAGTACAGCAGGTCACGAATATACCCTACATTTGTTCTCGTCTCTGCATGAAAACTTTTGCGCGTATAGTAGTGGTATAGACGCGCGACCATACTTTCGACAAAGATTTAAAATTACGCGTGCTTCAGAGACCCACCTGCCTCCATCGCTTTTCTCCTTTTTTGGCCGAAAAGTGTGGTAGCCATTAAAGGTTACACTGGCACGCGCTACAAGAGCGCCATCGCCGCTACGCGCAGGGTTCTGAACTGGTGTGCAGTGTTCTCGCAGTGCTGCGTGTACAAATGTCACTTTCAGCGGTGACCCTATCATTGTATTGATGAAAAGTCTGTAACAATGTTCTATACAGGCTCATGTTGTAGTTTGACTCGTGTCCGGCTAGTATGTCTTAAGATACAACCGTCTGAAAAAGCCGTTTTTAGTTATATTGGAGGGCTGCAAAATAATATTTACAGCATGCGTGGTAACTTTAAAGTACCCTCCCATCCTCGTCTGGGGGTATGACGTCTTTTCGTAGGTAAACATACTGGGGGAACGTATAATAGTTTCTTCAGATGTTATTTATATTTTATCTATTAACCTTAATATTCCGTTATTATTAATATGAATAAAAACAGTGATAAAAAAGGTGTGTTGGTAATGCCTAATGAGTAGAGAGACCTGAAGAATTCGCGGATTCATTTTAGGACAAGCTAGAATTAAAAACACATGCGTTTATATAACTTAATCCATTGGCCCACGCCGTATTTGACACTTCCTGGAGAATGTTGGTCCAATCGTCGCCTTCCACTGTGACAGCAAGCAACCAATGTGCAGTTGATGTCGGAATATTTGTACATAAGACTGTAGAGTCTACCTTGCAGGTCATTGAACTCACGATTTTTTCCTGTCTCTACTAATGAGAAATAGTTCTCATGCAAACTATTATTACACTGATTGCGGAAGAATGAGGTGCCTTGTCCCTTTGGTGTAATTTTTCTAGATTCGGATAAGCTTGGTTTGCATGAGGCGGAGGAATATCCTGCATGTAGTACTTTAGCAGGACTTCAGAAAAGCTGGAAGTAAACGTGAATGAACTATAGTTATGGATACGACGTACTTACTGCTGTAGACGAAGCACTGGCGGGGGACTGGTGGCGGGCGGACGGCAGCGACACGACTGTTTAGCGCCAATTAGACGGACAGCCGCAATGGGTTTGCTGGCCCATCCCAACGGCATCAACACTCCCAACACGCAAGTGCGCCACAACGCACGGCCCTGGCCGATTTGAAGACAGTCTTGTTTACGACTGTTGCCAACCGATATTAATATTTAATAGTTTATCTTGGACCAGTGGCGTGTGGTGAAGTGTTGCAATGTCTGCTTGTGCTTGCACAGTTCTGTACACACTCGGCACACGCAGCAGGAACCAGTAACCGGAGTGGAGTCGGGATAAACAGAATGTATTGCGACCACTCACGAAACAACGGCGAGCCACCCATTACACGTGTGCTGCGACGTCAACTACACTACTAAGTTAAATTGGCCGCTGTGTAAACTAGCAAGCCGTTAGGTATAGCACAGGTCAAAAACGGCTTACCTTGCAACAGTTCACCACATGCCGCTGTCTGGGACGAATAAAAATGTGTTGGCAAAAACATCAATGGCTATTTTAAAAGAGATTCAGGATACCACTACCCCAGTACTCATTGTTAAATATCATTGATACTTAATTAACATGTGTATATGAGTAGTTATAAAATGTTCCTTCACCGGCGAGGGATGCAGGATGCGGTGCCGAGGTGCCACGGCGGCCATCTCGGATGATGTCATGGCGAAACCTCCTGCTCTGTCATTCCTCGTCAATGGCCGCCATATTGGATGACGTCACGAATTCGCCAATACATCTTTGCCAATGCAAATTTACCTATACAAATGACATCAATGCTAATTGCGAATATGCAAATGAGGTCAATGTTAATTGCGAATAGGCTAATATCCACACGTCAATTATGCACACGTCAATTACCCGCCACTGCCATCAACGTTTTCCCCGGCGCCCACCAGGGGCGCCACAAGCTTCGTTTCCCCCAGCACCCACCAGGGGCGCCAAGAGCTTCGTTTCTCCTGCTGGCCACCAGAGCGTACCACCAGCTTCGTTTCCCCTACCACCCGCCTGAGGGTGCAGCACCATAGCCATCGTTCCCCGACTGTCAGCTAAAGTGCGCCACCAGCAACTGCCAACTTCGCTTCCGAAGTTTGCAGCTAGGCACAGCACTTAAGGCCGAAGACCAACATGCAGCAGGCGGGACCCTCGACCTTATTCACACCCGTTTCGGCGCAGGTTAACTCAAAAAATGCCGGAGGAGCGCGAGATCGTTCCAGCGCCCCTTGGGTCAGCAGTCTGGCATCTTGACCGCAGACCACCACGACATTTAGGAAAGGAAGATGTTAAATGTAGAATACATATTTAGTGATATATATAATATATATATAAAAAATTGCCATTGCATGGTTAGGAGAAGAAATAGTCGCATCGGCCTATGCACTCCCCAGATAATAAACGACCACATAAAAAATAATGCGAGTCTAGGGAACAAATATATATATATATCCCAACACAATGCCCGCACGCGCGAACAACAATAACATAAATAAATTACTGTATTAAAAATTATCGTTAAAGACACCAACTTATGGTGAAACAGAGTATACACACGTGAAACACACCGCACACACGCCATATGCAATAATAACAGAAATAAATTGTATTAAAATAATTTTTAACATCCCCAACCGATGGTGAAACAGACTATACACACAGGCAACAAACTGCGCCGGCATGCGCCGGTATGGGACGAAACAGTTTATACACTACCTCGCTGCCGCACGCGTGAGCCGACGCAGCCCACTTGCAGAATGTAAAAGTGTAGGACACGTAAAAGCAGTAGACAGGCGTGCACTGCAGCATGGAGGAAATGATGTCACCCAGCACGAGGCCCGCACACTCTTCTAGAGAAATAATTATATAAATAAAAGACATTATAAAAAATTTACATAAATGACGACAACCTAAAATATAAACGAAACTAGCAATACAAAAACAAAAGGAAAGAATATAGGAGCACTTACCAGTCCACGATGACAACAGCGAGGATGGCGACGGCGAGCCCACCACAGGTGTCGATACTGCCGAGGAGCGCGCCAGACAGCCACTCGTCAGCGTCAGTCAGTTAGTCGTTGTTGTAGTCACCACCACAAACACATCGTCGGTGTTATCATCATCATCATTGTCATTGTCAACCTTTTTATTGTCATTGTCATCATCGCTGTCGTTAACGCCAACAGGTGGCCAAATGTTGGCCGCACAGCGAACCAGTAGGCCCAGAATAGCATGTAGCGATGCACTACACTACACACAGACCGCCTGAGCCCTCGCGCGCTCAGCTCGATCTGCGAGGAGCACGACCTGCAGAGCAGAAATTGCCAAGTGAGTAGCATGAAGCTCCATGATATTCCGAGCCTGAACCGCCATGCCTGCTGTGTCTCCATGTCCGCCTGCTGCATCTCAGTGTTCCTGTCGAGTGCAGCCACCAATACCCAAACCGCATCGACTGGAGCATTGCCGAAAGTAATGCCGACATCGTCGACATCGTCGACCTGATGACCAACATTGTCATCGACAACCTCATCATCGTCGAAGTCGGTGAGATTCGCGAAGTCGTCATCGTAGCAGCCTCCTCCGGGACAAAAGTGTCTGCCATACACCGCTGTGGGGCCAGCAGAGACCGCGACCTCGGCACACCCCTGCCACTGTGACTGCGAGGGTGGGCATTTGGCACACCATCACTGTCTGAGTCAGACCCATCGCATGGTGGTGGAGAGGCTACGAACAGCCCCGAGTAAGCAGAACGATTCTCGTCAATCGAGAGGCTGTGTGACGCACCAGCCTCAGCTTCATCGAGAGGGTGGAGGAGGAGCTCATCATTGGTGAAGTTGTCTGTCATTGTGGACCAACAAACTGGTAATTGTTACCGGGCTTGGGGGGTAACAGGTAGATATAAGAACTTATCGAGCTTCCCTGCCAGTCTACAGACAATATAAAAAACATCCTTAAACACGACAGCAGCACCCAAAATAAAAACAGTCAATATTCCAATCCAAGAACACACAGTATCAGGACCCCTCTACCAGACAAGAGCAAAGCAACCCTCCAATGAATAAGTGGAGACCCCAGCGAGAGAAACCGATGGCAGAAGACAGCAATGAATAAGTGGGGACCTAAGGGACGGTGGTGCATGAGAAAAGGAACCGTCGCCATCTGTGACCCGGCCAACCTAGAGCCAATTAAGAATGTTCGATGTCATCGACGGCCGCCACCATGGCCATCCTACATACGTATCGCCAAGAATAATAAGCAGTGGCATGTACCACGTGACCTACGGTAATCAACTGTTGCTGCCAGAAATAATGCTCCGACAGGAATGGGCAACAGCCAACCTAGTTTGAATTAATAAAAATCAATGCTTTCGGTGGTGGACAGCCATCCCCAACTCTAGCCGCCATGAATTTTAAGTAACACACGACACTGAATTTTAAACAACGCTCATGAGAACAATTGCCACATCCAACCATGGCTCCAAGATCATTAACAAGCACCCCATTGCCACCTATGTAATACAAGTCAGAAATTCGTTCCAAACCACATCTCCTGGGAAGGCCATTAACAACCATGACCTACAGACTTACTGTAGCCATCAGGTCTTCAGAATTTTAACAAGCAGACATACTGAAAGAATGCATGCATGGAGAACCCGCATGAATATGAAGTAATGCCCCTGAGAACGCATTAACAAGCACTGCATAGCATTACAAGTCAGAAATACTGCCCAATCCCTAATCCCCCGAGAAGTCATTAACAATCATGGGCACTGCTCTGGGAATGGGGGAGGAGGAGAAGGTGGTAATAATCAACTGCTATCCAAACCACAAGGAATTCTAAAAAGTGTCCAATCTGTGAGAGCATGCTACATGCTCAGCTGGAAATAATCGCAGCTGTGAGGTGCGAGGCTATTATTAACATCCGCCCATGCACAACCCCAATCCACTGTATTACCAGTCTGGAAATAAATAAACATGTATGTGGACATATTACACAGAGGGAGGAGGATGGGACCATGAGGTAATGAGAGAGAGAATAGAGACTATGAATAAAGTACACAACTTAGGTACATATATTTGTAAGAATAAATTTATTTATACTTCAAAAAAATAAATTTGTCAGTGGCACATACAGGTACAATGACACCTCTTGCAATAATGTATCCAATTACACATTAGTAAGCACCGAGCGTTTTATCCATGATGTTGTGATGCGAATTGAATCCCAACCATTTTACAAAAAGGCGATTTCCCATCCGAAGAAGTACTTTATCAACCAAATAGACTTCTGAAATTTTTTTAAGTTGTACCTGATGCCTATAAAATACATCTTGGAGCTCTGTTCCATTCGATTCCGCGAGATAATAGGTCCTTGGTTCGTAATGGTGAATCTTGACTCCGTGTAGACTTCAGTGCTGCAGTTCAGCAGGTATGACTTTGTAAATGTCCCCTTCCCTCATGATATCCTGATGTAGCCACCAACATTCACCATAGGCTTGTGTGTGTCTAATTTATTCTCAGCTTTGAACAGTCTCCAGCAAAGAATTATTCCGAACATTTACTGGCTGCATACACATAGTGTGGAGTACTCTTCGATCGTAGATGGACAGCAATCGAGGCAACATGTCTACCCACTTGTAACTTCCCCGAAACAAAAATTCTTGCCACATTTTAATTTTCAGAGTATGGCTAAACCGTTCCACAATGGAAGCTTTCATGTCGCTGTGGGTACTATGATGATTAATTTTATTCGCAGCCATTAGCGAATGGAAGATAGGATTGTAGAATTCTCAGCCAAGCTCCGCCACCGCCCCAAGAGACTGCCAATCCTCTTCCACAACTTGATGTATGGCAAGAATTTTATTATTAAATCTACGATACCTAGGACATAGTTATTATCTCGCACACAGAGAAAATCTTATCACCTTCAGCAAACATTTGGGTGACAAATTCACAATTCAATTTATTGACACTTTTAGATTCATGTCTGCCAACCTCGCAACACTTGCACATAACCTGTCATCGAGCGAATTTAAGACTACAGCGACGCTATTTAACCCCAGTCAGCTCGAGTTGGTGACTCGGAAAGGAGTGTTCTCCTACGACTATGTCGACTCGTGGGGAAAGCTCGCCGAGCAACAGCTGCCGGCCATTGAGACTTTTTACAACCGCCTCACCAGATGCAGCATTACCGAAGAGGATTACTGCCATGCACGGGCAGTCTGGGCCACATTTGGGTGCTGTATGCTGCAAGCCTACTCAGAGCTGTAGCTCAAGAACGATGTGCTGCTGTGTGTTGTATTTGAGAATTTCCAAGGCTATGTCTGACAATGTATAGAGTGGATTGTGTCCACTACATGAGTGCTCCCAGATTCTCCTTCGATGCAATGTNAGGCTATGTCTGACAATGTATAGAGTGGATTGTGTCCACTACATGAGTGCTCCCAGATTCTCCTTCGATGCAATGTTGTGGAAGATGCAGGTGGAGTTATATTTCATTGTAGACTATGATGTCCACCAGTTTATCGAGGCTGGTATCTGGGAGGNTGGAAGATGCAGGTGGAGTTATATTTCATTGTAGACTATGATGTCCACCAGTTTATCGAGGCTGGTATCTGGGAGGAGTGGCCCAGTACATCAAGCATCATGCAATGGCGAATAATAAGGATGTCCCTGCCATGTACAGTACCAGAAGGTCGTCTTTCTACCTCCAATATTTAGATGCCAATAATTTGTATGTATGGGCAATGTCCCTACCGCTGTCATATGGCGATTTCAAATGAGCCAGTATGGATATTGATGTTATGTGATGTGGGCTACATAATGGAGGTGGATGTAGGGTACCCTACGCTCTCCATGAAGACCATAAAGTTCTTCCTTTCCTGCCGGTGAATGTGTGCCCCCCTCCCCGCCAAGCCAAACAAACCAAGCTCATGACCACCCTTGAGGCGAAGAATAACTACATTAACCTAAAGCAGGCATTGAATCATGGGTTACGGCTGAAGGCTATACACCNGAGGCGAAGAATAACTACATTAACCTAAAGCAGGCATTGAATCATGGGTTACGGCTGAAGGCTATACACCGGGTACTGTAGTTCAACCAGAAGGAATGGCTGAAATCCTATATAGACCTGAATACTGAGAAATGCAAGACAGTCACGAATGCTTTCGAGAGGGACTTTTACAAGCTGATGAACAATGCTACGTATGGTAAGCTCATGGAGAATAGGTGTAAATGCCAGAGCATGGAACTTGTATACACCGAACTGCATGCGAAGAGGCTTATCGCAAAACCAGCTTTCAAATGTAGAACTATATACGACGAATCTCTATTGCTGGTTAAATTGGATCATTAAAATATTATATTTGATAAGCCAATCTATGCGGGCTTCGCCGTACTTGACCTGTCGAAGACTCACATGTATCGCTTCCACTACGATGTCATTCGGGCATGGTATGGCAGTAACTTGAGCCTCATATACACAGACACCGACTCCTACAGGGACCTCGCCTCAGACCCGGTGCTCATGGCCGAGTTTAACACTAGTGCCTACTCTCCCATTCATTCATGCTACTCGCCTGCCAACGCAAGGGTGATTGGTAAATTCAAGGATGAGTGCGTAGGTAGTGATATGATGGAGTTTGTCGGGCTGAGGGCAAAGGTATATGCCTATACGTGCAAGGATGAGGTAGTAAAGCAAGCCAAAGGTAAACAGAAGAGCATCGTGCAAAATACAATCACCTTATACGATTATAAGCACATATTATTGAACCAGCAAGTAATGAGAGTGCAGGTTAACAGCATTACGTCACACCATCACGACATATATACTTAATGTACCAAGAAACTGGCTCTTTCGTGGATGGACGACAAATTCAAGATCCTGAACAATGGCATTCATACTGTATCTTATGGTTATCATGGATTATGATGTTCTGTACACGCACCTCTGGGACAGGCATGTATCATCATTTATGTTTCTGCCCCCCAGGAGAAAATAAATGGAGTCGGGATGCATTGTAGGAGGCAGTTCCTCGCCCCGGGCTTGTCGAAGCTGAAGTGCTTCCACTCCCTTCTCCAACAACGAATTATATATGTGTGATGTTTTGTTCCATTTATGTGTTTTTTTTCAGCAGCATACTATATCTAATGCAAGAGCCATATTCCTCTTGCCAGGTATGCTGAATGGTGGCACGCTCTAACCCGTGCAATCACTCATGTGCGTACTTGCGCACTGTTCTAATTATGTGTTTTTTTCAGCAGCATTCTGTAGCACATGCGAGAGCAATATTCATCTTGCCAGGTATCTTGCCGTTGATTATGGTGGCGCTGTTGAATGGTGGCATGCTGTAGCCCGTGCAAGAGGTATCTTTATTGTGTCAGGAGTGTTGCCGATATGTCGTGATGCGTGTTCCACAATCACTCATGCACGTACTTGTGTACAGGATTTGTCGTCTATGTTGTGTCTCTGACCTGTTGTTTAGAGCCAATTCCTGGAGTACTCAACACTTATCCTAGTGGGGGCTGTGTGCCTGAAATGGTATTCGTATCACTGCAGTAACTGATGGTGGTCGAATCGTACTTGCATTTACCCTTTTTTACAGTGCTGCCCCCCTTTTCTCTTCATCTACATCTACTGCACTCTTCCTCTATGGTTGTCATCTGTCTGTGCATTCCTTTGTCCACTTTGATTTTTTTTGGTGCGTCGTTTTTCCCATTCGCAGCTTCGTAAACCACCGCTATGCTTGCTGTTTTTTATATGCATACATGTACACGACTTGTTTGCTAAAATAAGGAAAATTCCCGGTGGTGTTATTTTTTGGTGGCGTAGTGTACTTCACCGGTCCCAAACCCAGTAGTCGTCCGCACGGTTATGCCATGCGGATGGTAAAGTATGAGGGGAGTGCTGCGAACTTCACCATCATCATCATCATCCTTGCGACAGCGGTGAAAGAGCGACCACTCTGCGGCTGATGAGGTCGTGTTAGTGTAATTGGTATTTTCATCCTACGGCTAGTTGTTACAGAACAATAATAAAGAAAATTTTCCTGCGTGCAAGTGCCAGTTATGTCCTGTACCGCACGCGCAGACAAGTTGAAGGTACAGCAGCAGTGCAGTCGCACTCGAATGCATGGTCAACTGTTAGAATAATGGTATTTTTTCGGGCTATTAATTTTTATTTTTTTATTTTACACATATATAACTTTTATGTAGAGATGCGACCTGCCGGAATTTTTATGTATTTAATTATTTTCTGAATGTTATAATGACTGTATTTTTTTCGCGCTATTAATTTTTAGGTGCCTGCAGTTTTTTCCTATGTGGATTCGTCATTAAACAACCTCTTTTACTTTTTCATGTTGGCTTCTGTGGAGCGCGTAGTCTGATGCGAGTATTTATTCTCCTTATTGTGCAATGGCGATTTTATATATATAAAGTCGGGCTGGTAATAAATATATGTGTATTAGGCATTTAACATCCTCCTTTCCTGAATGTCACGANGGCTTCTGTGGAGCGCGTAGTCTGATGCGAGTATTTATTCTCCTTATTGTGCAATGGCGATTTTATATATATAAAGTCGGGCTGGTAATAAATATATGTGTATTAGGCATTTAACATCCTCCTTTCCTGAATGTCACGATGGTTTGGCGGTTAAGACGCTAGACTGCCGATCCAAGGAGCACTGAATCGATCCCGCGCTCCTCCGGCATTTTCTGAACTACGTCGAAACGGGTGTGCGTAAGGTCGAGGATCCCGCCTGCTGCACGTCAGACTTCAGCCTTAAGCGCTGCGCCTAGCGGCAGACTTCGGAAGCGAAGATGGCTGTTGCTGATGGCGTTCTCTAGCTGACAGTGGGGGAACGATGGCGATGGTACTGCACTCTGGCGGGTTGTGAGGGAAAGGAAACTGGTGTCGCCCCTGGCGGGCGCCGGAGAAACGTCGATGGCAGTGGCGGGTGATTGACGTGTGTGTGATTGNATCTTTATTGTGTCAGGAGTGTTGCCGATATGTCGTGATGCGTGTTCCACAATCACTCATGCACGTACTTGTGTACGGGATTTGTCGTCTATGTTGTGTCTCCGACCTGTTGTTCAGAGCCAATTCCTCGAGTACTCAACACTTATCCTAGTGGGGGTTGTGCGCCTGAAATGGCATTCGTATCACTGCAGTAACTGATGGTGGTCGAATCGTACTTGCATTTACCCTTTTTTACAGTGCTGTCCCCCTTTTCTCTTCATCTACCTCTACTGCACTCTTCCTCTATGGTTGTCATCTGTCTGTGCATTCCTTTGTCCACTTTGATTTTTTTTGGTGGGTCGTTTTTCCCATTCGCAGCTTCGTAAACCACCAGTGCANTTCGTAAACCACCGCTATGCTTGCTGTTTTTTATATGCATACATGTACACGACTTGTTTGCTAAAATAAGGAAAATTCCCGGTGGTGTTATTTTTTGGTGGCGTAGTGTACTTCACCGGTCCCAAACCCAGTAGTCGTCCGCACGGTTATGCCATGCGGATGGTAAAGTATGAGGGGAGTGCTGCGAACTTCACCATCATCATCATCATCATCCTTGCGACAGCGGTGAAAGAGCGACCACTCTGCGGCTGATGAGGTCGTGTTAGTGTAATTGGTATTTTCATCCTACGGCTAGTTGTTACAGAACAATAAGAAAGAAATTTTTCCTGCGTGCAAGTGCCAGTTATGTCCTGTACCGCGCGCGCAGACAAGCTGAAGGTACAGCAGCAGTGCAGTCGCACTCGAATGCATGGTCAAGTGTTACAATGATGGTATTTTTTCACGCTATTAATTTTTATTTTTTTATTTTACACATATATAACTGTTATGTAGAGATGCGACCTGTATTTAATTATTTTCTGAATGTTATAATGACTATTTTTTTCGCGCTATTAATTTTTAGGTGCCTGCAGTTTTTTCCTATGTGGATTCGTCATTAAACAACCTCTTTNTATTAATTTTTAGGTGCCTGCAGTTTTTTCCTATGTGGATTCGTCATTAAACAACCTCTTTTACTTTTTCATGTTGACTTCTGTGGAGCGCGTAGTCTGATGCAAGTATTTATTCTCCTTACTGTGCAATGGCGATTTTATATATATAAAGTTGGGCTGGTAATAAATATATGCTTATTAGGCTAATAACATCCTCCTTTCCTGAATGTCACGATGGTTTGGCGGTTAAGACGCTAGACTGCCGATCCAAGGAGCACTGAATCGATCCCGCGCTCCTCCGGCATTTTCTGAGCTACGTCGAAACGGGTGTGCGTAAGGTCGAGGATTCCGCCTGCTGCACGTCAGACTTCAGCCTTAAGCGCTGCGCCTAGCGGCAGACTTCGGAAGCGAAGATGGCTGTTGCTGATGGCGTTCTCTAGCTGACAGCGGGGGAACGATGGCGATGGTGCTGCACTCTGGCGGGTTGTGAGGGAAACGAAACTGGTGTCGCCCCTGGCGGGCGCCGGAGAAACGTCGATGGCAGTGGCGGGTGATTGACGTGTGTGTGATTGACATGTCAGATATTAGCATATTCGCAATTAATATTGACCTCATTTGCATATTCGCAAAGAGCATTGACGTAATTTGTATAGGTAAATTTGCATTAACACATTTATATTGGCGAATTCGTGACGTCATCCAAGATGGCTGACATTGGCGAGGAATGACAGAGCAGTAGGTTTCGGTGTAACGTCATCCAAGATGGCCACCGTAGCACCGCGGTAACGTAGCCAGCAGCCAACTGGATGAATCGGCTATTTCCATCTACTTATATTATATAGATTAAATTGTATGTGATTTATTTGGCAAATTTAATTAGAAGCATAGAAGCATGGGCTCCCATATTTCGAAATTTTCTACTTTTCGGTGTTATATTTTGAAAAGTATAATCATTTGATGTAAATATTGACATTTATGTGGTTATTAGATAAATATATTGCAGATAATTACATAACAATTATCGTGAAATATGAAATGTGTGGATCAAAAATTAAAGTTAAACAAGTTAATTGAAGTAACATAAAGAATTTAAGAAGGGACATCCTAATTTATGGCTTTTCCAACTTCATGACCAAATATTTTATCAGTAGGCGCTGCATTTCTGTCAATATTTGTTGTGCCCCGCGACATAGTTAGTTTGTTGTTGAAAAGTTTCCGTCGCCTAACGTTATTCAAAGTCCTTTTTTTAGTGACATGATATCGATTATAACTTCATAAAAATACCAAATCATTGAAAAATAGATTATTATGTCCGTAAGCGTGAATATTAGAATTTTAACTTGAAATATTGATTTATACAACTTGCAACAAGTTATTTTAACACAAAGTTTGGCTTAAGCTAATTTTATATAAGTCCCGAGAGTGGCTCATTACAATTTCTTTGAAATTCGACACTTGGTAAACTTGCGACAAGGTTTCAACTTCTGACTATTTTGGCTTTAAATTTTATGTCAAAAGTTAAAAAAAACTAAAATACTGGCGGACCACAACACGAATTCCAAAGAAATATTCTTCATGACAAATTATTTCTGAAAATACGATTACATAGACAAGTCGCTCGATACACTTTTGTCTGTAAGTTAAAAGTTAACCTCTTATTTATAAAATTATGCATTTTCAGTGCCTTCTCAAGATGACTGTTGTATAAGTTAACATAATGGTCATATCGATAATGTACCTCTCGAACTCACACCTTTAACATTTAGGAACAAATTTATTTTCCATATGCAGTCATCAGTCGCATATTATAGACATGCCCTCCTAATGACTATAACTTTCTTAGAAAAAAATCATCTCCGCGCTTATATTTTATACCACATTTAAACCCATTCTGATACAATGTTTATTTTTATATAAACATACTTTAGACCTGTACTGGCACCCATGTCCTCGTGGCTCAGTCGTGAAATGGTGGTCAACTATGCTTATAATGGGGCTTATGGCTTAATTGCCCCAGCCACCATGATCGTTGTCGTGAGCGATGCCTGTGATATGAATTTGGTGGATATATCTTAAACAGTTCGGAAATGATGGCTAACTATGCTTATTCGAGGACTTAGGGCATACATGACTCTGCTCCATATTCGTCATCAGAAGTTATGTTATGAATTTGACGACTATATCTTAAACAGTTCAGAAATTACTGTCAACTATGCTTATAAGTGGGTTTAGGGCATACTCGACCCTGGGGACATTTTCATTGTCGGAGGTGAAACCTATGTTATGAATTTGGTGACTCTAGCTTCGGTGGATGGTAAATGGTGGCCAACTATGCTGATAAGAGTGCTTAAACTTTACTTGATCCCATCACTCTGTTTTTCGTCAGGGGTGATGCCTATGATATGAATTTGGTGGATATATCTTAAACAGTTGGGAAATTATGGCTAACTATGTTAATAAGAGGGTTTAAGGTATTATAGCCCTAACCACTCTCATCGACATCAGGGGTGATGCCTATGATATGAATTTGGTGGCTATATCTTAAACAGTTCGGAAATTATGGCTAACTATGCTTATAAGATTGTGCGAATTTCGTGGCTACATCTTAAACAGTTAGGAAATTATGGCTAACTATGCTTATAAGATGGCTTAAGGAAAAATAGGCCCAACCACCCTGATTGACATCACAGGCGATGCCTATGGTATTAATTTAGCAAATAAACAGTTCAGAAATTATTGCTTACTATGCCTATAAGTTTCTGAAAGTCGGATATAGCCTTACTGTATTTGGTGTAATTATCAGGGATGTGTTTAGCATAGGCATAGGTCATAGAATGTGTTTAAATAAGATGGANGGAAATTATGGCTAACTATGCTTATAAGATGGCTTAAGGAAAAATAGGCCCAACCACCCTGATTGACATCACAGGCTATGCCTATGGTATTAATTTAGCAAATAAACAGTTCAGAAATTATTGATTACTATGCCTATAAGTTTCTGAAAGTCGGATATAGCCCTACTGTATTTGGTGTAATTATCAGGGATGTGTTTAGCATAGGCATAGGTCATAGAATGTGTTTAAATAAGATGGAGTAACAGCATAAAGTAGCATGAAAGGGGCCTGAACTAGAAAATTCCTGAAACGAGATGGTTGGTGTTGACATGGAATGGCAGAGCATGAACTGGAATGTTCTTGAATGATGGCTGATGTCAATTTTGATTGACAGAGTTTGAACTGGAATGTTCTAGAAATAAACTTTTGGCATGGAATGATAGTATAAATGTAGAATGACAGAGCATGAACTGGAATATTCTGGAAAAAAGGTCATTACATTNATGTTCTAGAAATAAACTGTTGGCATGGAATGATAGTATAAATGTAGAATGACAGAGCATGAACTGGAATATTCTGGAAAAAAGGTCATTACATTTTTAGACTAAGTGACTCATAAAAATTTGGGTAACGAAACATTTTGCAGATTTGGAGGGAAATTCTGGAAA
Source organism: Clitarchus hookeri (assembly GCA_002778355.1). Classification (NCBI taxonomy): domain Eukaryota; kingdom Metazoa; phylum Arthropoda; class Insecta; order Phasmatodea; family Phasmatidae; genus Clitarchus; species Clitarchus hookeri. The sequence goes on along the minus strand of NQII01004814.1, from coordinate 21,343 downwards.
TTTCTTATGTTTTCCAAGGTCAAATTTTAAGATCAAAGGTCAAGGTCATCCAAGTTGGTATCCATCCTACCGTCCTAACACCCACGCCCCTGTCCACCAAGGCAGAATGACATATCATGAACTTATGGCTGTGATGCAATCCAATATGGCGGATGGCTCCGGGGCTCCGACACCCCTGTCCACCAAGGCAGAATGACAGAGCATGAACTGAAACATTCTTCAAACAAGGTCATGCTACTTTGAGACTGAGTGACTTATAAAAATTTGGGTAAAGAAGATTTTTGCAGGAAATTTTGCAGATTTGTAGGGAAATTCGGGAAATTTTGAAGAAAATTCTAGAAATTCTGAATGTTTTCCTGGAAAAATGGGACATTTGAGGTCAAAGGTCAAGATAAAAGGTCGAAATAAGGGCAATGTTTGAAGATTTGGAGGGAAATTCGGGAGATTTTAAGAGATATTGTAGAAATGTTGAGTGTTTTCCGGTGGAAACGGGTAGTTTGAGTTAAAGGTCAAGGGTCAAGGTCAAAGGTCAGTCCACTGGTCTACTTCCATATGCCACTACTGGTCCACTGCCAGATGCCATATCCATCCTACCGTCTTAATCCCAAAGCTCTCTCATTATCTATCTACTCATGCAGAAATAATTATATTATGATTTTTATTTTCAAACACACTCCATACTTTCCACACGCAAACATATACTTCAAACACCCCTGAAAATAACATTACTTATGTCTGATGTAACGAAGCGTGTCACAGTTAAGATATTGCTAGCCCTATTACTATAATTAAAGTGTGATATTCACAATGTTAATAGTGCGAATTATTATTTTTTAATTTAAGTTGCGATAATGCTTTTTAAGCATTACTTGTATCAAAGTATTGCAAGATTTTGACACACTAATTNCGAAGTATTGCAAGATTTTGACACACTAATTTATTTTCTCTTTCGCAACAACGTGACTTTTAATATGTATGAGCGATTTCCATCCTTAAAGTTGCAACAACTTCATTCCACCTCTAATTTTGAGTCTTGTAACAGTCACATGTACCCATTTTGAATTTTATGGTTGTCGTTAAGTCGANGGCAGAATGACATATCATGAACTTATGGCTGTGATGCAATCCAATATGGCGGATGGCTCCGGGGCTCCGACACCCCACACCCCTGTCCACCAAGGCAGAATGACAGAGCATGAACTGAAACATTCTTCAAACAAGGTCATGCTACTTTTAGNCACACCCCTGTCCACCAAGGCAGAATGACAGAGCATGAACTGAAACATTCTTCAAACAAGGTCATGCTACTTTTAGACTGAGTGACTTATAAAAATTTGGGTAAAGAAGATTTTTGCAGGAAATTTTGCAGATTTGTAGGGAAATTCGGGAAATTTTGAAGAAAATTCTAGAAATTCTGANAGAAGATTTTTGCAGGAAATTTTGCAGATTTGTAGGGAAATTCGGGAAATTTTGAAGAAAATTCTAGAAATTCTGAGTGTTTTCCTGGAAAAATGGGACATTTGAGGTCAAAGGTCAAGATAAAAGGTCGAAATAAGGGCAATGTTTAAAGATTTGGAGGGAAATTCGGGAGATTTTAAGAGATATTGTAGAAATGTTGAGTGTTTTCCGGTGGAAACGGGTAATTTGAGTTAAAGGTCAAGGGTCAAGGTCAAAGGTCAGTCCACTGGTCTACTTCCATATGCCACTACTGGTCCACTGCCAGATGCCATATCCATCCTACCGTCTTAATCCCAAAGCTCTCTCATTATCTATCTACTCATGCAGAAATAATTATATTATGATTTTTATTTTCAAACACACTCCATACTTTCTACACGCGAACATATACTTCAAACACCTCTGAAAATAACATTACTTATGTCTGATATAACGAAGCGTGTCACAGTTAAGATATTGCTAGCCCTATTACTATAATTAAAGTGTGATATTCACAATGTTAATAGTGCGAATTATTATTTTTTAATTTAAGTTGCGATAATGCTTTTTAAGCATTACTTGTATCAAAGTATTGCAAGATTTTGACACACTAATTTATTTTCTCTTTCGCAACAATGTGACTTTTAATATGTATGAGCGATTTCCATCCTTAAAGTTGCAACAACTGCATTCCACCTCTAATTTTGAGTCTTGTAACAGTCACATGTACCCATTTTGAATTTTATGGTTGTCGTTAAGTCGACTAATTATGGCTTGTTTTATTGGTGACCACATAAATATCTGTGTTTACTTTAAGTTGTCGTCAGAAGCCGATGTCCAGACTGACTGGATATGTTTAAGGGGAAAGTATTCTATAACGCCATATAGAAGAAGAACAAATTGTCGAGTCTGGTCCTCTTGTAAGACAATTTTAGCCAACAGAGCCGTCTACTGCTTGAAGAAGGATTTCGGGACGACGTGAAAAAGTGTTCTGCGAGAAACCTGGAGCCCAACCAAGCTGCAGGCTGGAAATAAAGCAAATTAGTAGGATTTCGCTCCAGCATCGTGCGTTCCAAGCAGCCGCACAGGGTCGCATTCTGGCGTCCGCCTACAGCAACTTCCGGCACCGAGTTGCAGCCCGGAAGAGAGAAAGGAAGGACATCGAGGAAAAAAAGCAAAAAGTTGAGGATGTGACCAGTGTTGGGTGGAGTCCCGCAAATTCTAGGCACCATATTTAATGTATGGATCAGCTGCCTTCAATTGCTCAAATTCGCGAGTAGGTACAGTTTTACAGACGCCCTGGGAATCTTGCGATCTACGGTTTGCAGCTTGAAATTATCCATAAAATCTTATCATAGGACAAACTTGAAACACCGCACTGATATCTGCTAACGACCTGCGTGGAGACATCGACTGGAATTCCACCTTAGGATAAGAGGACACTGGGTTTGAATCCCGGGTAAGGTGTGGGTGTTTGCGCCTTTTTAGGTGCATAGTTAATTATATTTCCTCAGGGTTACCATACTTACTATTTTCTTCGAACAAGTACTCTTTTTCGATAACAAGAAGGACATCCAGGTGTGTTTATTTTACACAGTAAAAACTTGCCGATTTTTTCTAATCCTTTACAAGAAAATAACCAACATTAAAAATTAGCGTAGCAAATCACGACATGCTGACTACGTGTCCAAAGTTCGAGTGCAAACACGATAATCCCTAAAATCGTTTCTCGAACACTGTCGACACCGATAAACGGATGTTGCGGATCGAAAATGAAATGCACTGTCTGCAATTTCAGTGACGAACAAAGGGTTGTTAAAATTAGAATCCCACTTGTAAATTGCGAAACACATAAATGATGTTCGAGTCAAAAACAATTCTAATAAAAATTAATACCACCTTCGTTTAACTTGGTGCAAATAATGTTCATCAAGCTGCGTAGGATTTCGACAATTCACTTCGTGCAACATCAAAATAGATACACATCGACAAACTCTATCGGTGGTCTAATGAGGAAAGTTTTCCTGACTCTATGCGCGAAAAATTTTCAGGTCACAAAAACATAAAAGTTGTTGACGTAGTGAGTCTTGTAGTGGAGGTGTAGTGGTGAGAGAAAATACCAGCGTAGGTTTGCATTCCTTTACGTAGCGTCACTTAGATACTAATTTAGTAAATATATTGTAACGAGGATGTGCCCTTCGTTTGCTGTTCGTTTCAAATATCCAACAGAGCCCACACCACGGTACGGTGGAGGTATGCCTATACGCCCATCATCTGCGTAGGCCCCCTCCACTGGGGGGGTTCAGTTCTCAAAATACTCAGCATCAACTCCAGCCACCCTCATCTCTCGTCGGCCTCGTCCCTTTTTCCGTCGGCTGGGTAATGCACTCGCTAATGTAGCACATTAACACCTTGACACCATAACTTTTACGTCTGCGAGAGGGAAACATGGACCAATCCAAGGTCCCTGGGGGGTTACCCTTGCTTAAATAATGAAACGCAGAAACTTCTAGGAAAATAAATCATTCATTTATTCAACACAACTAATAATTTAACACATACTGCAGCATTCCTTACTGTTTACATTACTTTCGTATTTGACATCATTGAACCAGGTAACCAAATGCAAAAACGGTTAATTCATTGCATACAAAAAACTCCCAAGCTTGGTTAATCAATTCAGCAAAACCATTAACCAGAAGGAGTTTTCCCTTCAGAAACTACACGNGCATTCCTTACTGTTTACATTACTTTCGTATTTGACATCATTGAACCAGGTAACCAAATGCAAAAACGGTTAATTCATTGCATACAAAAAAACTCCCAAGCTTGGTTAATCAATTCAGCAAAACCATTAACCAGAAGGAGTTTTCCCTTCAGAAACTACACGGGCCCACAGCTTGTGCACAAATTAATCAATGTAGGTTGCAGCACAAACGAAATTAAGCCTTACGTTACTGAACCCATTATGAATTTAATTAAGTCGAAAATGACACTAATGGCACTTATGTGTTATCGGCGTCGCCACGTCCACCTACTCAAATCAGCCCTCAGATAGCTCCCAGCTATCCCGAGGCACAGTCGCTCTGCTTCCAGATGCCATTAAACTTAATTCTACACCGGAAATGCACTGAAACACTTAACAAAACTGTATGTCCGACTTAGCTACACTGTAATTCTCGACTAACACGTAGAATTAACGACTCTAGATAGATGCCAAAGGCCCCGCGCCGTAATTTTCTAGCAGCACTTCGCGACTACCGTGTTTCTCCGAACATAACTCTCCCGACCCGCGGCGCAGATAGCGCCGAGCGCCACGCTCACCAGCTGAGGTCAGTAGAACTGCGTTCAGTGGTCTCGGATACGGCCAGTACCCGGGGACGCTGCACGTCACCGTGCAGGCCTGCCACCATACCGGAGCTCTGCAACTGCGATACGAGGGAGGCGTTTACCCTCCCAGGAAGTCATGCCAACTCACACAACTGGCATAGCAGACAGCCCCCTTCACAACTCGCCAGGGAGCTACTGTGCCATTACCGAGCGGAAAGTTAAAGAAAAAACAAACAAACAAACACGAAATTTCTGAGCATCACAAGCTGACAAGTTTACAGGCCGTGACTTGCCCCCTTTGGTGATCCAACACTTCAACTGGAAAAACTTGGAATACAGACGAAACTTACAGACATTCAAACCGTGCCAAACAGAAGGTGTACATACAACTCTGATAGAGTTTGGTCTTGCTTTTCGTGGGGTGAATGCAATACAATTTTTGGTAGGACAGCAGTATGCCCCACGTGTAATTATTTACGATTTACCAAACTCCAGATATATATCAAGGAAAAGCACATTGGTGTGAGTTGACAAGCAAACATCTCAATTGAAAGCAACATGAAATGGTTGTTCATGGCGTTGAATTTCATCTTTTGTTCTGAATATTTCTTAATACATACCGTACTGTAAGAACGAAGTCGCTGAAATATTTCTGCAGTTTGTATGTGCAGAGTAAGAACTGTTATGTTATCAGTGTGCAACAAAATACTTATTACTATTTTCTGACATAAAAATGTTGCTTCAAATGTTTGAAGCCCTGAAAACTTTCTTATCGTCACAGTCGAAACAACCTGTTATTATTAAAACGTGTTTGAAAATAATTTCAGAAGAATCAATGTGTTGCTCGTCCCCTAGTTTATGGGTTTATAGCAAGTCAATAGTGAAATGTAATGCAAATTAAAAGAACCTCAGTAGTTGAGCAGCAATTATGACTTTAAATATAAAAACATACATTTAAAGGTACATCATATTCATAATACTTTTACTTTAAAGGTGAATATTATGATGGTGCCCAACGGCTATGAAGATAGACGTAGGAATTAAAGTCAGTAAAATCCAGAACTTTATTAATTATGTCTGAATAATTTTTAAGTGTGGGTTTAACAGTTTAATGAATTGTTTCCTTTCAATTGTGTGAGTGAGTGAAGAGATTTGGGTGGCTCTTAACATCGAGATCTTGAGAGCTGGTGAGGGTGAAGAGAGGTGAGTATGGAGCAGCGCCGGAATGCAAGGGCGGGGGAAACGGGATATCTCCGAGAAAACCCACCGACCAGTGGCATCGTCCAGCACGATTCTCAACTGACTGAGTTTAAACTAACCTATAATTTTATAGAACATTTTACTTGTTTTTTAGTATGTAGTTTTAGAAAGCACCATTGTCAATTTAACAAGGTATTTAGACTTTTTTTACCATCTTCAATGATTTTCTAAATGAAAGGAAAACCAATATTTTCTTCTACAACGTGGAAAATGGATGAAGAAATAAATTTACTCCGGCGTACGGTTAATCTGAAGTACGGCGGAAGTATGGCCAACATGTGTGAAGATTGAGAGAACGATTGGACAAGTTTTAAATTGTCAGTATAAACTGCAAAAATTATATCTTCCAAAGATGTAATAAATTTTTAGGAAACATATCAGTGGAGAAATGTAATGCGTGTCTTAATTCGTTAAATTGATTTTTTTTTCTTTCACTTTACAGAATACTGTAACCCTGCTCCAGCATGTGTTTAAATTCTTGCTTGATAAATGTTACTGTTTGAATACGAAAAATGCCCCAAAACTAGTCTATAAATATCAAACTCGCCACGATTTGTAGAAATACCATACCAGCATTCCTATTCATAACTTAAGTTATAATTTATTGACAAAAAGACGCATTTATAAAAATATTTCCAGCTCTTAATATAACTGTAGTTTAATTAAGTCTGCACTGACAAATCTTCGTAAGGGACACTGCCTACGAAATGGCGCGTACAGCACGTACTTTTGTCACACTCCCTCCGTATATAAACTCTTCTTACGTCAGTAAGTGCTACCATTAAGCCTACTATACAACTCCCGGAGACGCAGACCTCGGGAACACAGAACGCAGAACAAACTTTCGTAGGCCTCCCCGAAATGCCATAAAGACTAGCCGTTTTCAAAAAAACATGGTAGTGGAAATTATAAATGAGCAAGAGATTCTTTATGATATTTAATGTCATTTGATTAGAAAGCCAGGTGGGAGAGGTATGTCTGCAAATTGAATATGGAGGAGCATGAAGAAAGAAGGAGGGAGAGAGATATTTGGGTCACTCTTAACAACGAGGACTTGAGAGTCGATGAGGGTGAAATGAGGTGAGACTGGAGCAGCGCCGGAATGCAAGGGTGGGTGGGGGAAACGGGAGATCCCCGAGAAAATCCAACGACCAGCGGCATCGTTCGGCACGATTCCCACTTGCGAAAATCCGGAGTGACCCGGGAGGGAGCATGAAATAATTTTTTCCGCACCACACTACCCAGATTTATTCAAGCATTTGTTTAATTTAAATTCTTATATCCGAACTCGGTCACTGTTTAAGTGTTGTTATATACCTAGTTTTCACCGAAAGAATTTTGTGCGTGCATCCAAAAGATATCATTACCATTCCAAACAAGAAATATAAACGAATGATTCGGCACGGAAGTGATGTATCACCTCACGGTATAGCCAACCAACCTTTTCTTTCTTTTTTTTGGGGAGGGGGGCCCTTTGCGCATTTCCTGCCTGTGATACAAACTAATCGCTGAACCCTCCCCCCTCCACGTCAACTACCCTTGCCCGTGGTGACGTTATGACACAAGTGTCTGTTGAGGTTGTTCTGTAGTTCGTCTAGCGATAGTTCTTAAAAAAAATTAAATTTATATATTTTTTCATTNAGTTCTTAAAAAAAATTAAATTTATATATTTTTTCATTAATTAAATGGTTTACGTTTAGTACTGTCTTGAAAATATTTTTAGTAACCAGGATATGACCGCGTCGTAGTGTTTTAAAAGCTGGTTTAAACGTTTACTTTCACAGTTTTTATTGACNTTAGTAACCAGGATATGACCGCGTCGTAGTGTTTTAAAAGCTGGTTTAAACGTTTACTTTCACAGTTTTTATTGACATGAAATAACACGCAATGTGTCTCATGTCCGCCCTTCGTAAAATAATAACTCCAAAAAAAATGATTGGTTGATGGTCACAAAAAAAACTTTTCACCTTTAAAGGTTATTTTGGCATTTTGTTTATTACACAGATGATAATCTTTATTGGATGACAAAAACAATTTTGACCCGTCGCCGGTGATGGCGTCGTACTGAAATGCATGCGTCCGACGGTTTCCGACTGGAACATCTAAATCATACTTCACGTGTATGTCATATCCTCTGCACAACACGATTACTACGTACGCCATCGCTTTCACGTCACTTTCCCCCAAACAGCAACTTTTTCCTCAATAATAGGCTGTCATTTTCCCGGTTAGACGTACTTCCTCAGGACCTACTCCAACTTTTAAAATAAAAGTTTTTCGAAGCCAATAAACAAAACCATTAATGTTTGTATGTGCATGTACACACAAATATATATATGTACACACTAGCATAAACCAAATGTATATAGTTCTGATAAATTCATGTAATAGCTTATGTTATAATCTCGGAAACTACCCCATCGTTCAACGTCAACTTACTTTTAAAAAATCTGCCTTAGTATCATTGAAAAATTATAAGTTCAATTCTTGTTGTAAAACAGTACCTTTTCTATGACAAGTAGAGAAATCATTTTTGGATTTCTCTCCGTCAAACATAAATACAAAACAAACTCACCCTGCTTTTATTTTTGCACTCCGCGGCACACATTGCCAATGTCCACGAGATCAACGCACATAAATATTCACAACAAAGAAAAGTATAAACGATACGACGACCATCAGTTAAGAGATGATGGAAAAGAAAATTCACCCCCCTTCGTGCTTTAACCACGGGGTCAAATGATTGCTATTCATGTTTTCCAATTTTGCCGTTAATCGTCCACTACTACGATAAATTATTGTAGACATCTGTATGAATAGTTTTTTATTAATTAGTTCCAACCAATGAAGCTAGCCAAGGAGAGCAGTAAAAAACTAATTAAAATAGTAAAACAATTTTTATGAAATATNTTAAAATAGTAAAGCAATTGTTATGAAATCCGTATGCAGTTAATGTATTTTCTTGCCTTTGTAAAATAATAAAAATATTATTGCACGATTTACGAACTCAGGAAGTCGCAAACGATTTCATTAATAAGACGTAAATGCATGAGAATGCAACGTATCGTTTTTATTTGTGAAACACGTGAAGCATACTCAGTGAACTATATGCTGCTCTTATCATGTAATTGAAAGTTAACGATTTTCAATTAACACATGCTATATTGTACATGAATATTATGATTATAGTTTATTATTTAGTTAAGTTTTATTATTTTAATTAATACAACCGTCTGAAATGGTAGTGAGGAAACTCCTGGTTTAGTTTTAGATGGTTCATGTTTGCAACTTACATAAACACTAACGAGAAAAAAAGAGCATTTTGTAGGTGGATTATATCTAAAAGAGGACCGATCTTACATTACTTAAGAACAAATCAACAATACACAAAAATTGAAATTTATTACTAGAAACTAAACTTCGTTGACTAATTCTTTCATTCTACTGTCGTACTTTGGCAATAACTAACGTGCATGCATGCATGCATGAGTAATTACTGAAGCAGCTGTAACAACCGTACAGTAGTGCAAGAAAGAATGCAAGACATGTAAGGAAACAAGATATTTATAAACTTAAAATTTATGAGAAACAAAAATTTAAAATTACTTACCTTAGTAATTTAGCAAAAGGTTTAGCTTCTTTTTACATACGTAATTAAAACTGGCAACTCTCGATTTGTTCAAATTTTTACGTGTAAATATTAAACCGTGTCTTTGTACTTCAATAATTTTTCACATACATTTCTACAAGTTGTACATGAACTAAATATTGGTACCGAGTTCTCTATATTAGTTTGTAAACAGAAATAGCCATAACCAAAAATCTTAAACAATAGATCAAATTACAAAACATGGGTGAATCAAATGTAAAATAAAAAATGAAAGTGAAACCCTTTTAACTCCAGACATAGCAAAACGAGAGAAGAAAATATATATTGTTGTGAATTAGTATAGGTAGCTTGCAAGCAACGTCAACGTGGTAACACTGCCAAATAAGGAAATCAGGTACCCACAAATGGCAGCGAAGAAGCACTCGCTACTGTTGGTAAACAATAGCCGGTCGTACCTGCAGTGTTGTCCCCGCCGGCCGCTGCGACTCGCCTCGTCGTCTGATGTGGACTGTACACCATGCGCTAAACTGTCCCAAGCAGTAGCTCAGCTGGCCGCAGGGACGCGCTGCGCATGCGCGAGCCGCCGAGACGCTGGATCGATGTAGCGCGCGGACCACCCCAGTGCCTGCTGCGTCCAGTTGCCACCAGAGGCGCTGCGACAGCCCCTTCTCATCTATCACGCATTCGTGCTCGGTCATCAACACTTGTGAAATATTCCTCAATAAAAAAAGTGCGTTGTCTTCTTTATTTTTCTGCATGGATTTTCAAACTGAAAGCGTCATTGCTTCACTAATATTGTTAAGATGAATTTCTTTGACCATTAAAGTATAGCCGCACCAGGTGGGGGGAGACGGAAACGTAGTCTCCCCAAAAATTATATACTGCGAAGTGCATTTCAGTTTTGAATAGGTTCTTTTCTTTACGGACTTATGGACGCCCTCATTTTTGATTGCCGGAAGACTAATCCAGAAGGGGGAAATATGGCTCCAGAACCTCAGTCTCCTGCTTTGCAAAGTGCTTTTTGCCCCTTCGGTTTATTTAAAACCTTAAACAAACAAACACACACACATACACACACACACACACACACACACACACACACACTGGAGGCCCAAAAAACTGGTATAGGCGTGCGTATGCAACTAACAGAGGTATGGAACCAATCAGAGTAATGCGATGCGGTCGGCAGCTAGATCGGTTACTGCTGCTACAATGGCAGGTTATCAAGATTTAAGTGAGTTTGAACGTGGTGTTATAGTCGGCGCACGAGAGATGGGACATAGCATCTCCGAGGTAGCGATAACATTTGGATGTTCGCGTACGACCATTTCACGAGTGTACCGTGAATATCGGGAATCCGGTAAAACATCACATCTTCGACATCGCTGCGGCCGGAAAAATATCGTGAAAGAACGGGACAAACGACGACTGACGAGAATCATTAAACGTGACAGACGTGCAACCCGTTCTCAAATTGGCGCAGATTGGATTTGTGGACTGCCCTCCGGGATTCATGGTGTGAATTTCCTCCTGCAAACCTTCAGACATTAATCGAGTCCATGCCACGTCGTCTTGCGGCACTTCTACGTGCTCCCGGTGGCCCTACACAATATTAAGCAGATATACCAGTTTTTTTTTTCTCTCTTTAGTGTATATTATAATCTGTTTTAGTTTGGTGGTCTGAACATCCTGCCATTCTAGACTCGGATATATATCTTTCTCGTTCCTGTTCGCCTATTTGACAAACGTAAAATAGTAGTGTGACTTTTCAGTTTCTAGGTGGTGTTCAAGCTAAAATTATAATAAAAAAGTAAAGTTGACTCCCATTTGAGACGGAGCTAGTTGTTAGGGCAAATGGGAATGGGAATGAGTAAGTACACGGCCAAGAAACCTGCCGCCATTTACCTCGAGTGATTTAAAAAAAAGAAATTCGGCCGAACGAGTCGAGAATAGAACACGGGTACTCCTTAGGGTCTCCCCTGGTGTTGACTTGTGTATGCAGATATCATCAGTGTTTATTATCCTATGACTAAGTTGGCGTGTGTGAGAAGTAGAACACGCTGCTGGACCTACAAGCTCCTCGCGACCTCGACTCAGCTCTCCAGTGGTCAGTGGTCACTATGGCAAAGTACAATTCAACACCTGGTGCAGCGAGGCTGGACGTGTGCGCGAGCTCAGATTACGACTGCACGTGTGTCTCGTTTACTACGTTTATGGGACTCGCATCCACGTCTATAAGTACGCTTTTATCATAATAGATTTAATGCGTCTATCAGTCACGCCTGCAATCGGGATATTTCGGGCACTGTGTGTGTTTTACGTATGAGCGAGTGAAGAATGTGCCATTTAAATGTACCAATTAAATATATTGGAAAGGGGAATTGTTGGAGCGTGGGGGACAATCTTCTGCTAGACATGGTGCTGAGGGACCTACGGAAATTTAAGTTTCTTAAATTATTGTTTATTATTATTTTTTTAACATTTTTATAATTTTTTGTTAAATTTTTAAAATATTTTTGTAAATTTTTAAATAATGTTTTTAAATATTTTTTTATGCATTTTTAAAAAATGTTTGTGATTTTTTTGGGTTTTCAAGGTGTAAGGTCACCAGGTCAAGGTCAAATTTCAAGGTCTAGGTCCCCTACAACCAAAATGGCAGACAAGATGGCCACAGCGCTCTGGTTCCCCGTCCCCTTGTGCCAAAGTCATGTATTTTATTCTACTGATGATATAGTGAAATCCCCAGCACAGCCTAGTGGTAGTGTCGGGTTGAGCTGTAGTGGGAGGGTTTTGAGGGGGTGGAGAATCAAGCAAATGTGAGTACTAAGGAGGTGTGATTTAATCCCATGATTCACTGTACGAAGTAGGTGGGTTAATCAGCCAATAAAAATTGTATGGGTTGGTAGTAGAGGTAATTCGTCTGCTGGTATTCGTGTCAGAATCTTTGTCGCTGATAGCTCCACCACCTGCCTTCGAGCCCCAGACCTCCTGGATATAAGTCTTTAAATGTTATTTACAAAACTTTTTAAAATTTTAAATTTAAAAAAAAAATTTAACACTTTTAATTTTGGGAATTTTGCATTTCTTAGGTTCAAGGCCATTCAAGGTCATGTGCATGGGGTTCAATCACGGGCGCGGATGGTGGAAGTGAGGGGGAGAAAGAGGAGGGCAGTGTCCACTGATCCGCCCGATCCGCTGGACCTGGCTTGGTGACTCTTATCCACTTTTACTGCTCTGAGGATTATTGGGCTCTCGCATTGAGGAGCCTCGAGTCTGCTTTGCTGTTTTGATGACTCGATTGGGATACTCTTCCGGTTTTAATTTTTTTTTTTTTAANATTTAAATCTTATAAATTAAAAATTAAAAATTTTTTTTTTTTTTTTTTTTTTTTTAAGGCTAAGTTAAGGTCACTGAGATCCAAGATGGCCACTGGCCGACCAGAAGAACATATCATGGATATTAACGAAGAAGTGTTGGCGAGGGGGAGGGCTTACAACGGTATGAACGAGGGCGTTTGAGAAGGGGTGTGTAGAGAGGCAGCGAGGGAGGTGAATGTGGGGGTTGAAGGGGCAATGTTATGACAATTTGATTAATTGGAGGTTAGTCAGTCATCTGCTGGACGTGGTTTTGGTGGGACCTCTGGAAATGTAAGTTTTTTTTATTTCTTTTAATATTTTACAAATTTTTTAATACATTTTTAATAAATTTTTACAATCTTTTTGGAATTTTTAAATTATTTTTATAATTTTTTTTTTTNTTTTTACAATCTTTTTGGAATTTTTAAATTATTTTTATTTATTTTTTTTCATGCTCAATGTTACTGGGTAAAAGTAAAAGGTCTATGGGTCAAAGTCAAGGGTCAAGGTAAGTCACCGACATCCAACATGGAAGACAAGATGGCCACCGGTTGACCAGAATGACGGAACGTGAATGGCTCCCCTACTCTGATGCCTCGCGCCATATGGACCCCAATTAAAATACATTTCGCCAGACTTCCCCAAATAATTCTACTGGCCACGTACAATCAAGTGCGCCTACATGGTCGAGCATAAGCCCCGAATCCCCAGTGGATCCTGAAAACTTAAAAGAAAACTGAATTAGTTGTCAGGAGTGCCAGCAGAGCTGACACAAACTGACTTTTACTAATCCACGTCAAGATGGTAGTTGGCTGAAAGAAATAAGGTTAATCTAGGAACCTAATACTAAAGTAATTCACGAGGATATTTATATTCCTACTCCTACAAACTAAATTATTAATTATTCTAATTACTATTTAATATTAATACTAGGTAGCCCCTGACCCATACCCCGACTGGCATGTGTGTCCCTGACCTGGAAGACGAGTGGTGGTTGGGGCTATTTCCCACCTGTCACGAATTCCCACATAACCAGCCTGGGCAGAGCGCCCTGCATGACTATGAAAATCAAAGAAAGTTTAGATTGAATTAGTAATTGTTGATGACAGCACTAATCCTAACATAATACTAAATTTAAATAGGCTGCAGATAATGTAGTCTGAGCCTTTATCCTACTTATCATAACACAAGGTTGTAAACATATTAATATATATTCTTAAGAGCCGCGCAGAGGCAACATAATTGGCCTGGCAGTGTGTTACACACAGGGCTACCTAGGGCGGGGGAAACGAGAGATCCCCAAAAAAAACCCGCCGACCAGCAGCATCGTCTGGCACGATCGAGCTAGGTTGCCTAGTTGGGAGGCGAGTAGTCTAGCCACTACACCATCGCGGCCCCTAATTTTAACGAGAAATTTTTATATCTGTAAGGAGAGTTTCCGTTTTCCGACCCTTATAAAATTTTCAGTAAAATCGTGTTTAAATATAGATGGTTTTAAGTTTAGCTGGCAAATGATTATTACAATATATCTAGCTTGTCGGTTTGTTTGTCATTACACTGCGGGCATGAATTTCATGTGCAGCCAAAAATTCCGACCGTTTACTAACTAAATACCAAACCTGCTAACTGCAGGTTAAAAAAATTGCCCTTTAATTCCTTAAGTAAAACCTTTATAAATGTTGAGAGCTTCAGCAGAAAACATTTTATTCAAAAAATGTTTGAAGTTACTGAGGGATGTCTGTTGACAAATAGCATTTAAAAACTTTATCTGGGGCCATTTTTATGTGTATTAAATTTTTAGTCGCTCCATGTTTTTCTGACACGTGATTTTTATTTGAGCGAAAATTGAATAAAAACGGGTGAGTTCGCAATTATTTTTGGGTATAAAAATTACATAATCTTTGAAGTTGTGTAGGGGCGTGTCAACCCTTTATTTTTAATATTACATTACGAAATAATATTTTGAAATATCATTTAGCGCGTGGCCTATGGAAAGACTGCACGTCAATACAGTGCCTTGCGCATAGACACAATGGGACAGTTCACGCGCGTACCTTGGTCGGCCTTGGTGCTCCCGCACTTTCATGACTCGGACCGCAAAATAACTTCAGCCAGGCGGTCTGGGTGCAAACTGTCTTTAAATGAATATACGTGCGACCACCATGGTATAGAGAGTCAAAACCTGACCAGTTGTAGGTCTGACGCGCTAGGCTAAAGAAGTAAAATAATGAAGTGAACAAGGTAAAATATTCTTATTAAGAAGCGTATTGGTTATCTTGGCCTCGTGAACCAGCACGACGCAGCTCCAACTCGTAAGCCAAACGGCTGACGATGGCTGAGAAAGTCTGTAGTTTTCTATTAAGAAGAGTTTGACTAAATGTAATCAATTCAACATGCATTTGCACTTCAACATTTCTGAAGTCAAGTGTATCGCAAATGCAGTAATTTTCGTAATTTTCCACTCCATAGATTTCAAAAACCGCTCTATAAATAGAAAAAACTATTACACCTATTTTGAAAAAAATTTGGTGATCTTTTTAATGATGTTTTCCAGTTACACTACAATAGGCCTAAATTGATTTTAAAAAATGTGTAAAACATTAAACGAATGCAGTTATTTTTTGGGCGCGCACGTACACACGTACGCACACATAAACACACTCGTTTTATACAAATAAATGAAAGATAGAGGGAGGGAGGAAGATCTAGAGAGAGAGAGAGAGAGAGAGAGAGAGAGAGAGAGAGAGAGAGAGATGCCCATAGTTCTGAAAACTGAATGAAGCCTGACAGTTTTTTACTGAAAATAAATATTATAAGAGAAGCTCACCATCTTACCCACAAAAAAAATAGTTAATTCTTTCTAAAAAATAGTTAATTCACTATCATTACGAAACCACGCAATAAGTAAATTAATTGTCAATTACTTCTCATTTCTAACCATATTAACAAGATAATAATAATAAAATAATAACCACTGCACGTAGTATTAACGTTTCACAAAATTGTTCCAGAAAGCATACTGAAATAAATAAAATTTTGTAAAAACANCATTACGAAACCACGCAATAAGTAAATTAATTGTCAATTACTTCTCATTTCTAACCATATTAACAAGATAATAATAAAATAATAACCACTGCACGTAGTATTAACGTTTCACAAAATTGTTCCAGAAAGCATACTGAAATAAATAAAATTTTGTAAAAACCTTTGGATCATCTGTTTGCCTAAATGTGTGAAGCAACCATCCTGTTAATTTTTCGTGTACGAAAGTTTTCAGAGCATTATTATCGTCATGCCGATAACTTCCCAAAGTTATAAGTAAATATAAAATATATCACCCATGTCTTCAAATTGTTTATTTGAGACCATACTTTCACTCCTTACATTACACATTTTAACAACTGTGATAAAATTATTATCAAAATAAACGTGGTTACTAAAAACATTACAGTAATAGAGGGTTTATGTTGCATGTGAATCACAGCAGTAATGGTAATATACTTTAGTAGAAGGATTATGATGAGTCTGGAGCAAGGACACGGGGCACAGGAGCCAGGTGCCTTTCATGCTCTGTCATTCCGGTCGCCAGGTGGTCATTTCCCTCAAAATTTCCCGTTTTCCCTTGAAAATCAACTATTTTCCCCTCAAAATTGTCTTTTTTCTATCAAATCCCACAAAATTTCCCATTTCTCCCTTAAAAAGGAACGATCCGCCCATTGGCAAAGAACGGTCCTCCCATTTGCAAAAACAAACCATTGGAAGCATTTGGAGTGACAGTTTTTTACCCTTGACCTTGACCCCATGTTCGTGACTTTATATGACTGTAAAGCCAAAATATAAAAAAATAACGAAAATAAATAAAAAATTTGAAAATTTAGGGAAACAATTACATTGATAACTTTGACCACCACGTTGGATGCCAGTAACCTTGCCTGCAATGACCTTGAAAACAAAAAATTTAAAAAAAGTGAAGAATTGAATAAATTAATAAAAGTTTATGATCATGTTATATTGCTGACTACGACACCCATGTTGGATGTCGGTTACCTTGACCTTTGACCTTGACCCTTTGACCTTTAACCTAGAACCAAAAAATTTCGCAAAGAATTTAAAAATTCCCCCAAAAAATAGAAATGCCCAAAAAATTATAAAAACAATAATAAAATAGTTATTTAAAATCTTTATAAAAACTAAAATTTAGAGTATTTGGGCTTAGAAGGGACCGGGGACTGGAATCGACCAGCCACCATGTTACAACTAACTCAACCACCTTATTGAATCCAAGTGACCTTGAATTTGACCTCTGACCTTAAGCCCATAACCATGACCTCAAACCCAAAAAATCACAATTTTTTATAAAAAAATTAAAAATTTCCAAAAAATTATAAAAATGTATTAGACATTTATAAAAAATTATTAAACCTTAGTTAGAAATATATTTAAAAAATGTATAAAAAAATATTATTTAAAAACTTACATTTCCTGAGGTTCCCTCCAACACCAAGCCAGCAGACAACTGACCTTCACCAATGTTTGTCATAGGTTAATTAGTTGGTTCCTCTCCACTCCCTCCACCTATGTTCCTCATTTGTTCATTACTTGTGTTCGCTTTACCCCCGCCAATGTTTCTTATTGTCAAATAATTCACGCTCATTCAAACCACCATCAATGATTCTGATTGTCATAACATTCCACTCCCCTTCAACATCCCTCTTGCTCATTCTGTCGAATGCACTCCACCGACCATGTTTGTTTTATCGTTTGATATTTGTTTAATTTTTTATCACCTAGGTAAAGCTAGTGTATTAATTATAAACTCGCCACCAGAGGGGCTGTCGATTTAGCCATCATATTGGTTGTTGTCGATCTTGACCTTGTCCCCAATGACATTAAACTCGAAAAATCGAGAAAAAAATCACAGTCCATACAATTGTCTATTACTAACTGGTTACAACAAGGAGCCATTCCGACTAATCATACTAGCCATCGACTGACTCCACCCAAGACTCGTTCCTGGCGACACTGACTGAGCCCAAGACTAGCTACTAACGAGACCAGTTCCTGCAAAACTGGCTAAACCAACCGACAAGACCAACCTGCCATACCACCCGTACCTATACAAACGATGATGAATAATCTCGAAAAAAAAGTCTCTAATAATAGTCTCGTAGGTAAACTCTTCGCACAAAAATTTCGCAAAATTTTCGAAAAACATTTCTACCACAGCTGTCCATACCAAAGGGTCATACTAACTTACCAAGCCAACTGGCCTGGCCAACCAACTAGTTGCGAAACATTCCTCAAAAATATTCCCCTCATTTCATTCGTTCGCCATATACAGATGGAACCATAGCCCTCCTCCTGCTTACGCTCACATGAATTTTATTTGAAACAGACTCTCGCAATCGATTGTTTACTCCACTGGATTAATAAGTCTTTCAGAGAAGCAGAAGCAACTGTATAAGAAATTAAGCACACATCACTATGTATAAAAATTATTATTTTACTTATTGTATAAATTATTTTTTTCTAATTATATTATACATTCGATCTTTACATTTCTCAGATATTTGCATATCATGGTCAGTAGCCAACTGTCTCATCTGATATAAACCCGGTCCTTCTGTTCATCGATGTTTGAAAATATCTCAACAATGCATGAGAGGTACCCACATTTTTGCAAGTCAATCAAATATCAGAGTCTATCAACATGTTCATTCGGGTCTTCGGGAAATATGTAAGGAGCGTTCTTGACGCCTTCTGCCTTCTCCACACCACTTGTCGAAGGAAACTCGTTGGTGAAATACGTGGGAACGCTGAGAGAATCATCATACTTCTCATCAGATACTCCTTCATCACTGTCATCATAATCATCTTCCATGCTGTCTTCGTGGTCGTCTTTACCTACTGTTTCGTCCTCAATATCAAGTTTACTTTCGTGTGTAGGAGTTAACGTGGTCATCATCAGTATTTAGAACCGACGACCGTTTATTTTGATGTCGTTGACTTCACACGAAAGTCTTACAAGTGTACATTCCACACAAATTGGCTTTGCTGCACTTATTCCATCTAAGTATTAACTGTCCCGTCATTATCGCCTGACGAATCAGTGTCCACAGATGCAGCATGGGGTATTAGCGACATTACTTGCTGGCTTCCAGTAGACGAACCCTTGGAGATCTCGATATGTCCCTTCAATGTATCGCATTGCCTAAACTGCATGGGACCAATGTCGTAATGCTTCATTGGGCGAAAAGGACACTTTGTTCCTTGCCGAATATTCCTGCACCCATTCCCCATGTGTTGTCACCTTTAAAACGTACATGTACACTTTGAACTGTACACAGTACATTTCCTGTGCTGCATCATTTTCGGAATATAAACAATAGTTGCCATGACTTCTGTATCAGCCCTCGTAGAATAGGGGCTTTTTAAAAAAAAGCTATCTCGGAAAATTGTATAAATAGTCATTACTAATCACACTGAACACGAATTTACTAGAGCCATCACTATATTCGCAGTACATACTACCAAATCCGATAGTGGGGAGGATGGCTATGAAGTTGAGGGAAATTGTGCGGTAAAACACATTAAATGTATGTAAATTACATTTAATTTGGGTTCCTAAACAAAGTTAAATCTAAATAACTGAACACGCTGAACACGGATTTACTAGGGGCATCATGATATTCGCAGTGCATACTAGCAAGTGCGATAGTGAAGAGGGCTATGGTGATCAGGGAAATTGTGTGGTAAAACAAGTAAAATTTAATTATTACATTTCATTTGGATTCCTTAACCACGTTAAATGCAAGAAGGACTAACCTAACTTAACCTAACTTCACCATATGTGATTACAAGGGGAGTGTGTGCTGACACGAGATAGCGTGTTACAAAAAATATAATAAGTGAGCTCGCGTCGGTTTATCGCCCCCTCCCCGGTCATTAACCTATCGTGAAGTTAGGTTTAATTTGGGTAGGTCTTCTGAATTTTACATGGCTGGCGGCAGCAGTACATAAGCCCTTCAATTCCCCTCAGTCACATGCAATACTACACAGTACAATAAACTACACTTACTTTCCACGCAGAAACTAGAGTATAAATTACGTTTCTAGCCCATTTGAGCGGTGAATATAGCTTCTTAGTGATTTATTATTTATTACTCGCGCATAGGACATATCAACGTATATTCAATTTGTGTAGACTCCGCAAAGACTCTTATTTCCGCACAATAATTTAATTTTAACACTTCACATGACATGATTTCAAAGAAATGCTCGTATTTTCGCACAGTAATTTTTTTAACACATGGGAAACAAACGCAATGAAACACGCTTAATATCACTCGTAAATCACAAGCCTTCACATGGTTAAATCCACACAATACGCTGAAATTTCGCACACTCCCAGCATACAACCTTCATGTGAAATAGGTAGAAATGACACCAGAAGACCACACTAGATGCGAATTCGTCTCCTGTCTCTGTACCTTGTTGTTCAACGAATTTATCATGGCGATACACACAAACTGCTTGTAAACAACAAATGTGAAAGTCTTTTTGTATGATACACTACATGTATATTTTTCTACTACTAATGTGTTATGTAGTAGAATCCTCTCGTGAATATAGACAAGGTAAGCCTTGAGAAATTCAACGGAATAAATGATATTCCGACACTGCTTGATTACCGCGGTTTATATCTGTATAACCTTAGCGCATCGGTATAACTACATCCTGTAAATCATAGTTTGTAAATTAAGGATTGGTTTCCAAAGGAATTCTCGCATTTGACACGATTTAGCGCCCCGATAGAGATATATTGGACATAAATTTTACGTGTTTTACTAATTAACACCCCGATCTTCATAGCTCTCCTCACTATCACATTTGATGTTGTATACTGCAAATTACGTGAAGCCCCAATAAAATTCCTATTGTGGTGGAGTGTTCCATGAGTATTATGCTCTCAATCATTAAAATAAAATGTCTCNGCCCCAATAAAATTCCTATTGTGGTGGAGTGTTCCATGAGTATTATGCTCTCAATCATTAAAATAAAATGTCTCAAATATCAATCAAAACAATATATAAGACATCTAGAACAATTTTTTATTGCATACTTGCGCATTATCAAACAATTTCGCAAATATAATTAGATTTTTTATGATATTAACTTATGGAATAACAATTAAACTAGCAAAGATTTTATTTACATACGCATTTCAATTTGGGCAGTAAACTTCTCTTTTGGACTTGTCAAGGTCTTTTTTTAAGACATGTCATCCCTTAAATAAAAATAATTGTGTACTGTAATCGTACTAGTAGCTGTTCCGATGGTCGTTCAT
>NQII01004813.1:0-190508 GCA_002778355.1 Clitarchus hookeri | reverse complement strand
TGTCACAGTACTAAGAAGGCTTCACAACATAAGCTGTATAGATGCAAGTGGCATACGATATGTTGATATGTTCTGGGCCACACGTTGAAAGTGCGTGTATGCTACTTGTTGCACCAATTCAAAGTGGTACAAAATCAAAAACATAGGATAAATGTGGGAGAGATGCCTCAGTGAGAGACAATCCCTAGCATGTCTAATTAGCAGAGTTCCCACCAGTCGCTTGGATTAAATATCAGCGTGTGTACGTAACAGTCGTAGCTCAAACAGACACTTGTATTTGCATACAGGGTTTGTGTTTTTTGGTTAATATTTCTCCTAAAGGTTAGTAAATATATTCCGTGTATTGTGTTTTTATTGTGTAAATTCTGGACGCATGTCTCGTAACCAAGAACTGTAAATTCTTCATTATGTGAATGTGAGGTGAAAATACGGTCATTGCCATGAACGATCATCTGTCGCAGCCATCTTGTTGTAGACATGTGATTCTTATTCCCGTGGGGCGTCTCTCTCCCACAGCAGGACAGCTGCCACAGTAGAGTACTTGTTATAGGGGACATGAAATTTATTTCAATCCTGTTTTTAGTCACGAAGTTACAGGGTCGGGATGGATCAGCCAGTAAACGGGACCTACATCGCCGTTTCCATCCCGGCACTCCATATGTCGGTCTGATTTTAAATTCGTGTTCCCATCAAAAATGTATGAGGAGAATGAAACCATTAGCGGGTTTCGTCGCAATTCTAGACATGGCTCGTGGCCCAACACTTGGCCTCCTTTACGACGGTACCATGTGCGATGGAGCAAGTAACCAACAATCTTTCTCTTTATACGAGTCTAACATATCCGCCAATACTGCCTGCCACGGAGAAACAGGCGATGAAGGATGGCGAGGATAAATTCTTTGTTGGTTCGTCAGACGATGCCGATACGGACGAGAGGGTGAGATAAGTGGGAGGTCTTTTGTCGGGCCAGCAAGTTAACTCGACGGAAAGTATGATTTATCCAAGATCGTATATAAAGGTTGAGGATAGAAGAATACCCTTTATTTTAAGGTCTATCATATCAAAACCAAACAACCTACAACCTTGACTGACCACACAAATGAACCGTGGAACCGTGAAGTTTGTTTATCATACATTCATAAATGTTCAATGTGACCACCATGAGCGGCCCGAATGACATCTACGCGATAGTAAATCTCGTTCCACTCCCTTGTCAGCATGTCCGGTGTTACGGTTTGGATGGCGTCCGTAACTCTCGGTTTGAGGTGGTGAGGGAGTAGCGAGCTCGCATTCAACACGTCAATGTGAAGTGGACGGTGTGATGTTTCCTTTATGTGCCGAGAGATGACACTGGAAGCGTCTGTCGTCGCACTATGAGCGTGTGTTGTGTATTAGTCAGCATCACGATGGCGACGGAACAACAGAAGACGTTCTGTGTTATTCAGTTTGCTAAATTTGAATCGGTTACGACTGCTCAACGTGAATTCCGTCGGAAATAAGGACGTCATCCTCCCGATAGGTGGAGAATCGTACGTTGGTTTCGTCAGTTCCGTGACACAGGGTGCCTTTGCAAAGGCAAAAGGTCCGGGTGGCCGCATGTGTCCGAAGAAAATGTGCAAAGGCTACAACAAGCGTTCGTTCGCTATCCGAGAAAATAAACTTGACAAGCTAGACGGGAAATGCCAATCCCTCAATCGACGGTATGGACAGTGTTGCGAAAGCGATTGCTGTACAAACCATACAGGTTACAGATTGTACAGGCTCTTACCGAAAGGGATAAAAATTGAGAAGTGATTTCTGCGCGTTCGTTCTTGCCCAGAACGAGATAGATGATGCCTTCTTGTCTAAGCTGGTTTTTAGCGATGAAGTGACGTTCCATACAAATGGTAAGGTGAACCGGCACAACGTGCGGTTTTAAGGTCAGGAGCCTCCACATGAAACCACCGAACACGAGCGCGCTTCCCCAAAAGTGAACGTGTTCTGCGCTGTATCCCAAAGACACTGGTTTCGGTAATTTATTTTTTCACCAGTCTACTGTTACTGCAATCCCTTATTTGGACATGCTTACAGAGTGGTTGTTTCCTCAGTTAGAAGAGGCGGCGGGGGTCTTCATTTTCCAGCAGGATGGTGCGCCACCCCATTTGCACCTAGCTGTTCGCGGATACCTGAACGAGACGTTGCCGCAACGCTGGATTGGTCGATGAGCAGCTGGTGACCAGGCTCTTCATCATTGGCACCCACAAAGCCCGGATCTTATCCCGTGCGATTTTTTTCTATGGGGATACATAAAGAATCAAGTGTTTCGTCCACCATTGCCGGCTAACATTGACGACCTCAAAACGACAATTACGGACGCAATCCAAACCATAACACCGGACATGCTGACAAGAGTGTGGACCGAGTTTAATTATCGCGTGGATGTCGTTGGGGCCGTTCGTGGTCACATAGAACATTTATGAAGAAATGGCAAAAAAACTTCACAGTTCAAAGGTTCATTTGATTGGTCAACCAAGGTTGCAGGTTGTTTGGCTTTAATATTAACTTTCAAAGTTGGGGTATTTTTTTTATACACAACCTGTGTTTTCAGTGATATAACTACGAATGAACTGGTAAGGAGTTAGCAGTCAGAGGTGCGCGCTGCACTTGTCTCTGTCTCTACACGCACCGCAGTTCCGCAAATAAGAATTGAACCAACCAAATGCTTTCGTGTCCTGTGGACGCACCCGCAAGTTACTACGGACGCAATACAGACTAATCAGTTTCAATTAACACATGCGTTGTAAGAGAAGGATATTTTCAAAACTGTCAAATAAACAGAACATTCCGTTTTCATTCGCCAAACGAACCTATGTGACGTTCACCACGTGTTAGCACGAGAGCTGAGTGATATGAAGCTGTGTTGGATGAATGTCCCTGTGATGCCACAGATGCCTTGAATCAAGCGAGAGGAAGATGAGTGTGCGCGCTTTAAACTGCGGGCAACGCGGGGCCAATCAGGTGGATCCAGTTGTAACCTCGGTCGTTTGAAATCCGACGGATTAGCGACTGGGGATTCGTCATCCGCGCGGGGGGACAGCCCATATGTCCACGCGAGGATCAACGCGACATTTGCACTCGCACAAGTTCCGCACGGCTGCGAAAATGTCAGCGCGCTTTTCCAGCTAATGGAAAACCATCGTGTTAACCATACTAAATCACCTAAACAAAACATACTTTTATCTCGAACAAATCCTACAGAATATTTCACCTTACAGAAAATTTTTGTTTTGAAGGAAACGTTGACATTCCAACATTCCTCGCCATTGGAATACTCATCATTGTGACGTAAAATCATCAGTCTCATTATGATTTTTTTTTCAACCATGTGAGACAATTTTTCCTATGTTAACAATGCACTTTGTTAAATGAACTTTCGAGAACAAAGCATTGAGTATCAATCATCCATTTCTCGAAAAACGTGCGGAGCAGCGTAATAACACACGATAACTTTTTTTCGCTAAATGAACCATACTGCATACGTTAGCAGATAAATACTTAATTACTCTAGGAGGTCGCATATTTTCATGCACAAATGGGGTGCCAACTCTTATTTTCTCATTCACGGGTAATAAGTAATATATGTATGTAAGCTTAAAATATATTACTCATTATTTTATATAATGAATCACCCCCCGAAATATGTTCGTAATTTTTAGTAACATGTAAACTAAACGCATTAGGTCCAATTAATTATTTATGTCTAATTCAGTGCCATTTTTGAACACTTCATATCATCCATGCTGACAACAATTTTTTCCCTTCTTTTTAAAAATTCCACTAAGTAACTTAAACTTCTATATGATATATAAATAACACGATAAAAGTGATTTTTACTGATTTACAAGAACATTGTATTCTTAATTAAATGTAAAATCAAGTTACGAGAAACGTGTAATACATTAATTTAAAACTTATTTTCACATACGCCACCCTTCGCCACGTAAAACAGTTTTGTACATGCAACGAAGAGTGACAAAAACAATTATATTCCTCCTATTACAACACGCCATACAAATATTACCGACTGTATATAATCATCTTTTAATATTGCTATAAAGAGAAAAACGGTAATGCTGATTAGTGAATCAACTCTTTGTGATACGCGTTTATCAAATCTGCTAATAATATATATTTGTTTATGATAATGGCAGCAAATTTAGGTTTTAAAATGTTATGCTATGACTAATTACATGCATGGCCATAACTATTTGTTTTATGGTTTTAAATTGTTACTTAATATAATTTAATTAAATTTTTATCAAATACTAATTTATATATCTTACAATAGTCGTTTTACTATATTTTGAAATTAGGAAATGCGAAGGTTGTCTTACATAATACAATTTTTGTATTTGTAACTGACGCACTTGTGAACGGAAAATATTATATCAATCTAAAGTTAATAGCCTTATAAATAATAACAAATGCTTATTGTTTTGCACGTATCCTCTATGATGTGTTTGCAGTGTAAAGAGCAACGTTTGCCTTTCTTTCTACGTAATGCCCGAATGTTTCATACGTCTTTCATATATCCTGGTTGAAGTACTTGGCATACATACTAGAACAGAAATTCGAATTATGAGAATGGACGTATTAGCGACTGACATCGTGGTTCCCAGAAGGCGTATAGGAAATACCTGGAAATTGGACGCGCTGTGTCAACAGCGGAGTATTGGGTGCGCACAAAGCACAAAGGAGGATCAGACGAAGTAGAGCCGAACTGCGGTAGTTCTCTCCGTGTGTTTGTTCTTTAAGTCGCGCAGATCTGAGCAGACCTCTCCCTTGTCGTCGGAGCGCCATATAGGTGGCGGCTACAAGCTCAGGTTGGCAATCATGCCAGTCTTGACACTAGACGTGGCCTGTCCTCTTCTTGACAAACTTGCTCAACGCCTAGTTTACGAAAGCATATTACTGAATTATTTCTGTCGTTGAACGCTACATCAAATTCTGGAAACTTATGATATATCACGAATTAGGCGAAATTGTAATAACGAGATAATTCGGATATCACTTTTTAGCGACTACCAGAAATTTTCGTTTTCCCTGCGGTAAAAGTTTCATTTCTTAGAACTGTAAATGTTTTGTTAATACAACGAAGTGCTTACTTTCTATGGCATATTTATTATAACTTGATATTCAACATTATTATTCTCGTGTTTTGAGCCATGAAATGCTGCTGTTCTTCTGTGTTTACTGGTGACATACGAGAATTATTCGTGATGGTATAAAACATTTTCACGGTCGTATGGAGACTGTCTAAAGCACCTATCCGGAAACGCCTCAATTGAGAATTACAAGCCAAAATAACTTTGGTATGTCTAGTAAAGTGGGACAAGGAAACTTAAATGCCATGGTTTGTGTATTAAATAAATTAATATTCTTCAGATTAAAAAGATGAAATTAAAAATATTTTATTTTATTTTTGCGGGGACTGCTTTGACATGGCATTAATCTCAGTTACATTCGGTCGAACATCCCTGGTACACTGATGATATCTCAGGTGGCTAGGATTCTTGCCAGAAAGGGAGTCATATTATTTATCTACTTGTGTCTCACTGAAAAGACATTTTACATGACCGCTCAAGAGAACATCTATGAAGTGTGGTCAGATCAGGCGAACGAGCATTTACAAAATGAAATGGGGCTTTATAACGCTGAACTCAAAAACCTCGACTGGCGTTTAATGGGGCAGATTCCTATAACTCGGGGAGAGTTTCTCTCAAAAAACTTCAGTACACTGCTACAGTTATGAAAAAAGAGCAAGAAGAATGTATAGAATCTAACACTTAGGTAGTGTCAAACATAATTCAAGTCAGATAGTACTGTGAGGCAGTACAAATGACAAACTTCAATGGCAATGGACGACAAAAAGAAAAAGAGGGAAGCGAAAATATTAACTGAAATATGTGCTCATCATTCGCTAGGTACCTGCAACTAGACGCAAATAGAAAGTAGTTGATATGTTTTAAGGCTCAGCCATTTCACTCGCAGGATCTTCATGTGGAAAATTGTTGAATGACCCTATATCCTGAGCCAAAGTAGTTTTTATAGATCACTGAATACAAGTAAAGGTAACAAAGCTGCCACATTCTCGAGGACAGTTTAATAACAGAATAGCAGAGACTGTTGAGCATATGTAGCATCTTTACCCCTACGACAGATGAAAAAGGTCAAAGGTAAAAGTTTGGCGCCACCTGTAATTTGATTGGACATGAAGAATATCCACAGGGATAGTATGGCAGTACAAAGTTACATAGGAATGACTGGCGTCGTGTGCTGTGTAGATAGCGTATATTTACAGGGATAGTACGGCAGAACAAAGTTACATAGGAATGACTGTCGTCGTGTTCTCTATAGATACAGTATATTCACAGGGATAGTATGGCAGTACAAAGTTACAAAGGAATGACTGGCGTCGTGTTCTGTGTAGATAGCGTATATTTACAGGGATAGTACGGCAGTACAAAGTTACATAGGAATGACTGTCGTCGTGTTCTGTATATATAGCGTATATTTACAGGGATAGTATGGCAGTACAATGTTACATAGGAATGACTGGCGTCATGTTCTGTAGAGATAGCGCATATTTTCATCCCAAGCTTTCTCGTGGGTCGTGAGTAACCTAGTAATTCAGTAATCCCGGTGGCGCAAATAATTTCTGATGTGTGAATTTGGTAAAATTTGGCATATTTCAATTAACTGTGCGTCCGTTTGGTGTATATAGATACACATAAAAAACTATAAGTTTTGATTTAGAAACGAGTTAAATATATTTGTGGCGTTTGCTGCTATTATGTAGGAAATTATACTGCGAAATTTTGTAAGAACTTGTATATTAATGATGAATAACAACTGGAGACAGAAAATTGTTTTCCTCCGTGTTTTAGATGTCATATAAACTAAGTCTGTCAACCACATGCTTGCGGTAGAAGAGATTACAACACGAATTTTCCTCGTTTTAGCAGCAGTTATCACAGAGATCTTAACTCATTGAATATATGCACAACTGCGAAAGGTGTGCTGAAAAGTAAAACGTGTCTTATTCGTCTTCATTATGACTTTTCAATGTATTTTTGAACCACATTTTGGATGGGTAGTTCTGTCTTAACGTCTCGTTACAATGAGGCCATTTGACAAAGAAGCAGGAATTTTAGAGAAGATAGAATGGGGAAGTATTCAGTATTGGCCTGTAGAAAATAAACCCCTCCAGCATCTTTTTTCCTGGAATGACGTATTTCGGGAATTCATGTAAAACTGAAATCCGGATGGCTGGATTAGGAATCGAACCTGGCCCGTTGTGAATGAAAGTGCAGTTAGTTACCACTGCACCAACCTGCACGGTTCTACAGCTTGGAGTAGAGAATGTTATATAGTAAGAGCATAGCTTCAGCGGGCATGAGAACTCTTCCCACGCAGTGAACAGATGCAGGCTTCAGAGCGCTGAGGGGAGAGTTGCTGTTGTACGCTGTAACAACGAGGACATATCTGACATGCTGGAGAGGCAGACTTCACTGTGGTTACGCCGTTTACGAGGCTGTGGCGTCGCTAGAACTCTCACTTCGTCATCACAAACGTGCACAATCATTCTGCTTCCGCTATGGGGGCATGCGCTCTGAAAACAATATCTGTCATTAAACAGGTACTAACAAAATGTTCACAGCGACAGTGTTACAAGCAAGTTTTCGAACAAAGCGTAGATCCGGAGTCCCTAAAAAGAAACGCCAGTCAACCGTTGTTTTCATTTAATCGTTACTGTCAAATAAGCAATTCACAAATTAGTTAAATTTACTAGATGTACGTTTGTAATTCGAGATTTATACTTCATGTATCTTTGAAAAGAACACACATTTCAGGCAGTAAGCAATGGTACCTTCAAAAACAGACTACATATTGAAAGCCTCACTTTAATGTTTACAACAGAGACAATTGTTAAGGACGTATGATTTAAAAATGAAATGTAACTTCTTCAAGATTTGATGGAAAGGGTAGACATTTATTAAGTCCTGTAGTGCCCACTAACACATGTACGTTAAAAAAAAATCGCATCGTACCAAAATTCTAAAAAAAAATTGTTTCCACTTCTTGATTATCTGCAGGATCAAATAATATGATAGAAGGTAGTGATTGAAATGATTAAATTGCATCTAATATAGATCAATCATGTTTCAACTTTATTTTAGTATAAAACTATTTCTTAACAAAATACAGCTTTATATTTTCGATAAATCTTAAACTACAAAAAGCTTATAAATCTTAATTAACTGTAATAATTTTTTTTTCTAGTATTACCAGTTGACTACTGTAATTTATTGGTTTTGAATTATCTATTAGTGTATTTAACCGTTCCACGTACCTACAGTTGAAAGCCAAAAAACTGTTATATGCGTGCGTATGCAAATAACAGAGGTATGGAACCAATCAGAGTAACGCGATGCGGTCGGCAGCTAGATCGGTTACTGCTGCTTCAATGGCAGGTTATCAAGATTTAAGTGAGTTTGAACGTGGTGTTATAGTCGGTGCACGAGAGATGGGACATAGCATCTCCGAGGTAGCGATACTATTTGGATTTTCGCGTACTACTATTTTACGAGTGTACCGTGAATATCGGCAATCCAGTAAAACATAAATTCTTCGACATCGATGCGGCCGGAAAAATGTTGTGAACAAACGGGACAAACGACGACTGACGAAAATCATTAAACGTGACAGACGTGCAACCGTTTCCCAAATTGGCACAGATTTCAATGCTGGGGCATCAACAAGTGCGACCGTGCCAACTATTCAACGGACCATCATTGATATGGGCTTTTGGAGCCGAAGTCGCACTCGTGTACCGTTGTTGACTGAACGACACAAAGCTTTAAGCCTCACCTGGCCCCGCTAACACCGTCGTTGGACTGTTGATGACTGGAAACACCTTGCCTGGTCTGACGAGTCTCGTTTCCAATTGTATCAGGCGGATGGACATGTACGGATATGGCTACATCCTCATGAATCCATGGACCCAACATGTCAACAGGGAACTGTTCAAGCTGGTGTAGGCTCTGTCATGGTATGGGGCGTGTGTAGTTGGCGTCGTAATGGGACGCCTGTTACGTCTAAATACGACTCTGACAGGTGACAGATACGTAAGCATCCTTTGCGATCACTTGCACCCATTCATGTCCATTGTTCATTCCGACGGACGTGGACAATTACAGCCGGACAATGCGACACCCCACACGTCAAGAGTTGCTACCGAGTGGCTCCAGGAACACTCTTCTGACTTTAGAAACTTCCATTGGCTACCTAAATCACCAGACATGAACATTATTGAATATATCTGGGATGCCTTGCATCTTGCTGTTCAGAAGGGATCTCCACCGCCTCACACTCCAATTATTTTGTGGACTGCCCTGTAGGATTCATGGTGTGAATTGCCTCCTCAATACCTACAGACATTAATCGATTCCATGCCACATCGTCTTGCGGCACTTCTGCGTTCTCGCGGGGGCCCTACACGTTATAAGCAGGTGTACCAGTTTTTTTTTTTTTTTGACTCTTCAATGTATATATGGAACTAATTTCACGTCATCATATTACATAGAACAATATTATCTGCGCAATGTATAAACAAGTATTTTCATCCATGCACAAACTTCCTGTAGCGTCTCTGTTTTTACCTTCTTGTATGGCGTTATTAAGTTTACCTAGATCTTCTCAAAAAACACAATCATTTAACATACAAAATATTTCGACTATGCCATGTTTCCTGGTCTTGTCAAATATATCAGTCCAAAGTTGTCATGTTGGTGTGGTACTGTGGATGGGGAACACATTGCCAAATCTAGGCTGGGTGTGCTGTATTGCTGTTGTGGTACGGGCGAAACGAGGCCAGGGGTCTTTGTGCAGGAAGTTTCTTCGTGTACCCACCTACGGCGCAGGTTATTTCCGAGTGACAACGTCATAGACCTAGATTTGAAATAGCCTAATGAACAGGACTATACTCCATATCGTAAGGAAATTGAAACCCCCATTTTACGTTGGCAAATGCTATATTATATTTACTCGTTATGTCAAATATAAAGAGATGGAGCCAAAATTAAAATATGATTTGTATCTTGACGTGCCCTTTTCCGTCCACCTACAAAATAAATCTTACTTTCTGACTTAACCACTTAGAAACATGATTACAGTTCGCCTCAATTTGAAAGGATTGTTTTATTCTCTCAACTGCAAATAGGAAAACTCTTTATCGTAGCTTTAATACTACGCTTTATTAACGCAGTCTAATATATGGAAAAGTTTGAGCTGAGATAGAGAGTGTACAGTTGATGCTGTGAAGATTTTACCTGGATGCAACGCGAGAGCTAAATTTTTGAAGACTATGGCTGAACTTAAGCTAGAACTGAGATGTGAATCAGATTATAATGTCGGGGGAAAAGTCTACGAGAAGTGAACACATGAAGAATGTAAAAACTCACGGAAAATTTAGTTTAGTTCAGGAATTTTCAGACGAATCATTTACGTACTTACGATTACAACGTGAACATTTTTATAATTTAACAAATTGCGCGACATGATCAGGAACGCAACCAACTCGACACGATATATTACTTATAATGACTTATATATATAATAACTTATAATGATCTTATTTTTTACAAAAACCCTTTTACCTATTTTCCTTCAGGTGCAATTTGTAAATCTACCTAATCCGGAGATAGGTAAAAGGGCGTTTGTAAAAAATAAGATAGTTATAATTTATTAAATGATATAACTAGCTTTCTTTTGCTTAAAATTACGTGGCCTCAGGAAACAGGTACAGCTCTATTGGCTAGAGTTATAGAATGAATGATCAGGCTGTATTTAACATAGTCAGGAAAGTATAAAAAGCTGTATAAGAACTAATACTACAGTAATATGTGCCGTTACCTTCCTCATACCAGTGGAGAAAATTCGCGCTTGGATTTCAACAAAGACGTACATTTGCACACTACATCGGCGCCATCGAAGGGAAAAATAAAGTGATTTAAAAAACCTGGAAAGGCAGTATCTTCGTTCTTCAATCATAAAAATACTTTCCGCCTGGTGTAACTTACTGTTGATTCAAAGTAAAAATTCGTCACTTGTGGCGTAGGGTCAAAATGAGTATATAGTAATGTTTGTGGAACCAATGTTTTGACTAAAAGGATTATGAAAAACACTTCGTATCTCCCAGATCATGCTCCTCTTTCTAAATCGAATATCCGATGCCATATGTTTATGTGGCCTCTATAACATTCGAACATTAAAAATGACCAAATTTTAACCACTTAAATTTGCTTTATACAATAATTGATCAGAGAATGGATGTAGCAAGAAATAAAAAAAAGAAAAATTCAAATCATCTTTTTTGGTGATGTCGTCCCACGTGTGATTCAACTTACTTTTCATTAATAAAATTGATCATCTTGGTATGTAAACTGTCTACATAGAGCACAAGGCATCAATTAGTTTTTCCTCTAATGTTGCAGTGGTAAGTGACGGTACGCCTCTTGCTGGACAGCGGTCTGCAGGGTCACGTGGCACAGAAAGTAGGTCATGTCGCGCTGTTACTCAAACTGTGCTCTTGTATTCACTTCTGTTCTTTGCTATATTATGCTAAGACTCGCCAGCCTCTTCCTGCGCCACACTGCGCATCCATTTGCGCTCCGCCTTGAAGATGAATTTTTTTATACCAGGTTTAAAATTTATTTTTGTAGTAGTTCTTATGTGGATTTATAATGCATTTCAATATTGCATTCCTAACTGCTGGATTTTACATGGGAAAACTTTTGGAATGTTTTTTATTTCTACATAGGCCTTGAAATATTTTTGTCGAGTTTATGAAACATTTCAGAATATTTTGAACTTTGATAGTGTCAATAAACTGTTGCAAAAGGAAAAATTTAAAACAAAATGCGGACATCACCAGACATTAATTAATTACCTAAGTGAATTTTTAATTATTTAAGAAATGTATGTGTTTCAGAGCTGATAGTACTGGTTTCACCGTCCATGGGCTTGTATGAATTCAAATAGCTGTGTTCTTTCACATTTAATACTACAGTAGAGTATTTACGCAATACGGCAAGTTTCGCACATTCGCAGATGCACAAGCCGTATCTTTCTTGCATAGTTCAATTTATGTGAACTTGTATACCACGATGTAACTTTATGAAGCTAATTAACATCACACCATTCCCACAAAATCCAAGTTTGCCAAAAAGTTCTAGTTTTAAGTTAACAAACTAAATTTCAAAAAATTATTGCAGAGACTTTTTTTATGAATATTTCAAGAATGCAATAATAACAATATGAAAATACCTTTGTTCTTTCTTCTCTTATTCATTCAAATTATTCACAGTTTAATTGCGTTCATATATAAACA
The DNA here is from genome assembly GCA_002778355.1 of Clitarchus hookeri. Lineage (NCBI taxonomy): Eukaryota > Metazoa > Arthropoda > Insecta > Phasmatodea > Phasmatidae > Clitarchus > Clitarchus hookeri. The sequence continues at coordinate 178,078 of NQII01004813.1, read as the reverse complement.
TAAATGTATATTTTAATGTACCGGCTGTTATGGAAGTTGTAAATTTTTGTGAATTACGGACAGCTTCAAATACACACTTCTAATGTCAAACATTGCCTAATTTGAGAAACATAATAGCTATAAATTGTGTCTACAGCAACTGGAGCGACCATTACATAACTATCAGAATGTTCCTTCGCCTATTTACAATATTGCAACATCGCAGCAGTGTAGCTGGTTAACTGGTTTGAACACTGTGAACTAACATCATCTCCTAAAAAAACATTAAAATAATTCACACTGACTACGACGCCTAAAAACGTAAGAAGCATGCAAATGGGACCACAACTTCTCTCATGAATATGAAAAAAGATAATCCCAATGGAGAAAATCACTTAGGTAAGCCGAGCTGGATTGAAACGGATATTAACCTAATGAAAACTCTCGCGCAAGCAATGTTTATGTGAGTAAAACTGAAATATTTATCTTTAAAAAAAAATGCCTTTGAGCAATGCGAGTGGTCCAGATCTTAGTGGAATTCAAGTGTGTAAAATTGAAGAATAATAACACCTGATGAAACAACTTATAATCTTTCTTAAGCAGTAATGAGACTATAATTATATTAATATGCACAGTAGCGAGAGTATTATGATTAGGAGAGATCCAACAGGTATGATTAGGAGAGATCTAACACGATGTATATGTGGCTGTGGCTAGAAATCGTATCCTCGACTCACGCGGTGCTTGATTTTGTTAGGCGGACATAGGAACCCATATTTAAGTTCGACTCAGGATTGCCGAACGTACCCAAAGGTGCTTAGTAATTATGATCATTAATATTTATGCATACCTGTATGTTTATGCGAGATATTTGCCATATTGTATTTATAGGAATCGGGAATGCCAAAACTAAAATCTTTATTTATTATCTGATTACATTTTTTTTTAAATTCGTACTGAACATGTACACAACGTATTGCGGGACCCTGCAGAAGTCTCTATTTAAGTTTCTACATTCACATAAGTATTCCATTATCTCGATATTTATTATGTCGATTTAATATCTTACATACAAATTTGTAGCACGTTGCATACTATTGGATGCATCTTTTAGATGTGGATTTATGCATGTCGTCACAACTGGCTAATTACTCAAGCTATCAACTTCTATACGCTCACTGAATGGCATATTAAAGTTTTCATTATATGCATACCAAAGTTTCAATCACGTTTTGTAGTTTAAATATATTAAGTATTACACACCCGGTCTTCTCTCATTACGCCGAAATTTTACTCCGTATCGGAATATGCGGATCATTTATTCCCTCGCTTCATTCCCTGGATGGTCATATAGGCTCATGTTACTCAGGTTTTGTATGTATGAGAATGTAATTATGGTGACTAGAAAAAGCCTATTATACAAGTAGCCACCATTCTGCCCAAGTCACGTTATAGTCGTGGTACGAATCAGCACTTCCGAGCATTACTATAGTCGTAGTTGGTTGTGATTAAAGACTGGACAATTTCGCGAATTCATTTCAGGATATGATAGACTTCAATTACATCTAAACTTCTGTAATGTTTGCAATGTGATAACAGTTTATTAGACAAACCCATTTTGAGGCAATAACAGACCGGCAACGAACCCATTCCACTTGGTCTGTCCATTCGCCACTTCATTACTCATTCCTTCAATATCTCAAACTTTCACATTTCATACATATAACCATAAATCTTCCAATGCTTTCATCAATGTTTAAGAATTTCATAAAGTCCTTTGGTTATTCTTTCAAGTAAATTTGAACCACTTTATTAATTGTTGAAACATTAAAAAATTTTTTTTATCAATCTTTTATAAAATATTTTAATCTTTTCATCAATATTCCAAACAATCTGACCTAACTATAAATATTTCTTCCAATCCTTTGATCAAAATTCCATTGTTCCATCACTCATTCAATCTTTCGTCCTTTATTTAAATCTTTCCATCTATATTTCAATAATTCAAATCGTCTTTCCATCAATAATCGAATATTTCCACCAATCTTCCGATTAATCTCCTTATCTTCCCATGAATTTTTCAATCTTCGAATAAATCTTTATATCAAGCTTCAACGCAATTTTACCATCAAATTTCCAATATTTTGATCAATCCTTTAATCTTCCGAATAGTCTTTCCATAAAAATTTGTGTCTATTGATCAATGTTCTTATATTTCATCCAATTCTTTCATTTATCTTTCAATTTTTCTCTCCGTTTTTCAATATTTGACCAATATTTCAATATTCCAACTAACTTCCAATTCTTTCCGAAAACCTTTCAATATTTCTATCAATACATCAATCAATCTTTCCATTAATATTTTAGTCAATCTTCCAATCTTTCGATCCATCTCCAAGTCTTTCCATAAATCCTTTATTCTTAAGATCAATCTTTCAATCCATCATCTAAAAAATATTACTCAACAAAACTTCTCAAAAATATTTCTCAAAACATCCCTCAATAATTATTCCTCAAAAGTGCACCTTAAAAACATACATCTGGAACTATAACTCAAAAAGTACCTAAAAAATCATATCTCAAAAAACACACAAAAATATCTCTAAAACCCACCTCAAAAACACGACTCAAATAACCGACCTCAAACATTATACCTCAGTATCAGACAACAAAAAAAGGACCACAAAGAGTAGTAACACACTAACAGATCTCAAACAGAAATCAGTCGACTTTAAACGATCTTAGTAAGACATGGTGCTCTGTTCATGTAGAGATTTGATTGACACCGGGAGCGCACATTTAATTCAGTCGTTTAGATGTTTTCATCGATTTGGAAGAGCTCTCTCGCCATATTATAAAGATAATTTATTTATACAAAGGTCTACGACTGACTGTGAGGAATATAAAGCGAAGGCCAGCGCCCACAGATTCGATACTGCAACACGTTTGGCTACTCTGCACACATGCATGAAAAGAGTGATTGGATGAACATCACATCTCATGCAAGCATTTGAGAAATGCTAATTATCGATGTATGAAATTCGTAAAACATATATTTAAATTTGCAAAATTTACTGTTTATTTGTATACTATTCCTTTTTACTCTTTCAGAAACCCTTCATGTAATGCTGTAGGCACTTGGCCACAGACAGTTAACATTCTCCGAACACTGGGAAAAATCACCAAAAATGTTCAAATCCTGATGTCTATCAATATTTAATATGGTTTCGGGTTTCGGATTCAGTGACCTACATTTTTCATAACCTTTACAGATTGCTTAAAGTGATCTTATTATTCTGTTGACTTTAATCAGTGTTCGGAGAACGTTAATCATCTGTTCTCAAATGCCTACAATGCGGTTTCTGGAAGAGTAGAAAGCAATGATATAAGAGATAAAAGAAATCATTTTGTACATTAAAATTTTTTCCGTGTATTTCATGCATTACAAATTTGCATGACCTACAGTGTCTACAGTAGATGTTTCTGTTCCAACGTCACTAGGAGCAGAAGATATCATTTTTATATTTTACAGGAATTTTTTCAAGTTTCAACTTGTGCCAACACGTTCATTTAAAACACTGGCACATCACTGTGTTTACCATTGTAGATAATTACCAATAGCTGAGCCGTTGGGATAGTACTAGTCTTGTTTCAATTTTAATGTTGCCTTAAGGAAATCCGGTAATTTGAGAACATTTAAATTTACAGCCCGTCTACAAAGGTGTGCCGACACACATTCCCGTTCTTTGACAAACTTGTTGGACTAATTAGATCATCAATATTAAGAGCAGAAATTTGTAAAACAGCTGGCTTAATGTCAGACGACTAATACTTCTTCAATACATGTAATGGTGCAGTATTACCAACATCGGGAATCACAGAAGCCTGCAAGGCTGCTCGCAAAGATATATGCGAATCAGACCTGTACAATCTCTGGTGTACCAACCACCAAAAGTGGCTTCATAAATGAGCTCATCCTTGAGGAGTAGCTCGGGCACAATCAGTGCAGAGAGTTTCAGGCGAAATAATAAAACAATCACTTTAGCACAATTATAAGATACCCCAAGTTTATCACTTCAACTAAAGTACAACGAAATGTTCTTAAAAAATATTGAATTCGGCTACCCCCAGCAGACAAGTACTTTAATGGGCAGGAGAAAGTATTGCGAAAACAAGAGCAAAGCATAAATATAACCACCAGTCCTGCTAACATTGTGAGGTTTAAGCACCTAACTCACAGGTGTAAATGAAACAGCTAATTTTTTATACAGAATACAAATAAACCCTATAAACCCTCATAGCAGCTGTTATTTGTTTCCTTCCCATTCCCCAATCATATTTACATAAAATATTGATTGAATAATATTTTTTTGTATTAGTGAAAGTATAAATATTATATTCGGAAGCGCTACTGTTCACGGCTCATATTGAAAACAAGTATGAAGTAAATTATGATTCTCCACTATCAATAACTTAGATCTCGTCATGATACTAAGGATCAAAGGTATCATTCAGGTTCTGTTTACCATTCCCCTTTTTTGAAATAAGTTCTGAAAATCAAAATTGTCAAGTCATAAAATACATGTATTACGTGTAATGAGTTTGTAAAAAAATATTATGCCAGAGCCTTCCATGCGGTATTGCGACTACTACGAGATCCCAAATTTTTTTTAATTCGAATCAAAAATGTATTTAACTTCTTTTTTCAACCATTTGAATTTTTGAGTATTATAATAGTATTATGATTACATTTATCCACAGATAGCCTAAAGAAAAACGCAGCACAATTTCCAAAAAGTGAATTGCCAAAACAGAATTCAATGCTCCATCTTTGTCAAAATCAATATATAATTAAAAATTTTGACTTAATTTTAGATGAAACTTTCCAGCAGCCACACAAGATCTCAGACAAGAATATTGCTGGGGCGCCTCAACTGAAAAGTCGCATATTGCTAGAGCACCTCAACTGAAAAGTCGCATATTGCTGGGGCACCTCAACTGAAAAGTCGCATATTGCTAGAGCACCTCAACTGAAAAGTCGCATATTGCTGGGGCGCCTCAACTGAAAAGTCGCATATTGCTAGAGCACCTCAACTGAAAAGTCGCATATTGCTGGGGCACCTCAACTGAAAAGTTGCATATTGCAAAGGAAAGCAAAAATCTACGAGATCGTTGACAGCAAAGGACAAATAAATTAAGGAAATGAATAAATATTTATCAGAAGTTAATGACATCATAACTGGGCCAAAAATACATTTACAATTACACTCACGTTTACAAGGTAAAACTACTGATTAAAACATATTACAATGGATAGATGGAAGTGTTTCCAGAGGAAAATTTCACGTCATCCTCTTAGCGGTCGGAAAGAAGAGCAAACTCAGTGTTACGTTAACTAAATGGCCACTGAGATCGACAAGTGCACATTCGAGAGGTTGCCGTTTATCACGAATCACAAATACAACACAAAATGCGTTACATACAAATTATCAAAATTATATATAATTATTTCAAGGTAGGATTAACAGAAATTTCAGAAATTGTTCAAGAAACAATTTAAATAGGTATTATGTACTGTAATAGATTTCCAAAAGAAAATACCAAAAGTTCGCTGTAATAGAAGATTTTTTGAAGCACTTGAGCACAAGTAATTACAGAGCGTTATTAAAATTTTTTTTTTTTTTTTTTTNAGCACCTCAACTGAAAAGTCGCATATTGCTGGGGCACCTCAACTGAAAAGTCGCATATTGCAAAGGATAACAAAAATCGACGAGATCGTTGACAGCAAAGGACAAAAAAACTAAGAAAATGAATAAATATTTATTAGAAGTTAATGACATCATAACTGGGGCAAAAATACATTTACAATTACACTCACGTTTACGAGGTAAAACTACTGATTAAAACATGTAACGATGGATATATGGAAGTGTTTCCAGAAGAAAATTTCACGCCATCCTCTTAGCGGTCGGAAAGAAGAGCAAACTCAGTGTTACGTAAACTAAATGGCCACTGAGATCGACAAGTGCACATTCTAGAGGTTGCCGTTTATCACAAATCACAAATACAACACAAAATGCGTTACATACAAATCATCAGAATTATATATAATTATTTCAAGGTAGGGTTAACACAAATTGCAGAAATTGTTCAAGAAAAAATTTAAATAGGTATTATGTACTGTAATATATTTCCAAAAGAAAATACCAAAAGTTCGCTGTCATAGAAGATTTCTGAAGCACTTAAGCACAGGTAAATACAGAGCGTTAGTAAATTTTTGGTTTTTTATTTTTGTTTTCATTTCACATTTATCACAAACATGGTTGATATAAGAAGTTACATTAAAAATTACTTTGCAATCTGGGTGACAAGTGTAATATTTACAATTATTTTTAATAAATAGAAATGTTACCCAGTCTAAGATAAATGTAGAAAAGTAAATACTTAGAAAACAGACAAAACGGGCTCACAGGAACGACTGTTTCTAGTTTCAGTGGCGACGAACTCTTCGTGTAGCATCAGCGTTCTTCGTTCCCGAAACCCGAACCGGTTAGATGTACGGTGTAGAAAGTAAATACTTAGAAAACAGACAAAACTGGCTCACAGGAACGACAGTTTCTAGTTTCAGTGGCGACGAACTCTTCGTGTAGCATCGGCGTTCTTCGTTCCCGAAACCCGAACCGGTTGGATGTACGGAGAGAACCGTGTTTTTTATGTACGGAGCTCAGTTCCATTGTACGTCATCAAGTGGAGAGGAGAGATTTGGGCGGCTCTTAACAAAGAGGCATTGAGAGCCGATCTCTTTGTCATGAAGGAGCGTGCTTCTATATATGACTGTATATTTCCGTTAAAACTGCGTGAATGTACGAAACAATTAACAGTGTGCTTCGAAGGAAGAAATAGTCCAGAATCTTTATTACCTTACAATTAATATCTAGTTTTGTATGCGGTTGATTTGAAGGTTTACACGGTATTATATACTGTATATTCTTGCAAGCCATTCCAATCAGTGGTTCGCGCTGTGGCGCTACAAATGCAGGGACCGACAGAAATGCAACGCGCAACATCACTCCTGTATATGAGCATCTTGGGTAAAACCTATGGAGTAACGGTCTCGCCGATACGTACTCATCCAAGGTTAAGTAAAATCTAAGAAAGTGGATGCAGGCCTACCTTAGTTTATGTGTAGTAGTTTTCTAGTAGTTAACAAACACATTCCCATCACTGTATGAAATTAGGAGAGACAGAACTAATATTTAATTTATTATTCTATATACACGTACACTTTCAATCTAAATCTATGTAATTACTATTAAATCTTCAGTACATAAGCGGCTATCACCTGTAGAAACCCTGGAACTCACAGAGGCTTCACTCTCAGGAAACTGGATTTAACTAGGAATTCATAGAAATAACCTTTTTTCAGTGAATAAATAGTATCAGTAGAATACTTATAATTGAAGGGACGGTGTTAACGCAGATCTACAGGGTAATTCGCAGATTCCGTGCAGTTTGAACAGTTTCAATTGTANGAATAAATAGTATCAGTAGAATACTTATAATTGAAGGGGCGGTGTTAACGCAGATCTACAGGGTAATTCGCAGATTCCGTGCAGTTTTAACAGTTTCAATTGTTAAGTGATAACATGCGTGAATGCAAAGCAGCAGACAGGATGACGTGCGCTGGAGTAGGAGATAGGAAGTATAACGGGAACGACACTTGCCGCGATCTGCGGTGGGCTTAACCCTCACGAGGCGCTGTGAGCTCTCGCCGCATGCTAATTGGATTACGTGAGCTCGGAGACCAGTGGCGCGCCATTGCGACGAGGGATTTAGTCGCACATGAGCTGGGGAGATCTCGCGCCCGGCAGGAGAGTGACGCAGCGCCCCAACCACTTCGCAGCGACACTCGCGATATTTGGTTTGTTTTTAAATGACAAATGAACAATTTGCAGACAAATCAAAGCATTTCCACGGCGCTGGAGTGCGAACAAAAAAAATCCCGTAAAAATTGCCGTTATTTCATTTAACTGCCTAATAACTCAGCATAGCGAACACGCGAAGGAAGAGCGTCAAACTGATGATCTGATTTATTGATTCTTTTATAAATCAAAGCATTTTTACTGTATTTTCTAAAATTCACGAAATTAGTTTCTTTATTATGTTTTTGTAAAATTCTGTATAAAAATGAGATTTTTTTTCAGTTTGACTGGAACTAAATGCAGCCACAATATAATAGTTTACATGTTTTCTCAATTTAACGATTATCAGTTAGCCTCCATTGTTTCATAAACCTAAAGTATAAATCAAGAATTTTAAATTTTTTGTTTAAACAGCTGTAGCTGTACAGGTTACTTTTTCCTCCAAATTGCTAAAATATTACCACATTATTCCATTCGCTGTAGACGTTTAGATCTGTCGCTAGTATATTAATTTATGAATATTATTTTGAAAACCATAGTAGTTACCAGAAAATGCCTACTTATCAACCGCACTGCTTTACTAAGTCCAGAGTTGAACCTTTTTATTGCTCTAATGGGCAGTCAAATTATTAAATGAACATGTTGAAATACCAAAAGAAAAGCAGGTTGATAAATTGCAAGTAAATGAAACCTGAAACATCAAAGAATGTGAATATAACATACTCGCTTTCACTTCCTGGTCATACGAAACATATATTGTCTTATATTAGTCAAGTACAGCAACAAACATAAACGTTAATAGCGGAGATAAATAGATAAGCGATCTCAATCTCGGAAAGAGTTAGACACAAATGTCCATGTAATACCACTATTTACTTCTCCAAAAATAATTCAAAAGGAACTTCAATTTTTGTAACACGAAGGTAAGCTATATTTTCGACTTGATAAGATTTGCACGATGAAATAATAATTTATGTTACCATGGTTTCCATCAAACCCAGATAAACATATTTAGTTCATACATTACAAAACAAAGAAGAAAAAAGTACTTTTATTCTAAGTTATGGAATATTATCGGCGTGAATAAAAATAAAAATTAATTTACAATAGACTATAAGGAAAATAAACTTTATTAGAAAAATATTAATCGTACATAATATTAATAAAATTAAAATTGCCATAAATTAAATTTTTCATTTTTAAATTTTTGCAATATACACTTAATAAACCTTTGGAATATTGCGATAAAAGGCAGTTGGGGTGGGAAAAAATTTTGTAATCCTTTTGATCAACAGAGAGCGCACTAACGTTTTGAAGATGCCAAAGACAAGCTGAAAACAAAGGGGTGTATAATCGTTCACAACCTCCAGAAACTCTTCCAGATCTCATAACAGCTGCCCATATGGAATGGGACCTTTCTTAAAAGATGATGTTAACACATTGATTACAAGCATGATACAGCGTGTTAGGGACCTTGACAAAGCGCACGGAGGCCATGCACGGCACTAAGTTGCAATGAGAAGAAAAACCCTCCCTAGTCAGGGACACCATTAATTTACTTTTGTTGTTCTTTCGTATTGATCTGTCTGGGATATTGGGAAAAAGTTTTTTTTTTTGTTCAAACCACTTTAACTTTCACGTTTTGCATCGGTACCGTTGGTATTATAATTGCTATATTTTATTTTGCGTATATTACATATGTTTTTGCATTCCGTATGTATATTCCATAATTTTAGTGAGGTTTTTAGATTATATTATTTAATAGCGGGAGAAAGAAAAAAACATAGAAAAAATTATAACCAAACAAAAAGGAGTAAGCGAAAAGGAAAAAGATAGAAACACGTAAAATCCCTGATCTTCACACATACACTAACGATTGTGAAAAATGCACCACCGAGGAGGATACATGTGATTCAAATGAACATAATAACATATATTAGGTACATGACAATTCACAATTGATAAGGATCACAGAACAGTACATGACCCTTTGTCATTGATAATTCAGTATGGTATGAAGCCCCCACGTGCTGCATGCAGAGCCCCTTAATTGTGTGGCATGGAATCAAAGATGACCTTGCTATGCTCCTGGGGAATATCCCTCCGCACTGTTTGTATGCGGTTCCACAGAGCATTAAACGTGGTTGCTGGAGGGCCATGATGAACCATATGCCCGACATGGTCGATGGGCGACATGCGAGGCGGAAAGTGCAGGCCAGGGAACAAGTGGTACCAGTCATTCATTGAAGAAGGTTTGCACTTTCCTCGCCACATGTGTCCGGGCATTGTCCTGCTAAAATATGGAATGTGTAGTTTCCTGAAGGAGGGCCATCACCTCGAGCTCTAGAACCTCCCTGATGCAGCGGCTGCTGTTCAGATTGTCCTCAATAAGTAGGAGTCGTGATAAAATGTTGCATCCAATGGCGCCCCAAACCATCACACTTGGCGTTTGTCTGCTAATGCCGCTTCACAATGTAGGCTTCCAGATATTGCTGTCACCAAAGTAGCGTCTAAAACGTATGTGGCCATCACTGTAAGACAGGTAAAAGCGGGACTCGTCCGAAAACACTACACTTTGCCACTGAGCACGCCAGCGACGGCGTTCACGTGTCTATTGCAGTGTGAGGCGTTCGTGGTTTCTGAACCATGGAAGACGATACAATGACATGCGTGCCACCAGTCCAGCCCACAGCAGACGGCGTTGAACGGTCGACGCAGACAGGTCTGCGCCCGTTGCTGAGCTCCAGTGTCGAGCCAACACTGTGGACGAGGCTGTACGGTCCGTTACGGTCGTACTGGCAAGATGGCGGTTATCCCATGCTGTGTTCACATTGCGTGGTGCAGTACTCGCTCTTCGCTACGTACGATCCTCTTCTAACCACTGGTGTCACACACGCATAGCTGTCCAATTAGCATGTCCTGTAAGAGCCGTCACGGTATGACAACCCTATTTTTCGAAGACCGATCGTTCTGCCCCGTTAGATCTCGCTCACTTGGTGATATGGCGCGCTTTGACGTCGACGAGGCATACTGGCACTTCGTTTAATGGCTCTACTCTGACTGAGCTTAGTATAACACTGGCCTTTCTGCGGACACACAAGAGAGGGCGCTATTGGGCCTCCGAGTACGCCATCTTTCTGAAATATTATTTCTATTGCTGCTAAACCATTCTACACAGCCTCCGAGTTTGAATACATTTGGACCATTCTTTCGGGGTGTTGCAATTTTCAGAGACAGTAGTGCAGATTTGGTTTTTCAATTTCCCGTGTATGTTGTTTGATCGTTGTGTTATCTTTAAATTTTAAAAATATCTCGTTAATTTATGTTGGCATTTGCACACATATTCCACTCAACGCAATGGTTTTAAACCATTATCAACAACACACCGTACATTCTAAATCCGGACCAGTAAGGATTTCACTTTTTAAATCTATTAACAACTGACGTATTTAGCAGTCGCTTCAGACAATTTAAATGATAAATTAGTTTAAATATTCCCATTTTCCTTCACTTTTTGAATCAGTGACATTTTTCACTTATTCATCAACCATTTCAGGCGCTGGTTTTCAGTTATTTGTTTTTTGACTGCTGGATAAGTTAAACAACCTGTAACAAAATACCTAACACATAAAATAATAAAACCCATAACAAATTTATTTAAAATGTGTGTTTCGTCCTTTATAATACTGGTTTACGAGGTAAGATTAAATATCTGTCTATTATTTAGTTTTTACGTCTTTCATTTTGTTTCCACGTAATAATCATAGCACTCGGTTTGAAGTTTTGAACAGCATTGAAATGATTGTATAAATTGTTTTAACAATCCTAACATTAACCATTTATTTAAAAACCAAAAGTAAGGCCAAACAATATAAAGTTACATATCCTCCATAAGAATATATAATTCTTATATTTCCTCGTTTGTGTTCACCGTTCACTTGGTAGCTCCATTGGCAAAGCAATGCGCTGGAAGTGGGATGATGTAGGTTTAAGAGCTGGACACTGCGAGTTATTAATTTAATATTTAATTACGTTAACTGGCAGGATATGATCTGTGACTATCGTAGGTATTATACTTTATCGTAATGATTTGGCTAAATTCACTTGAAACAATATTTATTTCACCAGACACTGTTGGCTATTAGTTACACAATCATTGAATTTGTTTCTCTGATGCGACCAGTGGTTTTCAACCTATTATATTGGCAATTCTTTTCACTTATTCTAGTAGTTGTATTTCACTGTGAATAAGTGATTTACCCATAATTCCCATTAAATATGTATGGTTATTTTAATTTATCAAAGAGCGTTTAAGTATGGGCTTTTGAAACATTTTCTTTCACGATATGGCATATGNGCTTAGTATAACACTGGCCTTTCCGCGGTCACACAAGAGAGGGCGCTATTGGGCCTCCGAGTACGCCATCTTTCTGCAATATTATTTTTATTGCTGCTAAACTATTCTACACAGCCTCCGAGTTTGAATACATTTGGACCATTATTTCGGGGTGTTGCAATTTTCAGAGACAGTAGTGCAGATTTGGTTTTTAAATTCCCGTGTCTGTTGTTTGATCGTTGTGTTATGTTTAAATTTTAAAAATATGTCGTTAATTTATGTTGGCATTTGCACACATATTCCACTCAACGCAATGGTTTTAAACCATAATCAACAACAGACCGTACATACTAAATCCAAACCAGTAAGGATTTCACTGTTTAAATCTGTTAACAACTGACGTATTTAGCAGTCGCTCCAGTCAATTTAAATGATATATTAGTTTAAATATTCCCATTTTCCTTCACTTTTTGAATTAGTTACATTTTTCACTTATTCATCAACCATTTCAGTCGCTGGTTTTCAGTTATTTGTTTTTTGACTTCTGAATAAGTTAAACAACCTGTAACAAAATTCCTAACACATAAAATAATAAAACACATAACAAATATTATTTCAAATGTTTGTTTCGTCTGTTATTATACTGGTTTACGAGGTAAGATCAAATATCTGTCTATTATTTAGATTTAAAGTCTTTCATTTCGTTTTCACGTAATAATCATAGCACTCGGTTTGAAGTTTTGAACAGCATTAAATGTGGTTAAATGATTGTATAAATTGTTTTAACAATCCTCACTTAAACAATTTATTTAAAAACCAAAAGTAAGGGCAAACAATATAAAGATACATATCCTCCATAAGAACATATACATCTTATATTTTCTCGTTTTTGTTCACCATTCACTTGGTAGCTCCATTGGCAAAGCAATGCGCTAGAAGTGGGATGATGAGGTTTAAGAGCTGGACACTGTGAGTTATTAATTTCATATTTAATTACGTTAACTGGCACGATATGATCTGTGACTCTCGTAGGTATTATACTTTATCGTAATGATTTGGCTAAATTCACTTGAAACAATATTTATTTCACCAGACACTGTTGGCTGTTAGTTACACAATCATTGAATTTGTTTCTCTGATGCGACCAGTGGTTTTCAACCTATTTTATTGGGAATTCTTTTCACTTATTCTACTAGTTGTATTTCACCTGTGAATATGTGATTTACCCATAATTCCCATTAAATATTTATGGTTATTTTAATTTATCAAAGAGCGTTTAAGTATGGGCTTTTGAAACATTTTCTTTCACGATATGGCATATGATATTTTAAAATTGCTGCAATGACTGGTTTCTTTACTATACTCGATAAGCCACTGAAATCAATTTTATACTAGCATATATATATATTTACACACACAGGATGATTATAAAAGAATACCCCAATTTTGAAGGTACAGTGAAATCCCGATATTTCGCATCCCGATTATTCGTATATCCTGCTAATTCGTACAATTTTGCCGATCCCTTGAGAAAATACCTTGAATTCGTAAAAAAAAAAAATGCTTTCTGGTCCCCTCGATAATATGTATTTATTTTAGTGCTCGAGCTCAATTAAAACGTCTTATAATTCTTATTTACAACTTCAAAATCTCGTTAACTCGTAATGTTTTTAACCCTAGACTGTACACCAGCTCTAGATTTATGCAATTCGGACAGGGTTAAAAAGACCGGAAAGGTACTAAGGGACGTAGGAGGTTTGAAGGGCAGGTAATGATGACGAGTAANAAAGACCGGAAAGGTACTAAGGGACGTAGGAGGTTTGAAGGGCAGGTAATGATGCCGAGTAAGCTGTGAGGCGATGTGTCTGTGATTCTCAGAACTAAGAGGCGCCTTGCTGTCCGGTCTACGGTTATGAGAGGGTAGGAAGGAGCAGAGCGAGTGAAAAGTTAGTAAGTTCAGTCTTAGCCATGCCTCCGAAAAGAGCTAATATAAGTGTCTTCCCATTAGAGAAAAATAAATAAATAATTACCGCCGTGGCCGGTGGTGATAAACAAATTGACGTGTTCAAACTTGATAACGTTCCTCCTTCCATAATAACGTCAATTCTGAAGAACAAGANAATTACCGCCGTGGCCGGTGGTGATAAACAAATTGACGTGTTCAAACTTGATAACGTTCCTCCTTCCATAATAACGTTAATTCTGAAGAACAAGAACAATATCGCCTCCCAGACATCGGACAGCAAAGTAAAGCGCTTTAAGACTGGTGAGTATCCACAACTAGAAGATAATTAAAAAAAGTTGTTTGCGCAAGCACGGAACTCAAATGTACGAGTTGGAGGAAACATTTTAAGAGAAATAGCAGAAGTTTTCACAAAAAAAAATGGGAGTTAAAGACTTTCGTGCGAGTGATGGTTGGTTTGATAGGTTTAAAAAAAGGCACAGCATTAAATTGAAGAAGCGTAGTAGTGAAATTGCGAGTGTATCGGCCGACGTTTGTTCTGAGTGGAAAGATGAATTGGGAGAAATAATCGATTCTTATGAGCCCAACAACATTTTTAATGCCGATGAGACGGGGTTATTTTATAAGTGTCTCCCCGACAAATCAATGTGTTTTAAGGAAGAAAAGTGTCATGGCGGAAAAAAATTGTAAAGAACGCGTAACCATATTGTTGGCCGTCAACATGGATGCATCTGAGAAATTAAGACCGCTCATGATAGGCAAATCACCAACCAAGATGTTTTAAAAACATAAAAACTTTTCCGATGACCTATCGTTCAAACAAAAAAGCGTGGATGACGGGCGAATTATTCAAGGAATGGATACGATCAGTGAATGCTGATATAGAAAAAAGGCAGCGAAAAATTTTGCCTTTCATGAATAATTGTAGGCCCCACAACAATACCCCACCGCTCAATCATGTTAATGTTGTGTTTTTGCCTGCCAAAACTACTTTTAAGCTACAGCCTCTAGACCAGGGCATAATAAAAACGTTGAAAACCTTTTACCGCAAGGAAGTAGTGATGCAACTCCTTGACAGCATCGTGGATGGGGAGGATCATATAATCACCTTATTTTCAGCCATTAGCATTGCTCACAAGGCGTGGCAAAGTGTTAGCGAAAGCACAATAAAAAACGGTTTTCGTGCTTGTGGATTAACGAAGGTGGAACTTTCATCAGCAGTTACTGAACAAGACTTAGAATTCCCTGTGAATTGGAATCGTCTTCCTCAAAATGAAGAAAATTCTATAACGTTTGAAGATTTCATCAATTTTGACGATGGCCTAGCGGTAGCGGGGATTCTAACTGATGACGAAATTTTGGCTCCATCTCAGGACATTGATGACGAAAGTGATGACGAAGATGATGTGCTGACAATTACACCTAAAGTGGCTTAACAGTACATCAACATCGTGCGCCATTTCTTAGCGAAATCAGACGTTGGCGATGAAGTATTACCTGCTTTGAACATGCTTGACAAATCCATCGACAATACCCGTCTGCAAGGCTTGCACCAAAATAAAATTACAGAATTTTTTAAACGTAAAATTTTTGTGTGTTTTTATTGATGTAATTATTGATTTATATATACAGTACATTTGTATACCTAATATGTAGCCATGCATTTATCATTACATAGTAATGCAAATCTGCATTAATCTCGTTATTATGTTTTTTTTTTGCTCCCGATAATTGGTAATCCCGCTTATTTGAATATCTCGATAGTTCATATTAAACATTCTGTCCCTTGATAATACGAATTATCGGGATTCTACTGTATATGATATCAAAACCAAACAACCTACAACCTTGATTGACCAATCTNAAAACCAAACAACCAACAACCTTGATTGACCAATCAAATGAACCGCGGAACAGTGAAGTTCGTTTACCATACATTCATAAATCTTTAATGTGACCACTGTGAGCGACCCGAACGACATCTACGCGGTAATCAAACTCGTTCCACGCTATTGTCAGCATGTCGGGTGTTACGGTTTCGATGGCGTTCTTAACTCTCGGCTTGAGGTGGTGAGGGGGAAGCGAGCTCGTATTCGACACGTCAATGTGAAGGGAACGGTCTACCCAGAACGAGGTAGAAGATACCTTCATGTCTAAGTTGGTTTTCAGTAATGAAGCGACGTTCCATACAAATGGTAAGGTGAACCGGCACAACGTGCAGATATGGGGTCAGGAGCCTTCACATAAAACCACCGAACACGAGCGTCCTTCTCCCAAAGTGAATGTGTTTTATGCTGTATCCATAGGCACTGTTTTAGGCCTTCCTTTTTTCATGAGCCCACTGTTACTGGAATCCCTTATTAGGACATGCTTGCAGAGTGAATGCTTCCTCAGTTAGAAGAGGCGGTGGGGGACTTCATTTACCAGCAGGATGGCGCGTTACCCCATAGGCACCTAGCTGTTCGCGGATACCTGAACGAGACGTTGCCGCAACGCTGGATTGGTCGAGGAGCAGCTGGTGGCCAGGCTCTTCATCACTGGCCCCCAAGAAGCCCGAATATTACTCCGCGTGATTTTTTCTATGGGGATACATAAAGGATCATTTGTTTCGTCCATCAATGCCGGCTAACATTGACGACCCCAAAACGAGAATTACGGTCGCCATCCAAAACGTAGCATCGGACATGCTGACAAGAGTGTGGAACGAGTTTGATTATCGCGTAGATGTCGTCCGTGCCACTCGTGGTGGTCACATTGAACATTTATGAAGATATGGTTAATAAACATCTCAGTTCCACCATTCATTTGATTGGACAACCAATATTGTAGTTAGTTTGGTTTTGATATTATGTACCTTCAAATTTGGGTTTTATTTTCTACTCATTCAGTGTATAAGAGTTTGTTTGGCATGATCCAATATTGCGATCCGTGATTTATAGTTAGGCCNGCGTTACCCCATAGGCACCTAGCTGTTCGCGGATACCTGAACGAGACGTTGCCGCAACGCTGGATTGGTCGAGGAGTAGCTGGTGGCCAGGCTCTTCATCACTGGCCCCCAAGAAGCCCGAATATTACTCCGCGTGATTTTTTCTATGGGGATACATAAAGGATCATTTGTTTCGTCCGTCAATGCCGGCTAACATTGACGACCCCAAAACGAGAATTACGGTCGCCATTNACGACCCCAAAACGAGAATTACGGTCGCCATCCAAAACGTAGCATCGGACATGCTGACAAGAGTGTGGAACGAGTTTGATTATCGCGTAGATGTCGTCCGTGCCACTCGTGGTGGTCACATTGAACATTTATGAAGATATGGTTAATAAACATCTCAGTTCCACCATTCATTTGATTGGTCAACCAATATTGTAGTTAGTTTGGTTTTGATATTATGTACCTTCAAATTTGGGTTTCATTTTCTACTCATTCAGTGTATAAGAGTTTGTTTGGCATGATCCAATATTGCGATCCGTGATTTATAGTTAGGCCNCATTTTCTACTCATTCAGTGTATAAGAGTTTGTTTGGCATGATCCAATATTGCGATCCGTGATTTATAGTTAGGCCGCTTGTCATAGAGAGCATGCGTGTGGCAGATGACAACATCGTCCAGGTATGCATGCCGTCAATTCTCACTCTTGATGCAACCGTAGTCTTGAAAATATAACGAACAATAATTAATGTATATAATCACGACTATAAAATTCCCGTGTAAAAGTTTATGTACGTACTTAATTAATTTACTGACAACCCTCATAAACGAAAAAATATTATTCTGTATTTTTATTATATTAACGTGTTTTCTCATTTTATTATATTGCGAAGCTAGAGCCCATCGCGCAAATATTTTTTTTTGCTTTCCACACAACACGGCGGTACACTTTTGCACAGCTTGGATCCCCCTACCCCCCTCTTTCCTCTCCAGTTATGCATACCTCGTTTTCCCCTCCGCTCATGGTACATAATTTTTTATACATTTCTGATAGTTTTTTTAAACTGTTGCGAGGCTGGAGCTCTTCCTATTCTAGGGCCTGTCGTCGCCTGGACGTGTCGCCTGCAAGACGTCGTCCTCTAGGAGGTTGAGGCAGCAATGTGGCTCGTTTGAATCAAGTCTTGTTGTCTGAGCCTCCAAGCTCTAAGGCGCAATTAACGGTGAGTCATGGACAATTTTTATTTGTGTCCGGGCTCTTATTAAATGTTGTAGTGTTTCTCTGACATAGTTGTGTTCGTCTAGGGTAAGCACTAATGCTAGTTTTTTTTTCAAAATGGTTGTTACGGTAGTCCGTACAAATTCTGTTTGTGTTTAACTAAAATAGTTTCTAGAAGCCGGCGTTATTGTTCCATCCACACCAGACTACAGTTCACCCAGTTTTTTGGTACGCAAGATGGATAGTGACAAGTATCTTATGGTGGTTCACAATTTCCTGGTGAACAAGAAAATTCATAAAGACCCTTTNGCAAGATGGATAGTGACAAGTATCTTATGGTGGTTCACAATTTCCTGGTGAACAAGAAAATTCATAAAGACCCTTTACGTTGCCTACTTTTGATTGCGCCCTTCACCTCCTGGGTAAAATCCGCATAATTTCAGTGATAGATCTCAATAATATTTTTTATCAGTCTTTGCTGGATCCTACCTACAGGAAATATATTGACAATACCCCACTGTAGAGCCAGTTTGAGTTNATTTTTATCAGTCTTTGCTGGATCCTACCTACAGGAAATATATTGACAATACCCCACTGTAGAGCCAGTTTGAGTTTCTGGGTTCAAGGGCTCTAACTTTGGCAGTAAAGCCTTGTCCCGGGTATTAGATAATTTTTGTCACAGTATAAAATAAGTTTGTTATAAATAATATCGATGCCATCGTTGTATACAGTAACAAACTGGAATCAAAATTGTCCCACTTGCGTCATGTATTTCTTAAAATGTGGGAAGTTCTTTTGATGGTTAATCGTGATAATGTCACGTTGGTATCGAACAAGGTTAAATTTTTAGTTTCACTGCTCTACGAACGTAATTAATGATTGAACCTGATCNAGTTTCACTGCTCTACGAACGTAATTAATGATTGAACCTGATCGCGTGGCCCCGATATTATATATTCCTAGTCCACAAACTCTGAAGAGAGTTTAAAAGTTTCGAGGTTTACAGGGCTTATTACACCCGTTTGATAGAGCATTTCTCAAATATCCCAGCATCCTTGATCCTGTTGAGAAAGGTGGGAGTTGAGTTCCAGTGGGGTCAAGAGCAGTAGTACGCATTTTCCTTGTTGCAGCTGAAGTTGTATTTTACTCCGGTGCTCCTTCTTCCGGATTTTTCGTGCCGTTCCATTGTACAGTGGACTGACTTAGGCTTGGCGCCAGAGGCTTTCTCCAGTCGCAGTCTCACTGAGACTCAACGTACATTAGGCATTTGTGAAAAAGAAACCTTGGCTTGCACCTATGGGATAGATACATTTGCTTCCTGCATATAATATGAGGAATGCGATATGAACAAGGGTAACCAAGCGTTAATCTGGGTTATAAATCACCCCGAACAGCTGGGTACGCTAAATCACTGGATTTTGTGATTGTCACGTTTCCGTTTCGAAGTACATCACGTCCGAGTCTTCAGAAACCAGGTACCAGATTCTCTCTCCACAATGTATGATATCTGGCAGATTTTGAGACGAAAAATGTGGCAGTTTCTGATGCTTCTTTCAATCTTATACAAACATTCCCCGAGTGAATTGTGAAGTTATGCCTGGCCCAGGTGGTTGATACTTACTATCGCCAGGCTAAGATAAACTTGAGTGGCAGTGCAGAACTTTCGTGTATTGTGGTATAGTCACTCCGGGATCATGGTGATCCCTGTTTCAATTGTATTTTCAAGATTCTGTNACTGGATTTTGTGATTGTCACGTTTCCGTTTCGAAGTACATCACGTCCGAGTCTTCAGAAACCAGGTACCAGATTCCCTCTTCACAATGTATGATATCTGGCAGATTTTGAGACGAAAAATGTGGCAGTTTCTGATGCTTCTTTCAATCTTATACAAACATTCCCCGAGTGAATTGTGAAGTTATGCCTGGCCCAGGTGGTTGATACTTACTAACGCCAGGCTAAGATAAACTTGAGTGGCAGTGCAAAACTTTCGTGTATTGTGGTATAGTCACTCCGGGATCATGGTGATCCCTGTTTCAATTGTATTTTCAAGATTCTGTNAAACTTTCGTGTATTGTGGTATAGTCACTCCGGGATCATGGTGATCCCTGTTTCAATTGTATTTTCAAGATTCTGTGTTTTGCGATTATCTGGGCTAAATAAGTAATTTAACATATTTTCGGTGCAATTCGCCTGGCGTAGTTTAAGAGACGACATTTCTGACTTTGTGAGTTCTTGTGACTTATGCCAAACTGTAATCAGGCTCAGCATACTAACGTCGGACAGGCGGTAATACGGATTCCCGAAACGCCTTAGAGCACTGATCATCTTGATATATTTGGACACCTAATTAGATATAGAAATGGTAATGTCTGTATTTTAATATTGTTGGGTAGGTTCACCAAGTTTGTCATTCTTTTACCACTATGTAATGTCAAAGCCAGGTCAATTATTGATTTGCTTACTGATCAGGTATGGAAAGTATTAAGTGCTACTCTTGAGATTGTCACCGATAATGCTAATTATTTGACTTCTTATGTGTTTAAGAATATGTGTTTTCGCTAGTTTATCAAGAATTTCACTCCTAGTCCCTAATACTCCAAAGGCCATCAGGTAGAAAAATTTAATAAACATCTGAATGCCTGTTTAACTATTGTCTGCAATCAGGACGATAGTAATTGGCAAAAGGATCTTGATTCTTAAATGTAGTATTCAACAGCGCATTGCATGATTCTACGGCAGATCCTTTTTTCACTCCCTTTTCTTGGTCGTCCTTTTAGCCATTTTTTTATTCAATATTAGAANTGATTCTACGGCAGATCCTTTTTTCACTCCCTTTTCTTGGTCGTCCTTTTAGCCATTTTTTTATTCAATATTAGAAAAACACCCTCTTTCCATCCACCTTGGTGATGCTGATCGTGATCCGCTGCTGGAGGAGGTCCACCGTAGGCTCGGCGCAGTGAAGCTGCAGGTAGTTGCTCAAATGGACCAGGGCAGGTCGCCATTAAATGTCATTTTAGGAGACTTGGTCCTTTGCAAGAGTTACATGTTGCCAGATATGTGGAAGTATATATCCGGGGAGCTCACACCTTAATTTTAAGGGCCATTAAAAATAAGTAAACTTCTGCGGCCTAATAGTGTAAACCTTGTTTTACCCAGACCTAATCGCTCCTTCGGAAAGCCGCACTTGTCTTAGGTAAAGGCTTATGAGCAACGCAATTAATTGTTTAAATTTATTATGCATATTTACCTGCAGTTTGGGTGTTTGTTGTTTTAGGATTGTAAACGCACAATTGTTTCCTTATCCCTTGTCATTTTGGTTATTATGTTTCTCTTTTCCTTATCCTTAATTATTTTGCTGTGTTCACGTCTTCCCACCGAGCGGCGCCGACCCCACTCTGTGTCGTCGTCGTTCTGTTGTTAATATTTTGGACAAACCTGAATGTTACTTTCAGATCTATCTCTCTATTGACTTGGTCTTTCTACGCTACAGTCTCTCCTTCTTTGTGTCGTCGTCGTTCTGTTGTTAATATTTTGGACAAACCTGAATGTTACTTTCAGATCTATCTCTCTATTGACTTGGTCTTTCTACGCTACAGTCTCTTCGTGTTTTTATACTAACTGTTTGGTTGTGTACTGTGTTTGATGTGTCGTCATGATGTTTAGAGGTTGGTTGCCATAGAACCTGCCATAGCAGGTTGGGGTTGGGTTGCGGCATGCTCCCGTCGCACAAGACATTTTCTTTGCTTTCCACGCGAGCGGTGTTATACTCTTTACTCGGCTCGGATCTCCTCCCTTGCTAACTATCCTTCGTTTTCCCTTCCGCTCGTGCGACATAATTTTTTAACAGTTCTTATAGTTTATTGTATCCATTGCGTTGCTGGAGCTCTTCCTATTCTATGCCCTGTCGTCGCCTGAACATNCTTCGTTTTCCCTTCCGCTCGTGCGACATAATTTTTTACAGTTCTTATAGTTTATTGTATCCATTGCGTTGCTGGAGCTCTTCCTATTCTATGCCCTGTCGTCGCCTGAACATGTCACCTGCAAGAGATCTTCAAATAATTTATCTGCCACACTTGTCGTCTTGGGCGTTCAGGCCGCAATTTGGATCGTTTTAATTTAGATTTGTTGTCTGAGTCGCCGAACATTGGGGCATAACTAACGATGAGTAGTGGTAAATTGTCGTGAGTGTGTTGGGTGCTTTTTAAATGTTTTTACTGTTCGTGTGGCATAGATATGTTCGTTTTGGGTGTGCGGTAATGCAAATTTTTTCAAAAGTGTGGTTTCGGTTGCCTGTTAAAATTACATTTCAGTTAAACTAATACGATCCTTTACTGCGTTTACTTTTCTTAATCTGTTGTGTCTTGTCTTGTCCGCCGGCCAAGCATTAATTATTATTAAGCAATATTGGTGTCCACGACTCTTGCATTGGCCTGTTTCAAGTAAGGTTTAATACGTGTTTTGTCTGCTTTGGTGGGTCTTTTGACTGCCTCCGTCGAATATATGACATTTTAAAATAGTTATTTCAATAAGTTCCTTGTTGAGAAACGGAGATTTACTGTGCTTAAACCGCTGCCATCGTTTCTAATAGGTGAAGAAATCTAATTTAGTTATCTTTTTCTAATAAATATTTTCTAATTATTTCAATATTTGTATACAGTTATTTACTCCATTTATATAGTTCGAAAGTTGTATTTTAAAATTTTGTTATTATTTTTCAAGTTTTGTAATAAATATATCAAGTTTTTGTAAACGAGAGAGAATATTGATTGTAATGCCTTTGGATAATTTAATGTATTTTATGATCTCTCAAGGGTTAATTGCAGAGTTTTTTATGTACCTTTTCTGAAAATATAGACCTTGAAACCATCCTTGTCAACATTATCTGTGCTACGTTACAACATTTATTTTCAATATCGTGTAAATAATTATTATTCTTGAATTTTTTGAACTGATTTATTTATATGGTAATTTTAAATATTTGGTCATTATTTCTAAATATTACCCCAGTAATTGTATTAAATTAAGCTCTCAAGACCTCGCTGTTAAGAGCCGCCCAAACCTCTTCACCCTAGTTTTAGGTAGGTAGCTAGTCTGGAGGAAGTATACACTGATCGTGAATAAATTAGTTGCGTCCGCAATGAAATATCGTATAACAATGTTACTCAGAAGAAAACGAAAATCAGTAAATTACAAATTGTGGCTGGTAAGAGCAATATTGATTGCTCCTACGTTTTCCTATGATGTCGAGTCGCCATGTTCGCAAACACACTCCACCAGATTCTCGGCAATGAGTTGTAGAGATCCGCAATGGCTTCAATATTTTTTCGAAGATCCTGTAGATTTTTCGGTAGGTGTGGAAACACGATAGAGCGAGCAAAAGCATCGCACACTTTTCAATTGACGATGTGTGTGGTGATGCGGCTGGCCAAACCCAATTATCGGTTGCTTCAAGGAACGCTATTGAGAAGGAAACGATTTGAGGAGCACCGTTCCCTTGTTAGAACATAACATTGGCATGGAAGTTAACAAGTAGGGTTATTGGTTGCAGGACATCATATAGGCACCATCGAACTATCAAAGGAACTCTGACGAAGACCTTATGTGATCGGGCATCGACATCATAACACATGTCTAGATGTGTGAAACGTGAAAACAATCCGTTCATCTTGGCGCTAGCCATGTTGCCTTCACACTTGGAGGTGTTGGTAATCGCCAACAAAACTAAATAAGGACTAATCACTGAAGTAGGGTAGAGAGATTTTCGATTATCTGAATATCGATGTCTTGAGAGCCGATGAAGGTGAAGCAATTAGAGTATGGAGCAGCGCCGGAATGCAAGAGCGGGGGAAATGGGACGTGCCCGATTAAATCAGCCGACCAGCAGCATCGTCCGGCAAAATTTCCATGTGCGAAAATCCTGCGAGCGAACCCGCCGAGAGTCGAACCTAGTTCGCCTTGGTGGGAGGTGACTAGTCTAACCACTACATCACCGCGGCCTCCTCGTTACTGAAGATCACTCGCTGCCTGCATGGTTCCAAGAAGTTCGGTTACGACACCTTTGCAGTCTGTGGTGATGTTAAAGTGATGTTAAGGGATGTTACCGTGCATGTAGTCCTGCGAAATGCAGTCGTCTGCCAACGTAGTTGGTGCTCACAGGTTGCTGCAGCGTGGACATCAGTGCTCGCTGAATGTCCGCCATCGTAGCGGTTGGTGCACTCCGCGCATGTAGGACAATCCGTGAGTTCTTCCTTGGTGAGACTCGTGGTGGTATTCCAGATCCTGCGCGCCTTATTCTGCTACTGGCGCCCACAGAGTACGTGGTAACATTCGCAAGACTTGTATGGCGAGCAATACTGCGAAATGGCGATCCCAATTCCAGCAGCCCTACGACGCGACCCATCTCGAGGGCATCCAACTGTTCGAAGTGCTGTCGATTTCTTCTCCGAGGCCTACATCTCTTATAAGGTGTGCGACATACACAGCAGCAAGAGTCAGAACTGATAGCATGCATACCGGGACGATGTTGTGTTGTCCGACAGATACAGCGATAATATTCGCCCTTGTTAAGGGCACTTGCACGGCCAAGAGTGAAATGTGAATCATCTGCACGTCTCACATTGTCAAACCCACACACCTCTTTTCATTCCTGTCAGCTATTTCCTTGTGATTACATTTACTTTTTGGTTCACCCACGTGAACGGACATCTAAAAATCACGCTCAATTCTTGTATATAAAGTAATCCTTTACAAGATATGGTTTTGAGGTCGCGTTACTTGTAAAAAAGGGCAATGAAACATGTGGTAAATGGAATGCACAAAATACTGATTTCGAGGGCAACCACTTTTGATGACAATGTTTTTGTGTTTAGAAAAAATTATAGTTAAAGGCCTATACAAATATAATTGCGAGGAGCAACTTGGCTGGTGTGGTTTAGCTTGAAAGAAAAATGCTCAGTTTTTCACTATTCGCCACATATTTGCCTGCGTGCCTTGGGATAGCGTGCACAATTGTTTTACCTGTTGCATGTCAGTTCATTGTGTTTGAGTCTCTCACCGATCAGAAAGAGTTGTGAAGTAGTTTTTGTGTAATGGTCCTACATATTCTGTGATGTAGAATTTGCAATTAAAAATAATTCGTTTGATCAAAAATGTTCCAGAATTTCAGGTTCAAATATTTTAAATATTTCCACTTTGCATGCACCTCTGTTTTGACACAACATTTAAAAATAGTTGTTATGTTTAATTTTTACTGCCCCTTTGTTTGCATAGTATTGGCAGAAAATGTTCCCACCCATGTAGACGCATCGCTTAGTAGTAAAAATGTTTATCAAATAATGTTAGTAAATTGTTTCAATTGAAATAAATGTAGCTGCCACTGGCTGCGTGGAAAACCAAGTAATATATAGACCGCAAAACTCTGAGAGCTAAACCACAATTACTTGCATTTAAGCTGTTCCCCATTCACAGCACAATTAAGGTCTGTGAAAGGCTCATTCATGTACTTGTCGATGTGGGCCTTACGGGTGGCGAATATATCAAAGTATACAAGCACGGAATACAATCAGGAAAATTGTATTTATTTTGAAGTTAATTACGTTTTGTGAGAGTACATATGTTTTGTGAGTTACATATTTCTGCTTCCCTTATCTGACAGTTAACTGAAACTCATGGGGTATTTTTTTTTGTTTAGTATAAAAAATTACGAGCACTCTTACAGAATACCCTGTATTAGCATACAATAACATAAAAGATGTAATAATCCAGATGGAAAGATAACAATATCAAAGAAGAGTAGCAGTACGTTTTATGACGAATCAAATCGCTCTTTGTACCTGTACAGCCTGGATACCACGTGAGTCACAGCTGATCACAAGAAAGCAGTGCCGTCAGTCAGTCGACAATAACATTCGTCATCAGGCTGTCGTAAGTTTTTTAATATTTCAATTATTTATTTTATTTACCATTCATAGAAATAAATATAGTTTACGTGTTTTAAGAGGGTAGTGTAGAACCAGATTCTAAAACATCAGAACATATTGTGGTTAATGTTTTATTATTTTATTTTAAACATACAAAGATCAGTTTATAGGAGGTTGAAGATAAAAAATTTTTTATTATAAATTTTTTTTATAAATTTTGTTTTAAGGACCCTATTGTCACCCTTATATGAAAGTTACGAAATCTTTCATAGCCGCTGTCGTAAGTCTGCATAGCATGTTCTAATGATCACGAAATGTCATTAAACACTTCTTTTTAATTCCTTGCCCTTCCGAGTTTTACACCGTATGGTGGTCGCTTACTTAGAGCTTGAAATTCGCTGCAGCGTGTATGAAATACGCGTTATTTTCACGACAGCATTGAACTTTCTCCTAATTGGTTTGCAGGATATAATCAGGAAAGGAAGNGAACATATTGTGGTTAATGTTTTATTATTTTATTTTAAACATACAAAGATCAGTTTATAGGAGGTTGAAGATAAAACATTTTTTATTATAAATTTTTTTCATAAATTTTGTTTTAAGGACCCTATTGTCACCCTTATATGAAAGTTACGAAATCTTTCATAGCCGCTGTCGTAAGTCTGCATAGC
This sequence comes from Clitarchus hookeri, assembly GCA_002778355.1. NCBI lineage: Eukaryota > Metazoa > Arthropoda > Insecta > Phasmatodea > Phasmatidae > Clitarchus > Clitarchus hookeri. The sequence goes on along the minus strand of NQII01004813.1, from coordinate 151,140 downwards.
AGGTTCTAATGATCACGAAATGTCATTAAACACTTCTTTTTAATTCCTTGCCCTTCCGAGTTTTACACCGTATGGTGGTCGCTTACTTAGAGCTTGAAATTCGCTGCAGCGTGTGTGAAATACGCGTTATTTTCACGACAGCATTGAACTTTCTCCTAATTGGTTTGCAGGATATAATCAGGAAAGGAAGNATGAAATACGCGTTATTTTCACGACAGCATTGAACTTTCTCCTAATTGGTTTGCAGGATATAATCAGGAAAGGAAGAATGTTCCCTAGGATCATGAGTTGAAACTTTAAAGACATCACACACACTGTGATCTTCATTTTAATGCCCTCCAACATAACACAAACTACTTTTTAAGACTGATGTATCTCTAAATATACTGAACGGGTACACGCCAAACTACGATGGAGATATGAACTGGACATTGTTTCAACAAAATAATAGGCTCATCGCTTAAACTCCTTAATTTATACTAACACGACAAAACAAATACACGTTATTTCTGTGGTTTGGGCGTAGAAGTAATACCACATTTCAGACGGCGAACAGAGTCGCCCGTACCACTTTATCAAATTTTGCCTCACGCATACACACACCTCATTGTGAGGTACATTAAGAAATATGCAATTACATATTGTGTTAATGTTTTCTAGAATGTATTACTAAGACGAAAGAAAAGTTTTAGGCTACATGTTAAGAGTTAAGAACGAATTTTGTGCTACACATTTGGTAACTGACCCGTGTTTCGGAACATTTTTTATAAGGTGTTGATGCACGTTACTTACTGTCTGCTCAAACACAATGTCATTATGTTTTGAGCAGTCATCGGTGGAGAAAAATTATCCGTGTATCTCAGTTCATCACTCGAAAATATTCACATAGTCCTCCTACAAATAACGATGTATTAATTAATCTCGATTATAGGGTGATTAGTAATAAAGATACCAGTAAGTAAAAGTTAAAAGGAGTAAATAAAAATAAAATACACAGAATAAAGAGAATTTTAAATTTGGAGCCACGGCACAGAGAACCGCGGAAAGTGGCAAAGGTGAAATAATTAACTGATGCTCAATGTTTGGAGTGGTATTGAGTTAAGCAAATAAAATAAATGAAATAATAATCCTACGTTTCAGAAAAAGTAGAAAAATATTGATGATTGATCCGCGTGAGTTATAAGTGAAACAACTGAAATTGAGTTGACATTGCTAGTATTTGAAATACTTTCTCTGTAATACGATCTCAGGAGTCACCATCTGACGAAACGTACAAGATTACTGACCACTATCACGTTAGGCCTAATAAAATAAGTCACAAAAGCCAAAGTGAAACACTTAAAATACAATGACCAAGTTTGGTGAGTTATAAACAAATGTAAATTTACGAACAAAAATATACGGCAGACACAGTGCAGATAGAAACTAATAATTTCGTGTAGTTATATGAAAATCTTTGAAAAATATATGTTCGATGACTATTAATACTTAGGTATTCATACAATTAAAATCATTTATTGCCATTTGACTCGTATACTCCATTCCCTTGCATCGTGTACACAAATGATAACGGTCAGGTATTTCATGCTTTGACCACCTATGCGTTAAAAATAAAAGTAATTTTCAAAACCTAGTATAACACATTAGTAGCTAATATGCTGATGTATTAAGGAAGTATAGTTGTTTGCTTAATTACCTCACTAGATTCAGGTCAGTTACTGAATTACCTGTAATATTTGCTGCGCTGTACTGATAAAATCCTGTCGCCTTACCTTACAGAAGGTCGAATTATATTCTTAATCGGGCACTTTTGGTGATACAAAAGAAATCTGACTTAAAATTTTGAAATATTTTTCATTCAAAGTTATATAAAAAGAAAGTTGCATTTTTTTTCTTATACTAATAGTATGTATAATAACTAACACGGAACAATTTTTTGAAAGAATACCCCAAATTTGAAGGTCTATAATATCAAAACCAAACAACCTACAACCTTGACTGACCAACCAAATGAACCGCTGAACTGTGAAGTTTGTTCATCATACAATCATAAATGTTCAATGTAACCACCACGAGCGGCCCTAACGAGATAATGAAATTCGTTTCACGCTCTTGTCAGAATGTCCAGTGTTGCGGTTTGGATGGCGTTCGTAGTTCTCCTTTTGAGGTCGTCAATGTTAGCCGGCAATGGTGGACGAAACACTTGATCCTTTACGTACCCCCATAGAAAAAAACGCACGGGATAAGATCCGGGCTTTTTGGGTGCCAATGATGAAGAGCCTTGTCACCAGCTGCTCCTCGACCAATCCAGCGTTGCGGCAACGTCTCGTTCATGTATCCGCGAACAGCTAGGTGCCAATGGGGTGGAACACCATCCTGCTGGAAAATGAAGTACCCCGCCGCCTCTTATAACTGAGGAAACAACCACTCTGTAAGCATGTCCAAATAAGGGATTCCCTCAAAGCGAATGTGTTTTGCGCTGTATCCGAAGACACTGTTTCCGGCCCTTTCTTTTTTCACGATCCTGCTGTTACTGGAATCCATTTTGTCTAAAAGCGTTTGCCTAACCTGTTTTGTGCATATAAATTTTTCTGCTTACGGTTTTTTTTCCGGGAAGATTTTTGCCTAACAGGCTTTTTACGCACCGGCATTCCGCTAAACAAAGCATTATTATTTGTCTAGAACTGTTTTGCCAATATCTCAGGCAAAACAAGTATATGAAATACAACGGGTGCCCCCTTCCACAAGAAGATGTGCCTCTGTATGGTACTCCTTGTGAAGCTAGCGAGGGCGGCATGGCGGTGCAGTATCCAGTACGCAGTAGCGCAAGTTCACCACAGACTAAAGACGAGAGAGATTGATCTCACTTGCTACGCACAACCAATCTCCAAGTCCCAAATAGGAACTGCTTTTCCTCCAATACGACTNCAAGTCCCAAATAGGAACTGCTTTTCCTCCAATACGACTAGCAAAAACCGCGTGGATTGGATTTCAGGTTAGAATACTGTATAGTATAGAAGTGCTTTGATATGTTTTTATACTTCCNGTACGCAGTAGCGCAAGTTCACCACAGACTAAAGACGAGAGAGATTGATCTCACTTGCTACGCACAACCAATCTCCGAGTCCCAAATATGAACTGCTTTTCCTCCAATACGACTAGTAAAAACCGCGTGGATTGGATTTCAGGTTAGAATACTGTATAGTATAGAAGTGCTTTGATATGTTTTTATACTTCCNCAAAAACCGCGTGGATTGGATTTCAGGTTAGAATACTGTATAGTATAGAAGTGCTTTGATATGTTTTTATACTTCCTATAATAATTTTACAATGCAGCCAAATTAAATTTAAAATAGTGAAATTATTTTATTCTTATAAAAGTATTTGTCTTTTGAAAATTAAGATATGAAAAACATGTCGATCAATGTTGACAATGTGACTTTGACAGTTGTGTTGGTGGGGGATAGGTGAATGTTGGGTACATGGGCCGAAGACGAACAGGTGGTCTACATCATATTCAGTCTACAGAGCGCGCAGTATGATGACGGCAGTGCCGAGTACTTCACTAGCGGAGACATCAGCCTGTGTAGTTCCGCCTGATGGAAGCAGCAGGCCACCTGCAGCACACAGCTACTCGCCAGGCGATGGCAAGAAGGGGACTGTGGCAGGGTGTAACGAGGGAGGTGGCGAGTGCCATTACGTCGCCATGGCAACTGAAAGCCTCTCAATTCACTTCCTGCCGGGNGGTGTAACGAGGGAGGTGGCGAGTGCCATTACGTCGCCATGGCAACTGAAAGCCTCTCAATTCACTTCCTGCCGGGAGCACGCCTCCACACTTCCATTACCGTCATTATTATCATAACCGCGGCTGACCCCGTCCACCCCCATACCTATTCTAAAAATATCATTACAATATATTTTGAACAATTTCCTTTTGACATGGCCTAGTCACTTTTAACTTTAACAACTGGTTTGCATCGTGAGATCAGTTATGTTACAAGATTTCTTTCATTATTTCCTTGAAAAGTTAGTAAAGCATTTAACTTTGAAACAACTTATTCCTTAAAGATAACATATCTGGAAAGCGTGGTAACTGCCTCTCTTTTACGTAATATCCATTTGCTGTCTTCCAGTCTAAACCAAGTTTGCATAACAGAACACGCAGTTACATTGTACCTCAGCTTTGCCTGTCTGAGAAATGAATATTTTATATAATTTCCCTATTTATTTATAATATTTTATATACATACAATTTATTTTGAGGTCATCATAAACGAATAGAAATTCGTTTTACATATGTTATGATAATTGCGTAGGGAACTATTAAGCAATACTTCAAAAAACAGAGTTTTTAAAATTTCTCAAGTACCATTTTATAATCACATTGCAGCAGTCAACGTACTGAAATTTTATATATCATGACGTACGAAAATATAAATTCCCTTTTATTATTTTACAGTCACAGACGATGTTACACATTAATAAAATATTTCAAGCCGGAAAATGTTCCTACAAATACATTTTAACAATTCAATTTCAATAAATGTTTATTGTGAATTACATTACTGACAAAATTACATCTTGGTAGTTCGTTGGGTTTTTAAATTTAATTGTTTTATAAGTCTTACAGAAATAAGAAGGAATCATTTCAGATTATCAAATTATACAATATAAGAAATTATATTATTTTGATAAGCCTAAACTCTTTTCTCATACAGTTTGCACAAAATATTTGTGTCATTGCAATGAGTTTCATTTATGTGTGTAGAAAGTATTTGAATATTAAATTTACAATATTTATGTACAAGCAAAAAATTCCTGTGAATGTTTTCAGCTTACTTTCCGAAGGATAAACGGCTTATGAGATCACTTTCCTGTCTGCTTGTNGGGGGGGTGAGTGGTGCTGTGTGCATGTCTTATCGTGTGTCCCCGCCTCGCTTCAATTTTTGAACGCGTGAACCAATTTTTACCAAACTCGGTACACATATAGTGCTAAGTAAGTTAAATCTGACTTTTGTTCGGGGTTATCGTTTTTTTTTTTCAAATGAGTGTATTATGCAGCATGTAACTAAAATAATCATCCGATTTCACTAGGCTGTAAAATTTACATAAATGAAGATAGGACCTAGTGTTAAATTAAAAAAATACTCATGCAAACGTAAAGTTTTCTCGGCGCATGTAGCACGTGGCCGGTTCACTTGGTTACCGGTAGCTGACACCGCAGTGGAGCTACAACTGGTGCTGCTAGCGCGCTCGTTCAGTATGCGTCAATGCGTCGGTATGAAACAACAGTATGGCGCTGGTAAAGCACAACAATAAAAAGCGTTTTGCATTCTCCGTTTCAACAAGTGTGAGTCATTTCAAACTGTGTAGCGAGATTTCCGTCGGCAGTATGGCACTGCACATCCTACTGTGCAGAGCAACCGACGGTGAAACGAGCACTTAAAAAAGACCGGTTGTTTATGTAAGGGTACGTCCACAGGTCACCCCCATGTGCCTGAACAAGATGTAGAGTGCATACCGGAGGAGTTTAGTACAGGGTTCACATTGTTATTCTCGTCGCGGCAGCCAAGAGCTGGCGTGTTCTACGGCGACAATTGTATTTTAAACCCTGCAGGATTCACATGCTACAAGCCCTTCGTGATGGTGATAATCAACGACATCTTGAGATTCGCGAATTCATTCTAGGCACAGAGATGGACAATGAAAAGTTTTGTTCATGTTTGGGATTCAGTGATGATGCCACGTTCTCTTTCAGTAGAAAAGTTCACTGCCACAGTGTACGAATAGTGAGAATACAGCAGCTAATTACCATAGTCAAGCATGAGAGATCTCCAAAGCTGAATGTATTTTTCGTCGTTACAGATTTACGGTCCGTTCTTTTTTGCGGATATTATTGTTACGGGGATGGCATTTCTGGATATGCTGGAGATCTTGCTTTTCCCACAATTACGAGAAAATTCCGATAATTTCATTTACCAACAGGACAGAGCACCACCGAACTGGCACCTGCATGTCAGAAAATTTCTCAATAATGAACTTCCTGGACGATGTATCAGCCGTAATGGGCTTACGGGTCACGCGCTTCACCACTGGCCTCCAAGTTCGCCTGACCTCAGTGTATAAGATTTTACTTGTGGGAGTTTGTGATAGTCAAAGTCTACGTGCATCCCTTTCCAACAACTTTGGGTGAACTGCGACGCCGCATAGCAACAGCAGTGGCTGCGATAACACCTCACATGCTCGCACGAGTATGAGACGAATTTGACTATTGTTTAGACGTATGCCATGCGTCCGGTGGAGAACACATACAACATTTATGAAAAGGTTAATAAAAATTTTGTATTCTCATAACTACTTTCAAACTCACCCGAAAATTATATGAGCATGCATGTAAAAGTTATAGCCTTGTGAAATCGGATGAATATTTTGATTTGTGCTGTCTTTGCTATCCCCAATTCTTTGGAAAACAAGTGAAGCATTACGTCAGATAAGGTTAATGAGAATAAAGAGGCAAAAACAAGCCATTTACGTTTACAGAATTGAGATTTCTCCAATTTATTAATTTAATAAATATATTTTTTTATGATTTTCATATCTGAGTTAGTATCATATCAAACAATTTTGAATGATTTCTTATTAAATAATAAATTGCATAGAAATTAATTATGTCTAATTCAGAAATTTGCATTTTTTATAACCACTCTATCCTTATTTGTAGGTATATATATATATTTATATATTAGTGTGTGTTTGTGTGAGCATGGAATTTTTTTAAAAATATCATTAAAATGAGTCAAATATTATCAAAATTGTAAAGAGTTGAATTAAAATAAATAAATTTTAAACTTAATAATTTATGTTAAAATTGATAAAATGGCTAGCCTGTTAATAATTAATTATTATGGACTTGATAGTAATTTTTTCATTACTGTTCGTGTGTTACATTTAACGGAATGTAACAAAATATAACAAAATTTAAAGCGTGTATTAGTGTCATTGTCTTCCCATTAAGCGTAATGTTAATATACTGCTTTCCTTTACAATTNTGAAATAAATAAATTTAGACTTAATAATTTATGTTAAAATTGATAAAATGGCTAGCCTGTTAATAATTAATTATTATGGACTTGATAGTAATTTTTTCATTACTGTTCGTGTGTTACATTTAACGGAATGTAACAAAATATACCAAAATTTAAAGCGTGTATTAGTGTCATTGTCTTCCCATTAAGCGTAATGTTAATATACTGCTTTCCTTTACAATTCTGTATTAATTTAATTTTTGAAACTGGTAACATTTTGATTTTAGAAATAGTTACATAATTCAGATGTTAAAACAGCAGGTGTATTAAAAAAAAATTAAGTAACCATTTTCAAATAATTAAGTGAAAATTAATAATAAATTATTTTTAAAGATCGCTGTTGAAAATTATGGCAGTTATAAAGTAATTTTATGAAGTACGAGATTACTCTCATAAAGAGGCAGTCATATGAAAGAGTTGAGAAGAGAGAGTTCGGTGGCTCTTAACGAGGTTTTCAGAGCCGATGAGGGTGAAGTGAAGTGAGAATGGAGCAACGCTGGAATGCAAGGGCGGTGGAAACGGGAGATTACCGAGAAAACCCACCGACCAATTTCATAGTCCGGCACGATTCCCCCTTGCAAATCACATGAAAAAGAAATGCCACAGGTGTATGGTGGATGCTTTATAAGTTGTAATGATAAAAAATACACGAATGCCTCAGCCTTTAGTGAAATATGTATGCCATAGTAAAGGATAAATATCGCAATAAACTTCTTAATATTACTGGAAGCTATATTATAACTAATACAAAAACTGCTCTTTAATAAAGTAAAAATAAATGTTCATGAAATTCTAAAAATCTTAGGAGTTATATAGTCTGTGACGTCTCGATGAACGCAATAACATTAGTGTTGAGCGGCCCTTAACAACGAGGTCTTGAGAGCCGAAGTATGTGAAATGAGGTGAGGATGGAGCAGAACTGGATAGAAGGTGCGAAAGAAACGAGAGATTCCCGAGAAAACTCGCCGACCAGTGGCATCGTCCAGCACGATTCCCACTTGCGAAAATCCTGAAATGACCCGGCTAGGTATTGAGCCTGGTTCACCTGGGTGGGAGGTGAGTAGTCTAACCGCTCAGCCACTGCGGCCCCCCCTATTTCATTTGAGATATAACCCGAACATGTGTCACAGTAGTGTGACCATTACATACGTGCCTTACCCGGGTCCCGAACAATGAAAACCTCTTACAATATGCTAGCGCACAACTACCTGCATTACGTATTATTTGGAGCGTCAACTTCGTATGTAACCAGTTTAATGTATTGGAATGCATTTATACATTTATACTTTCATTTGGAGTCCTTTCTTATAGTTGGAGCTGGAACAAGTTTCGTTCTTGAAGATATGTGTTTCACCTGTAGCTCGCAACCGCTTTCTGACGTTTCTTTCCCATTCTGCAGCACGTCGCACCTTTCTCTTTGTGTGAATTTGGTTAGATCCTTCCCCACACACAGATATATCCTATTCACTTGTCGACATGTCATTTAACCATCACAACTATTATTACTGATAATAACACTTTGAAAAGATGACATTGGTGATTTTGACAGAAACATTTAAAGTGTTATCCAGTTTTGCCACCTAATGTTTCTCTTATGTATTACTTTCAAATACATTTATACATATAGCCAAGTATTGATACATTTTCTGTGAAAAAACAAGAGAAGTGACATTGATAGTTAATGTAATTATCTGCAGGGATGTTCCGAAGATATTGTAATATTGCCATTGACAAGACATGAATCGATAGGTCTAAACAAATACTAATAATTATATTGTACTTAAGATGGGAACGCTTCCTCAAATGGCATATTTTACGTGCATGCTCGAAATCTAAGTGTTTACTGCAGTACCATATCTATAACAAGTAGAAGAATAATGATCACACCTTCGTAGCAGTTTTACGGCAGCTCCAGGTGCTAACCTTATCTTGCACCATACGTTGGTGCACTATGGAGATACCTCCAAGAGATTTCTTCACGTTCTGCCAAACAAATGTGGAAAAATTGTTTGGGGTAGCTCCTCTGGCCACAGAGTAAATGCATGGAGGTGCCTCACTGTTGCGCCAAAGTTTGTATATGGTTGTAATGCACTTACCTCGTTTTCAAAAAATTATTTTGCTTCCTCCTTGCTGCAATCTCTTCGATTCCTGAGCGAGACTAAACCGCATCTCGATAATGCCAAAATTATTTAGAAGAATAAATTTTTTGGTAACAAACCTAATGTTAAAATTTAATCATATAGCAGTTGTCTCTATAAAACATATATAGATAAAGGAAAACAGCTTTTTTACTAATCCGTTTTTACAAGGCTATTATCGAGAGAGACTGATGATCTACAGTTATAACTAATTATCCACATATTATTATAAGTTGTTGTACTTGGCCGAACATTTAGCATGCAACATTTGTAATAGTATGGTTCATAAGTAGCCTGATTTCATTTCCATGCTTCAATAATGATACAGTTTCGTAAATAAATATTTTAGATTACAAATATGTTTTAAGTTAAACAACATAAATATTGTTGTTTGTAAAGCAGGGGACTGAAATTAACCTCCTAAAGCTAATAACGCGCTGTTCTGCAATGTAAATCATTCTGTGCTGCTAACGTATCATTTAAAAGGTTATTATTTTTTGCTATTGGATGGTTTAAGTTTATTGCTCCTCAAAAAGAGCCTTGGCCTAAACCGTTAAGTTGCGATGCACGTTAATAACAAAAATTTTAAGAAAATAATTATAGATAGAAAGGAAAGTACTGTTTTCCCATCTCGCATGTTGCTTAAATGTCCAGTGACCATACTTTTTAAGATCTCGTGCTCTCTTACAAATTGACTTGAAATCCAATTTGTCAAAACTGCAGGCTTATTTCGACAGCATATATAAATAAAACAAAATTAGAGCATAAAGTTACTATAGTTAATTAAATATTGAAAACGAAATAAACTTTTTAAATATCTGTAAGAGAAAACTGTGCAATGTATTTCTGACAATAACAGGCTTTCCTCTAGAGGCAGACGCGCCACTGCTCTGATGCGAGCAGACATTTCTCGTCGTGGGACCCCACCCCCCCTTCCACTCCTGTGCCCACAATCCTTGATAGATGGTGAACCTGGTCTGCGGCCAAAGGACTGTCCACCTTTATTTTACGTTGACATATTGAGTTATGTCCTCTGGCTTTCACTGTGCACACAGCGAAAATAAAGCGCTCTCGCTTTCTCCTTGCGGGTTTCCTGTTTTCTCTATGAATTTCTCCTCGCCGTTCTCTGCCACAAACCGCCAACAATAAAAGTTTAGAAATTTATATAAGTTGATGTTTTCGTCATCAGACTACCAGGATTTATTGTTATATTTCGCATCGTCAGAGTTATATAATTTAAAATTTTTTTAGTAACATGGTTTTTATGCGATTATGATATTTATATGAATTTACTCCATGAAATTATCTTAGTCAATATTTTATAAAAATCCATAGTAAATTAATGAAAAAAGCACAGTTCGTGATACGGTTAAAGCGTCTTAGTAATCTTGACAATGTTTCTAAGGAGTAAAAATAACAGGAAAACATTATATCATATGAGGTTGATGTGTGGTTAATAACTTATTTAAATATTACCAGGATGACTGGCAGTATTTCGTTATATTGTTAAATATGCCGGTCCTATAATTTTATATATATTTATATCATAAAAATTTTTTTTGCTACTAAAAATAAAATTATTTAAATAGTAGGTAAAATCCTACTACAACATCAAAAAAAGCTTCACTATTATGATGTGAACTTCTAGCAAACAAAAATATAAATACCTAAAAATTTATGAATTTGACATTATTCATACTCTACAGATGGAAACAGTCTCAACGTGGTATTTCACTTTTTGTTTCTAATAATAATATTTAATGTGGAAAATTAGGCAAAATAATATCAAATGGTTTAAGAGTTATTAGTCAGATCAACACTTTTATAAGAGTTTCTATAATTGCGAAACATTCTTATAATACTAAATTACTATTTACTTATACGTTTACACTGCAGGTAACTTCCTTGAATATGTTTAGTTCAATATTAGCAACAGCGAATGTTATAGCAGACTACAGCCACTAGGTTACAAATTATATAGTATATACGTAGACGCATATGCATTAAAGGGCTAAAATCATCTAAAGAGCATGCGTAGAAAAATTTAATATGTTGGTGGTATGTGTAATAAAGAATGGGCTATAATATTCTCATATTCATATAAGGTGTAGATATTTCGGAGTACAATTTATAAAATAATAATTTAAACATTTATTAACCTGTAATACAATTATATGAAAACAATATAAATATTAACATTTATAACTAATGAAATTCAGATATTTAATTTTAAAACTACACTTAGTTTCTGTTATCTTATTACTATTTAAAATATTTGATAGCATTTAATTTTGTTTTAAGCACGAACAAAGGAATTAGTTTAAAGTAGAATTAAAGCATAGAACTGTAGTTGCAATACTTTAAATGTATATCTTTGTTCATGAAGAGAATACTTAATAGAATGTTAATGGTTATTAACATTACGAAATTTTTCTAAGCCTCTGACTCCTATACTGGCAAAGTGTCATTAAATATATATATATATATAAATTGTATAGATATATAAACCTATTTTTAATATCACAATAAAATAATTAAATGAAATCCGTAAATCTAAGAAATAAAATTAATTTCACTNTGTATATATATATAAATTGTATAGATGTATAAACCTATTTTTAATATCACAATAAAATAATTAAATGAAATCCGTAAATCTAAGAAATAAAATTAATTTCACTTTAACTATTGAAGGGCACCGTGTATATTTTCATATTTGTAAATATATCATCGTAAATACGTCGACAGTTATGGAATACGAGGACGGTCGTTGTAAGTTACCACGATCAGAATAAACACATGTTTATTGTAGTAAAAAACACATTATTTTCGTCGACCAAATATATCTCTTCTCGGAAAGACTATTAAACTGAACATAATACAGCCTTACATTTACAACTCTAATGTGTGTATTGGTATATGCGTCACCAAAACTGATGCTTTCATTATCTGCATTAGTTCATTAAAATAGCTGTTGAAAAAAATAATTTTTGTATTTAAAAATATCCCATTGCAAACTCTTGGTTCTAGTCTCAGAGAATCTGCTAAGTAAACTAAAATATCTTATATAAAACACAACTTTGATTAAAAAATAAGTTTTTTTAAAAGAGTAATTAAAATAATTTAAATTAACTATCCTGAGTAAGCTGTTCTAGACAAATATGTAATACACACATAATTCCAGGAAGGAATTTAGTCAGAAAACCAAATACAGAACGACNATAATATCCCATTGCAAACTCTTGGTTCTAGTCTCAGAGAATCTGCTAAGTAAACTAAAATATCTTATATAAAACACAACTTTGATTAAAAAATAAGTTTTTTTTAAAGAGTAATTAAAATAATTTAAATTAACTATCCTGAGTGAGCTGTTCTAGACAAATATGTAATACACACATAATTCCAGGAAGGAATTTAGTCAGAAAACCAAATACAGAACGACACAAAACCACGAAATTAACTAATATAATCGCAAACAGGAATGAAGTCAGATGACACTAGACACACGACACAGCACAACCAGTATTGGTGGCCAAACACACATACAGAAAAAACGGAATATGAAGAATATTCCATAAACTGGACAAACAACAGGGACTTCATAAACAAAATACCTGAAACGTATGTAAATATGGACGACATGACGATCACAATACAGACGAAAATAGCCAGTTTGCATGTGCACCTGTTGTCAAGGAAGCCTGCGATATGCAAACTGTCCTTCTGGCCAATCGTTGCAACCACGTGTTGGCTGCTGCGTACGTAAACCTATCATGTTGGCACAACGGCGTGCACAGGCCAGTTCACTAGGACACGTAACAACATGAATGAAAGTCTACTGTAACTGTAGCAGAACCCCGCCACCATTATCCTGCAGTTTGAGTGGGAATGAAGGAGAAGTGTTGTCATGGGAAAGGCCAGTGTTGTTTACTTGCAGGCGCTGTGCAGTGGCGACCACACACTTCGATAATCTAATTGCAGAGTCGCAACACAGATTGTCTAACCCAGTCAAAGTTGCGAAGGGCGTGGGGAATGGTGGACCGGCATTGCCAGTCCAAACTTGAAGTTCACGCACTATTTCAATCAGTCTCTCGTATATTATTGTTTTAAGATGACTCCAGAGAAATAAGTGGAGTAGTGTTAAGTCTGTGGAGCTTGGTAGCCACCATGCAGGCCTACCTCTGCCTTCCATCTGCTCACCAAATGTGGTGGAGTGGTGGAGTGGTGGCAGGCTTCCAAACTGTAGTCTACAGATACTCCATCTGTGCGCTGTCGTGTTAAGTTATTAAATACTTAGTTTTTTAATAATGTGTTATAAAATAACCGTATTTGCTCTTCTCTAATTTACCATTAAAGTTTTCATAGTAAAATATAGGCATATACATATTTATCATGATAATTAATGTTAATAAGTTGTTTTTTTGACTACCTTAATTGAAAAATGCCTGAGGCAGAATGTCAGTGTCACAATGACATTCTGCACCTAGTTGTCCATGGCAAAGGAAATATTGAGAACCATTGAAGTAGACGCTGACTTCCCGTGGCGCAGTCGGCTGGTGCGCCGCCGGTCTGCGGCGCGGCAGTTCCTGGCTTCGAATCCCAGGTAAGACATGGGTGGTAGTTGAAGTTACGTCTTAAGCTAGTTTGTAAGCCGTCCCCTGATAAGTCTTCAGGCATAATAGCAGAGGGTGTTAATAAACACTTTCCGATACATTGATTTAAATAATGGCTTGTAATATATTTTATACTCCTTTCACACATCGGTTCATCTCATAAAAATTTAACCTGGATTTAGGAATACCACTGTTATTTGAGCTGCCAAAGTCTTAAGTGTACCTAAACACTAAATCAGGTAAATTTGTCTCATTAAATTGTTTTGTGCGTTCTCAAAATACAAGTAAAATATGAGGGGAAATATTTAATAATGATAATTTTAATATTGCAACCAAGTAGTATCTTATGCTACATACTTGTGCTATGACATTGAAACAAAAAGTGGCTTTATCTAAACCGTTAAATTGAACATGGAAACTTAAACGACACACGTCCATGTATAGTAAAATCATAAATGAAACTTTAAACAGTAACCCGAATACCTCCCTCCCCCATTTTGATGTATTAATAACGATATCAATAAGCACCTGAGTAAAGGAAAATTCCTACATCTACTACTTAAATAGTAAAAAATATTAATTATAATAAAATAATTCTTCCGTTAACGAAACACTCGAGACGGAAAGCTTTTAGAGTACCGTGCAAACGTATAAAGGGTTTTAAAGATAAAGTGAACACTTTCGAAATACCTATTACGTTTCTAATATCAGCTCATTGGTTGCCTACATTTCCACATGCTTTAAGTATTATAATCCACTATATCTAATTATTTTATAATATTGGGTTGCGAACTTTCACTGATATTCCAGATTCTTTTCCACTTTAAACATAAATTAGTGGGTTTGACACTAAGAAAATGTGTTTAGTTTAGGTTGTAAAGATAATAGCAGAATAGTTCAAAATTAATCTATTTCCCATTATAAAAACAGTGTCAAACGCTTCGAACGTTCGCCCTTTTAAAATTATGAAAAGCTGAAATCCTCACAACTAAGACACACTTTTAGATAATACTGTGTATTTACTCCATACAGAAGACAATAAGACATAAGAATTTAATTTCCTAAAAATCAGTTTAAGCAACTTTTGTAAGAAGAAATTCAATGCATAAATCGGTCACAAATCTCTAATTTAATATAAAATTACGAACAAGAAAATGATGGGCGCTGTTATTACATTACAAGTAATTAAAACCATTTGCATGATGCCATGATTATAAAAAGCTGAACCGATATTATTTAAATTTGAACAGCATACGTCCGCAGTAATATTTGTCACTTAACGCAAGTTTGGTGAAAATTCATGCTACAACTAATGTTTGCTTAGGTCCACTGCTTTGCTTACAAAAAAAATTTTACTTATGAAATACATATGCCCAACTTCTGTAAAATCTAGTAAATACAAAATCTAGCGCATGACTATATTTTTATGAAACTACATCCATACATTCGATACAGAATCTAACAACGCAGCAAATAGTATTACAAAGGGAAGTCTGGCAACATGGGAGTCGTGCGGCTGTGGGTACGAGTCACGTACTGAGTAACGACTCGGGTGAGATCGGCAGTCTTCGGCTAGACTCAAAGAGGTGCACGGAAGCCTTCGCCTTGGGAATTTCGAATGTAACCGAAGATGCTCGGCAGTTATAACCACTAGCCCTTCAAGCATATGTGTATGTTCTTGAGGCCATAGGGAATTAATAAGCATAGGGTAAGTCAAATAGTAAATGTTTTGGGTCGTATATATATTTATAATTCGTAGTTAATCACATGTATGAAACGGCGCGGAACGTCTAGTTTTATTAATTCCCTTAGTTATATTCCTGAGTGTAATTCCTCAATTTCGTTCCTCAATATACGATATACTGTACACTAGGTATATTTTTCATCATTTTATGCTAGAGTGTACAGATGGCGAAAATATTTAATGATGACATCATATTGCTCGTTCGTGATTGTCTGTTAGTCAACACACCCCTCTAAGATGTAAACAGCCCCCCATCATCCAGCATGGACATGACATCGATGTACATGTTCGCTAATTTGAAGTCACATATTGGAAACAGCAACGACATAGGCAAAATATTCTCCTCGAAGTTCAGTGAGTAAACATTGACTGACTGAAAAAAACCGGGTTGTTCACAAAAATCTTGATTTGTTGCTGTGGTGTTGGGAATTTAAAGACGGGAAATCAAATTTTGATTCCAGCTCACGATATTACTTGTCGAATTGTTGACAGTTATCCTTTTACACATGACGTTCTAAGATATCCCACTTAAAACACATGTGGTTGCTGGTGTTTTGCATATTGATTACAGCCTTTCTATTCTTGATCGCTGCAGGCAGCTTGATTTAAGACAAGGCACAAAGTGTTTCTAGCTTGTTAATTCGGAGCTGCAGTGACTAATTTTGTTAGAGTCCACCTCCAACCATGGTCTTTGTTCATTACTTTCTCTTCACATACATTTTTTTTACACGATTTTACCACCTTAGTTTAATTAATTAGTCGCTTTCACTATTACATTCGTAGTCTTGAATACCCTTTTGTCCGTACATTCGTCGATTGGATTCGGTTTCATTTAGTCACAATCCAGTCAAATATGGGATGTAATTTGACCTTGATCTCGTGCTTCTTTGGTGAGCTGGCCAAAGATATTTTCCTTCATGCGAGTCAAAAAAAAATATAAATACCTTTTGACGAACGATCCTTGTTTTGAGCGATTTACATATTAAGATTGCGTCGGAAAGCTGTTTCAGCCTCCACGAAACCATTGACACTAACTAACCGAGACACTTCCCCGATTAATAGGCTTGATGGTCGCTGGTGCGATGATGCCTGATAATCTAGAACTGTTGGTGCTACGAGAAGTACACTCGTACGTTTCATCGAAGGAGACTGTACACGACTGATTTTGACAGTTTTAGATCCTACATCTATGAAGGTGTTCACATGTCTGCGCAAGTTACCGCTCCTAGCAAATGTCATGCCACAGTTTCCGCACTTGTATACCACTCGATCTGCAGTCTTACGACATCCACACTCTTTGTGTCTTCGAGCATTGTGTCTGAACACGAAGGTTTTATTGCAGTAGAAATACGGGTGACGATGTAATGGTCCATTAGATAGCACCAATCTGGATGAAGATATTGGCGATGGTATCGCGAATGGTATCGACATATGCAGCTCGGATGGAGCCAGCGATGGTACACCCGAAGAAGAATTCGGGATGTTGGTCGCAGGCATATTAATTAAATGAAACCTTTATCCATATCTCTGCAAGAAAAAAAAATATAAATAATTGTTTTGATAATTTAAAGTTATAAGGGTTCTGCACCACATTTTATGGAATACATACAAAATTACAAGGGAATCCAATAATACCCTGCTGAATTTAATGGAAGACACGAACATAAAATATATAATACCAAACAAAATGGTAAAAATGTCTTCACGATGGAAACTTTTACTAGTGTACCATAGATTGAGAAATTAAATTTAGGAATAAATAAAGGTAGATGTGCCGCACCATTTATTACATGAGATTTATTACTAATTAAAAATAATTAACTAAAACAAAAACAATTATGCTTATAAAAACAATATGTCCACCAGAAATCGATATATGTGATTGAAGAGCTAGTAGCCCTAACTGCCGAGCACCTTCGGGTGCATTCGACAATACAGAGTAGAAGGATTCCAAGCAGCCCTTGAGTCACCTGTCGACTGCTGTTCTCGTCCGAGTCTATCCTCAGTAGGCAACTCTCAGCCACAGCTGCTGTCGCACAACTCTCACTAACAATATTGAGGCGAGACTTCCCTTGATCACACTTCTGCTCCATATTCTCAACCTTGAAGTTTAATAGTTGAAACTAATACTGAATGTTGGATGTATCTGCACATACTATTTCAGTAATTTGAACAGGCCATATAATACTGTTTTAACTTATTCCTAACACTCACGGAATGTGTCACATGCAGTATAAAACCTTTCCATTTTCTTATTGTTTCAAAACAAGTAATATATATGGTCCTAAATATTAATTCATAAACTGGGAATCGCATGAAAGCTAAATAACACTCACAAATTCATTTCAGCGTCCAGATTTGCAACACACAATACAAACATAATACGTATAGCACAATTCCAAAGTACCTTCAAGTTTATTCGGGGTTTAACATTTTAACCTACATAAATTGAATGAAGTGTCACATTTTACTGGTTGGCCTATTACATGAAATTTAAATAATTTCTGGGACAAGGAATTACATATAACATAGCATGAAGCAATTATAAACAATGTCACTTCACTAACAAAATTGATAAAAATAAGTCATTTATTTTTTACATTAATAAACACTTTATTTCAGGAGTTAAACACAGACACTTGAAATCATGTTATTTGTGAAGTGAAGCAATGTTTTGCTGATACACGAGCACGGACCGAAAGAAACATCTTAAAACCATTAACCAACTATCTTGAACAGGTGATGATGTGAAACCCGTATAATTTTGTGGAACTCCAATTTCTAGATTTTACCTAAAATTGTATACTTTGATATTTTAATATAATTAATTGTGTCTGTATGTTGGTAAATTTAAGACCAACGTCGATTTATTGCGATTTGAGGGAGATTGAGTTATTTCAGAAATGTTATTCTAGTCCAGTATTCATATATTAGAGTTAGTAGAGATTTAACTTTGCTTCAAACCCTGGCAGGAAGCTGCTTATTTACTGCCGACAGCTCAGCTTGCAACCGGATATTAGCTGACACGCTGGAGTTTCCGAGGCGTGGAACGCTTTACTCTCTGCTTTGTCCTCACTACTTGCGAGAGGCACAACACATGTCATTATTACTGTAGAACAGTTGTGTGTATTTGTGAACCATTTTTAATATTCCCAGCACTCTCTAGGAATGACTTGCGAACTAAATTTGGTCGCCTTTGGGCCCATGCGCAACGCGCGAGTTTGTATCCTTCTGCCATCGCTAACTGTGTTTCTCCTTTCTCTCTGCACAGCCGAGGTCGCGATATGAGATGTTTGTCGTGTGCTCCCATGTTCGGGGAAGTTGCTTAAGGCGGATATTTCCTCTGCTTGCTTGCTTTCTTTTCTTTTACATTCGTAGTAGTGCAGATATAGTTTAGCTAAATATGCAGGATTGTCAGTGTTGTGATTTATTCAATCATCCTACGCAGTTTCATCTCTTCCCTTCTAGGTGGGGGAANCTACGCAGTTTCATCTCTTCCCTTCTAGGTGGGGGAATACACAGCATCGGTAATTTTCTCCGGTAGTGCGTGTCCTTTTTTATTGAATCTGATGCAAGTAATTAATTTTCCGGATTTTATTTGTTCCTGTGTTCCAGAGGGATGAAATTTTACACAAACTTTCACAAAAACTTTAATTCAAAATTTTGGTTAAATTTTTTTACTATTTAAGTTTTTAAGTACTTATTTTGTTTTATAACTACGAGTACTAGCCCAGCTTCCCTTTATTGTCCGCCCGGAGCAAGGTTTTTGTCCAGTTTAACGACTTCGCCTGGAAGTTATCAGCTAAGTGCTAACTACATGGGACATCAATTTTTAATCTCGGCATCATTTGGACCATGTTACCACATCAATATTTAATTGTCATTATTGCATAATTAACCTATGAACTGATGTCTATGTAATGTTTGTGATGTAAAATCCAATTGATATATTTTACTGTCATTTATGAAATTATAGATGTGAATCATTTGCCAATTAAAAGGAAATTGGCATTTTTATTGCATATTAAATAAAGGTAGAGTTTTCGGGGTGCCCTAGGGTTTTCAAAACTTCCAACGTCATTAGCATTTCACGAATAAATTTATTTTTATACTGCAATTATTCCCTGAATTTTTTATTCGTGAGGTAATTGTCTTGCCTAAAGATTAATTAAATTAATTAAACCTTTATTTTGAAACTGCAATTTTATACTCCTTTCATTTATTACAGTTACCTCTGGACATTGAATAATAAAGATATAAATGCGTGCTATAATCAGTTTCCAGATAATATGTACGTGGTGTCCTTCGCCTAGTCGAGCTTCTAAAAAATAAATTATTTTGTTATGTATAAAGTTGCTTAATAATGTCTGGGATTATGTTAGCAGAAGAATGTAAGTTTTTATGCCAGTGCCCAAAGCATAATGTTTGGTTTTTCAAGTAATTTTTTTATGTTGTGATNCAGAAGAATGTAAGTTTTTATGCCAGTGCCCAAAGCATAATGTTTGGTTTTTCAAGTAATTTTTTTATGTTGTGATCTATTACATGGTATGTATTTGGTTTTTTTATTTACCAGACACGTAGTTTATTTATGCATCATTGATCATTGTTAATGATTATTTAATACTGACAACAATATGGTGAATGGTTTCTAAGATTTGATTATTGTATATTTCTGAAAGCAAACATTTTATTAACTACGATGCCANCAGAAGAATGTAAGTTTTTATGCCAGTGCCCAAAGCATAATGTTTGGTTTTTCAAGTAATTTTTTTATGTTGTGATTTATTACATGGTATGTATTTGGTTTTTTTATTTACCAGACACGTAGTTTATTTATGCATCATTGATCATTGGTAATGATTATTTAATACTGACGGCAATATGGTGAATGGTTTCTAAGATTTGATTATTGTATATTTCTGAAAGCAAACATTTTATTAACTACGATGCCACACACCATGGTACAGTATGTTTCAATTACGCTCAATGTTTCACTTTGTTGCATACAAAACATGAAACTGAAAGCAGGAGTAAACGTTTTCCAATTCTAAGACTAGTACAGCGTTAAAACATGGAACTTCTTCTCTCAATTTTTCGCCAAATTAACTGAGAACTGCGGTTACTGCTTACGTTAAAATGTATGCAGTTATAGGCAGTAATTTTCTCATATCTTAAATTTAATAGTGCATACGTTATCATGGACCACCTTTCTTACTGAACTGTTATATTTGGGGTTCTTGGTACAGATAGTTTTTTTTTTTTGTTTGCCTTTCATCNTGCATACGTTATCATGGACCACCTTTCTTACTGAACTGTTATATTTGGGGTTCTTGGTACAGATAGTTTTTTTTTTTGTTTGCCTTTCATTAGGTATCACGTCTCGTGGCGGAAATCTGGATTGGAAAGCGCGTGATGGAAAGATGAGTGCCATTAGGGGTGTTATGTAGCGCGACTGTTAAACTAATCTTGTTACGAAATGTAATTGTTTCTTATGTTCTAGTAACTCTTCTCCTGAAACAACAAGTTACAAATATGATAAGGCTGGCGTCCAAGCAGACCTTTAAATAACAAAATGGAAACATGTGCCAATTTATTTGCTTTGCTTCTTCTTTGTAATTTTTACGAATGTAGGGGGAGGAGTCGCTCAACATAGTCCCTTACCAGTAATAAATTTGTGAAATAAGAAAAATTTTTCGACAGTAAAATACTAAGGCTTCAGTGAAAAGACACATTTATTATATTTGTGAAACTGCGCTATCACACATGTACGTGTCTGGGCACTAGAAACAAATAACTTTGGTATTATGGGAATGGGTTGCAAAAAGATCCAGCACAAAGTTCCTTCCGTCTTTTCCAACGGTGCACATTCATCTGGCGGCCAGAAGACTACCCACCCTCCTCCATTCCCCTCTTCATACCTCGTTCTCCCTTAGACAGTCTTCAACCCCCACGGTCGCAGATTGGGAAAGATTCCAAGCGATCAGCCGGCGATAGAGGGTAGACTCGCCAATGATTCCAGAACCTTCGACCGCTCCACTCCCTTCTTACATCGAGCCATTAGATAATTTATGTGTTCTTACCGCGCTCGTCGTCTGCTGCTCCAACTTGCCGTTCCTTTAACTGCCCATAAAGATGCCGCCGCTTCGGCGCACACTAATGCCCAAGTGCGCGATAGTACCCAGGCAGTGAGTCGCTTCATAGTTCTATATCTCCACGCCTCTCAGGGCTGTTTTCCAACATCTCAGCCAATAAAGATATTCCTTGAGCCATTGTCGAGTGGTCCTCTTTATCTGTATTTCGATTCCGCCGATGTTCGCGTGATGTTGGGCGAATGTAAAACTAGTGCTTTTACGGAAACATCGTAGGCATCAATTTCCCTTCTCTTTAGTTTCAAAGTTTAATACTTCCTCTTTACTCATAAGTAATGATTTTTTATGCTTTATGCCAGACGCATTCTTATGAATTTTAAACGAATAATCACTAAGCTTATCCCATTGTGTGTGTGTATATATATACATTATCAACTATAATTTATCACTCATGTTTTGGAATTATGGCACTGAGTCACTGTGCGTTTTATTGATCAAGTAATTATTTGTGACATCCATGTTTATTACTGAAATCCTTACAATATTTTATTTATAAATATTTTTATTAGTTTATCGGGTAAATTTTTATCATATTATTATTCACACAGTAAAAAAACTTTTAAAAAATATATATATTTACCATCAAGAAACCCTTTACTATTATTATAATTATTTGCCTTAGTTAATCAGTGCATTTAAAACATGTATCTCTAACTTTAATTGCATCCATTTGTAAAATTATTATATCAAGGTAAGTATTTATTTATAATTATTTTGTGTTATGTATATACATTTAATTTAACTTGTAATTAATACATTACAGTTAGTTAATCATTCAACAGCTTTAAACAAAACTTTTATAATTACATGATTCTTATTTTTACGAACAACAATATTTCCTTTATTAGTGATAAATCAGTTGACGTTTTTCTTGCAAATAATGAATTATGTATATTTTTTTCCATTTCGGTTTTTAAAAGAATGAAAATAATTTTGATTATTTCTACAACTAATATCTCTTTCAAAATTTTTTAAAACTGATAACCAGCGGTGATGAAACCATAACAGAACCTATGTTAGATCTTCATATAAAATATGTTTTTTTTATATTATAATTTATAAAATATATATATTTGATGGCAATTTTCAGATATTGAAGCATGCATATTTGCTGAAATTTATTTAGTCTATAAAAATCTAATTAAAAAAATTGCATAGTAAAGATGTGCATCATTTAACTGAATATTTAATTTTCTTAACTTCAAATAATTATTATAAAGGGAATTGTAGAATATTTATACTTTTTTATTACAAAAAATTATATTATTTGCTTTATATACCACAAAAATACATTAGTTATAGTACATTTATGGCAATATTTTTTCTATCAGCATAATATTTATCAATATAAATGGTTGCAGTTTATTTATATACATTTCTGTTAAAGGTAACTATATGGCTCCTTTCCAGAAGATTTCATTATTATTTCTTATAAAACGAAATGTGTATTATTAGGAAACATTATTCCATTAAGGTTATCAGGAAAAAGATATCCTAATTTGATTTATATGAATTTACAATTGTCTGCAAATAGTTTTTCTGATTTTGACCTTAATAAAGGAATGATCATTTNTAAAACTGATAACCAGCGGTGATGAAACCATAACAGAACCTATGTTAGATCTTCATATAAAATATGTTTTTTTTATATTATAATTTATAAAATATATATATTTGATGGCAATTTTCAGATATTGAAGCATGCATATTTGCTGAAATTTATTTAGTCTATAAAAATCTAATTAAAAAAATTGCATAGTAAAGATGTGCATCATTTAACTGAATATTTAATTTTCTTAACTTCAAATAATTATTATAAAGGGAATTGTAGAATATTTATACTTTTTTATTACAAAAAATTATATTATTTGCTTTATATACCACAAAAATACATTACTTATAGTACATTTATGGCAATATTTTTTCTATCAGCATAATATTTATCAATATAAATGGTTGCAGTTTATTTATATACATTTCTGTTAAAGGTAACTATATGGCTCCTTTCCAGAAGATTTCATTATTATTTCTTATAAAACGAAATGTGTATTATTAGGAAACATTATTCCNTATATGGCTCCTTTCCAGAAGATTTCATTATTATTTCTTATAAAACGAAATGTGTATTATTAGGAAACATTATTCCTTTAAGGTTATCAGGAAAAAGATATCCTGATTTGATTTATATGAATTTACAATTGTCTGCA
Organism: Clitarchus hookeri; assembly: GCA_002778355.1. NCBI lineage: Eukaryota > Metazoa > Arthropoda > Insecta > Phasmatodea > Phasmatidae > Clitarchus > Clitarchus hookeri. The sequence continues at coordinate 127,204 of NQII01004813.1, read as the reverse complement.
AATAGTTTTTCTGATTTTGACCTTAATAAAGGAATGATCATTTNGATTTGATTTATATGAATTTACAATTGTCTGCAAATAGTTTTTCTGATTTTGACCTTAATAAAGGAATGATCATTTTTGAAGTAACAGCTGAATTACCTACAATTTAATAAATACACCAGTATCCAGAAATTCCTATTGAATAAATTTCTGGAGGAAAATCAAAAGTCACCAAAACATTGAAAGTTTGAAAAATATAAATTTGGTCTATTACATTAGCTAAATAATAATTAGCGTTAGTAATCTCGTTCAATAAATCTAAATTGTTCAATAAAGTATACATTCTGAGCGTAGAATAGTTTCTCCTATATGACTATCAAGTACTATATTATTATTTCTGAATTTCATATTGCTTCATGTTTGTTCTGTTGGAGGAAAAGTTGGCCATCAAAAAATTTTATATCTGTATAATACATTTACATACAAAGTTTCATGATTTTAATTTATAACAGATATTAAAATGCCATTTTTATGGTTCGAAATATCAATTTTGTATGTATGTATATATATATGTGTATGTCTGTTTGTTTGTGTGTGTAATAAATAACCAACATATAATATTTCTCGTGTTTTATAATTACTAATTGAAAAGTAAAATAATACAAAAGTACATCTATCACATATTAAGTGAAAAATATACATTTTTATTTATTACGAGACCAACAACATATATATATATCCCAAATATATCAGTTACCTGTAGACAATAAAAATTTATATAATCTTCTTTAATTTTGAAATGATTATTCAGTAATATCACTACAAATATATATTTGTAATTCGTTATATTAATCTAACGTTAAAAAATTGAATATAATTAAAAACGTGATTAATGACGAAGGGTATATAAAATTAGATATTACAACAGAATATGATGCTAGCAAACATAAAACTTAATACGAATTATGTAAAATTAAAAAAAATACGATANGGGGGGGGGGGGAAATAATCATATAAAGTGGCCTTTAAATACTTGTATACAATACTATTAAAAATATATTATATTTTTGTAATAAGAGAGACGGTAATCTATTTTCTTGCAGTTATCGTACATAACAAAAATTTACTAAATTTGTTAGACACAGATGCACTATAAGAAGAATCATATTCAAATTAAAAGTTTATGGAAATGAAATTGTAAAAATTTTACAAATAAAAAAATCTTTTTAAATTTTAAGATATTTCCTTAATACACCTGCAAGTTCATTACGGAATTCAATATCTTGCAAACAAGTAACAAATATAATTTTTCATATGAAAATATGTGGGTAAATTATGTATAGACGCGTACTCATAGATTACTAGTTAGACATCTCGTATCAAAAAAAGTGTACGCTTCTTAAAGTTTATGTTGTACTTATTATGTGACCAGTCATAACTTACTAATGTACGACTGATTCAGTTTTCACTCTGAAGCTAGGAAGTATTCCTTTAGGAAACAAATTGTACACGCCAGAATTTTAGATATGGAACACGTCCATATGTGAGCATTGGTCTAAGGGGAATGTTTAAAATGTTGACAACTGGCATCAACACTGCCTTGCAGTAGTATTTCAATGTGTAAGACATCACTCTTACAAACATATAGTGGTTGGCACGTCCACGGTTGAATATATCTACTATATGCTACCGAAGAATATCAACACTGGAAACAGGAATGCTTTAAACAAACGCTTTTACTATAACCCTAAATGTATAAATCTATATAATGTAATTTGTGTGATTGTGTGTAAAATATATCTTATCTCCCACAGCCGATCCACTGTCCGGAAAACGTAGCGTCCAGATGTGTGATTTCTGTGTGGCTGCAATCGGCTGGTGCACCATCATTAATGAGCACTGTTGCCGGTCATCTGTGATGTAAAGGAATATCCTCAAACAGGATGTCTAAGTCGTTTTAGAGGATGTTCCTGTAGAATTGTGATCTCAACCGTCTAAGAACCACAAACAGCTGCATTATCACATTACACGCTGTCCACTCAGGTCATTTCAAGTGAACTGACTATGGCTCCTGGATTGCGTTTTTTCGTGAGGGTTCTCGTCTGCCCACATTAGGACATTATGATCATTTATAATGACACTTCCACTGTAGGTCACCTTATCTGTCCGGGATGACGATTACCTTTCACATTTGTCTTGAGCATTCTTCGGTTGACCTTAACGTGGTTGACTGCATGCAGCGGAGTTGGTATTATTCACATTAGGCGACTTTCCCTTACATTTCTTTGTTTCGTAAGCTGCGCTTGTCTCCGTGCTTCCACAGAAAATGAGCAGGCTCCCGCCGAGCGAAGCTCCCTTCACTGGCAAGCCAGGAAATAACAATTCCCCCTTGTTCTGTATGCGGAGACAGTCGCGAACACTCTGGTTTCAATGCGGAGTTAACTGTCCTAATACACACGTGCGGATTCCTGCGCTTGGCTGATTGCCAAGCAAGAGGGTCTTTTCACAAACACGTCATTATATTTGTCGTCAAGTATTTAGATTAAATGTTTGGTGAAAGCAGTGTAAAGGAGTTGTGTCATTTTACACAAATTTATTGTCAGTAGAATTTCCGCCGAATTCAGTGAATTTTTACAAATAGTAATGTGTTAATATTTTTACCCTACATCAAAGTAAATTGATCCCACAAATAAGTAAGATAACAAATTCACAGTACTCCTTATTTTACATACAGTGATGTAAACTGTACAGCAGAATATTAATTGTAATATTCGTGCATTTTTTTTCCAAGGCAAAACATACATATCGCATTTGAAATGTTACCACTATATTTTTGCGTCGGTTCTCACTGTTTTGCCAAGTAACTTTACCGACGGCATCAGATCTTAAACAACTGTGTCATGTTACTTCTCATTCAACGTGAGTTTGGTTACACAATTTTCACGTTATTGTACTCCGTTTGTAAGTCGGTAGTTAAACAGAGCTGCAGGATGCGGCAATACATCTTCCCTGATTTGAAAGTCAGAGAACCATAATTTGGGAAAGTAAATAAAATTTATTCTAGCCGTTCAAAACTACTTACTTGGAAGTTATAATTTAAATAGTTTCGAAAAGTTAATCTGTCAGGTGGTGTCCCTCACTGTCAATGCAAAGATGAAAACGACTTCGGAATGATGTCATCACTGTTGCCAACATTTCTGGAGGAGAATGGGCATTTCTTCACGCATTGTATTCCAAAGGGCTGGCAGAGTTCGTGGACAATATTTGTAAACCTATGTCTTCAGCTACCCCCAGAGTAAAAAATCGCATGTGGCGAGAACTGGTGAGCTGGCTGGCCAGGGGATGTCGACAGAAATCAAGCGAACTGGGAACAACTGTCTTAGCAATCCGATACACCAGAAACTAACACGATCAGAGTGAAGAGGCTTTTAATGAAGATCCCGAGGCTTCTGCTCACTCCAGTAACAAAAGTTTTGTTTATTCATACAACCAGATAAGGGAAAATGCACTTGGCCACTGAATAAAACAACAGCATTGAGTGGAACGTTTTGAATGATGTTTTCACAAATTTCAATACGACTTTGCCATCCACTTTCGAACAGTTCTTGGATGACAACCATCTTTTATGGATCAAAAAATAAGCACTGATGCAAATCCACCTCGTACTTAAATCAGACAATTGAAGAACTGCTTCATGTTCACGAATTGATCGTTTTTGATGTCGCAGAAACGATAGTCTAAACATTTTTGCATACATATATATATACAATGTGTATAGAAGTCCCCAAGGGATAGAATTAATTCTACACGTTTCAGGACAATGAGAGGAGCAGATCGGAGACATCGCCGCTGCACTGCGCTCCTATCGCTTGCGTCGTCTGTCTTAGTTGTTAACTCCATCGTTAGAGCACTACACTCTCGCCCACCACAGTCATTCTTATCTACCCCACAGTTCGGCACTTGTCCACATGGGGCACCACATGTCGTTGCCAAAGCGATGGTGGCGATTGCGGAGGCGAAGTTACCAACTACAGCGAGCTGTGTTAGAGTTTTAGCCATTTCTTGCGACTGCTCTACCTCATACATATTCAAAGGTCTAACTGTCTCAATGTTTTCTGTACTTAGAGCACTGCGGGGTCTCTTCCTCCACCCCTGTTTAAAACAGAACCACTTGCCCTGAAGTTCGGTACCCACCGTTTAAAGCTTCTGCGATCCGGAACCGAAGCGCGAGGTGCAAGCTGGAAGCGTGGGTGAAATGCACGTTGATCAGCGACGATGGAATTACTGTTTACGAGGTAATTTTCGACAGCGAACTCCCGTTGTTCACCAGTCCACGCCATCTTATGAACTAAACAGTAGACAAGTAACCAAATTTCTCCCACTCCACCATCCGTTTGCATTCTGCAGGACCTGCAGATGTTTTGAATGAACGCTGAGTGGGGGTCGTTTGGCTTGCTGTTAAAAAGTTTAGTCCGGAAGATGCCTCGGGCGGGCGTTCGCTGTTCCATTGAAGAGCCCGTACTCCAGAAATGCTGGCAAGGTATGGCATCCTTCCGAACTCGCCTTCAGCAGTGTACTGACAGCGAGAGGTATCACTTCTCAGATTTGCTGTTCAAGAAAATTGTAACTTCCAAGTACGTGGTTGTGCAAGCCTAGAATTAATATTCATTACATTGTTAAAATTATTATGACATGTTATAAAATTTATGGTGTTTTGCCGCACCCATATGAAAGAGTTATCTACGAATTGTGAATAATAATTACCTTCAGATGTAAAATGCGCAGTCATATGCAAACTGCAAATATATCCTATCAGAGGTAGTAAAGCTTCAGTTTTGAACACACAAATGGAGTTCGAAGTAACTCTACTCCCTACTGCTAGATCGTATATTTTAAACATATATTTTTTTTCTCATTTAATTCTTAGAACATAACAGTAAAATTATAAATACTGTACCTGTTTTAGCGTGTTACATATAAAAATGTAAAATAATCCAAAAATGTTATCTCCATTTCTTAGCTCGCAGATACTACAGAAAGTAATGAACTTTTACAAATATATTGTCTTCGTAAAACTTCCCAATGGATGTTGTACAACTACGCTCATGTTGAGCACGAGCCGAGCTGCTGTGGTGGTATGAACATTATGCTCATCGCTGCTCTCTCTCCGGGATCTGCCCGTGCCCAGGGACCAGCGAAGACGAGGACTTCTGCGAGTGCCGTGGGACCACAGCAGCTTGTGTGTGGCGACTATTCCGCAACTTGTCGCGTCCCAGGTGGCGGATAGAGGATCCCCACGCTCTGGGGTGGCTTGATATACTCGAATACCAGCCCGCGGACCAACTGGCCGGTGCGACAGCGCTGTCATCGTGGACGTCGGGGACCTGGGTAGCGCAGTACGAGATGGCGAAGCGCATCGTGCAGGAGGCAGCCCAATGTTCAGGGTGGGGAGGGGAATCTCGAGGTGCCACGGGCGAAGTGTAGCGAATCACACTGCTGGATTCTGCGGGCTGCTGACTGCGCATGCGTGAGGACCGGAATGGAATTCGTCGGACCTCGGAAGTTTCCTGCCTTCAGCCTTCACTCCTAAGCCAGTTGATTNCCTGGGCCAGCTGATTCGCCATCATACCTGGTAGGTCCCGGATGCCACCCCAAGATTGTACTCACCCCGACCGACGGACTACTTTGGGGGATGGGGAGGGGGCTGCTCCCCGTTCTTTGGCTCCCCGCCTTCACCCACGGCGTGAAGATCCTGGTGTCACCGCGGAAGAGTGAAGATGGAGTAGGTGCCATGACTGAGCTGCCCAGTTTTCCGACGCACTCTACGAGAAGCAGAGGGGCGCTGCATTCAATAGCTCCCGTCAATATTATTGTGCTGGTACGCCTGCGCAGAAATATTGACGGCAGTTCAACCTGAAGGGTTCTTGCGCACAACTCCACATTGAAAACATGGAATCCACACCTGCTGTCTCCTGCAGCGTTTTCAGTAAAGCATGAATAAGTTTTAAACTGTTTTCATGTCGGGAGGGTTTTTACGGTGCATATAACGGTTTTTCCCCTCCAACTACTAAGCTATAGCTTGAGCTATAGGAACTCTTAGGGATGCAGTTCATGGTCGCAATTGCGGCCATAGCTGCTTTAAACCTTCCCTGCGGCGATGCACCCCTCTCGTGTAGGCGTATGGGGCTTAGCCCTGAGACGCACCTTAGCTCCCGTCTCTACCTCGGACGTATACTTAACACTTAGCAATATAGTAAGATAGAAAAAAAATACTGATATTGAGCGTCTGTAAAACAACCATTCAGCAGTAAAAGTATATAATTAACATTTTAGTACATGGTGTGGGTGGGTGTTTAAAACATACATTAAAATGAGTTATTAACATCAACACTGTATTTATCAAGACGCACATTAAAGTATTTTCTCCAAATATTTGCAGTATTCTCTGAATTCTTAAGAACATTTCTTTGAAATTACAAAAACTGTACTTTTTCTACAATACACACAAATAAAATAAAATAACAAAAAAATATATATATTAAATTTACATTTTTTTCTAGTATTGATATTGTTTATTTTCCGAGTTTGAGCTAAATTATTATTGCACTGAATTAAGTTATTGCCCGTAATTATAAAATAATAGTCTGCAGTGTTTCCATTGTCTTTTTTAAATAACGAAGTTTTCACGTGACCAATATCTGTCTACCAAACATATTACTGTTTTATGTAATTGTCGTTTCGTGTTTTTTTTCAAGTCGAAACGTATGCAAAAAATAACTAAATACAAATGAGTGAATATTTCCTTATTGGATAACTAGCTATGTTAGTTGTTCGTTTTCAAACTTAAGTGTGGATAAAAATTAATTTATTGCTTTAAATAAAAGGGAATAATACTTGGAATAAGTATTAGTACTGATAGGAAAATGTCCTAAGACGCTAGATGAAACAGTGATAGTGTAAGTAGTTAGGTGACATCATTTGCTAAAACAGGAATATGTAACCGCACAAATACTCTAAGTTGTATGTAATACCAGCATTTGTAAACGTACCTGTAGCCAAGTTTTCGTTTTCCTAATGAATTCATATCCGTAATTTAGTTTTGACAAGTCCCACAGAGAAAGCAAGAATTTGCTAAAATGTTGTGTTTTAACCTACTTTCCGGAGGCAAGAAAAGCTTATGAAACCTGTCTGTAAGTAACCCTACCTAAAAACTTTTCATTGCATTTACAGAATTTTACCAAATTCGGATGTAGTGCTTAGTAGAGACATCAGACATTTAGAGTTTAAGACAGCTCTAAAAGCTTATTTTGAAAATTGTGGCGTTTTTTAAAATTTAGGATGCTATGATATATCTCGGAAAAATTTCAACCGATTTAAACCGGATTTTGTTAGCTCACAGTGCATCGCATAGGCGTTAAATTTAGTGATGGATATTGTGGTTGGTTCCTTCTGGAATATAGCACTACATTAAATGAATAAGTTTTTACATTATATTACGAAAACCACTCAAATTATTCTCTCAAAATTTGGCACGTATGTAAAACTATGATAGGCCATGTAAATGTAAGCAGGTTTAAATTGATAAAAGGTTATTTAGAATAGACGGCTATATTAATATTATCGGATTATTTGATTATATACCACACAGTTCTGCTAATTTTGACAAAATATCGTATGTTGAAAGTATCTCTTACAAGCATTACATATGCCTCAAATAAACACTTTTGTCTGCTAGTAAATAGATTTGGCCGATCCGTGGGCAAGGGCTGAGAGCTGCGGATGAGTAGAACCACCGCCATATAGGATCCGATATCTTGAACGACATCACAGTCGCCATCTTGTTTTCGTCCGCAATTTTGAATGATGCCACAGCCGCCATTCGGGAATTTCTGGTTTTTCACTTAAATGTTCCTGTTTTCCCTCAAAATATACCATTTTCACTCAAAATTTCACTTGTTTTCCTCCAAATTTCCCCATTTTTTTTTTAAATTGTGAAAAAAGTGCGCACCTCAATGTGGCTGATTTAATTTCTCGTTCTGGCTGAATTTCTATAAAAAAAAGGCTAAAGGATTAGTCACAATGAAAAATCTGAGAAATCGATAAAAACATTAATTTTAAATAATTTTTTTAATTTAAATATATTTATATACTTAAAGTTTTATGGCTTAGATATTGAGTGCTATATTTTACCGGACTCGTATTTTCAAGCCGGATACGATCGTGATGTCATATCGATTATGTGACCCAATGTCAGGAAAACAACATTGGATTAAGAGGTATGGTGAATACCCACCGCCCAGCATATTTCCTCACACTACTCTAGCAGGTCAGATATCTGGCTGACCATCTCAAATTAATAGTGAAACGATCACACATATAGGAATCAACTCATTTATAAATAATTAAAGTTATTGAATATAATTTATTTTATCTATCATTTTAAACATTTCTAGATATTATAATATTACAGAAAATTATCAGAAAATTTATTTTAAAAGCAAAATAAGTTTAGAAAATTTAAATTATATATTTTATTTTACTTTTCCATGACACTTGGAAATATTTAAAAAAGAAAGAAAAAATGTCATGGGCAGAATGGTATTTGAACCCACAACGTCTCGTAAAGGAGTCGGGTAATCACACCACTCAGTTACTTAAGTAAAGATAAGAAGGCTTTCTTAAAAAAAAAAAAAATATGTTACAATAGCCACCAAATGAAGAGGCTGCAATTCCTTCGTACAATTAGAAAGTTTTAGTGTATTAAACATTTTGTCTTATATTTTTTCAATCACTGCATATGTGGCTCATGGCCACATTTATTGGAGATATTTCTCAATTTAAATTCATTGTATTTACCATTTTAAAACTCTTTAAATGCAAATGTTGTACGAAAAACATTGTGTTATTATCAGTAAGGGTCGAAATCATATGTGCCTATGCTCACATTGAATGTTTTTATATATCCTTTTTAAATAATTATGTAGCAGGCCACTTTTCTTCCGCGATTCGGCTCCTAAGCCAGCAAATATGTACAGGCGTTTAGGTAGGCGAATATAATTTGCGATTTCTTGAGAGGCAGGCTCGTGGAATTCAGTTTGGAAGTATCATTTATAGCTCCAGAAATGTATGTTTGGGACGTTTATAACCATGGTGATTAGCCTATATATTTGATTTATAGTGATATTTTTAACGAAAACCGTTTATAACAGACTGGTTACGATATAGGGTAAGTAAAAAAAATATTAAGTTTTTGTGTTTTAAATTTATTAAAATAAACTATTACAAAAACACTTTAAAATATTTATGTTCGTCCACGTAAATTGTGCTTCCTTATACAAACCTCAGTCGTGCATTACACATTAAATCAACTATTCTGGCACTTTTACTTCATCTCTTCGTGCAGTAAGCTTAACGGCTAAGTCTTTGCATAAAAAGCGACACCAATATGCCACTACCAATTCGGTAGATGATACACTGGTGGACATAGACGGTTCAGCTGTCGTCCTCTTGGGAGAAGCACGAACCAGGAATGAAGATGTCTTCATCGAAAATGATGTTGCTCCTGGTTGCTACAGGCTCGTCGTTCATTATGGTCGCAGTCGACTTTGGTAGATGAGCAATTTGATCGATATTACCATCCATCACCCTGCTGATGGTAGCCACGATATATCTCTGTGGCAGAACCAACACCGTGATTTCTATGAAGCCTGCAGTTTAACTTTGGTAGAACCAACATGTGTGCAGTAAGTATCGCTGCGATAAAACAACAACCCTCTCCATAAGCAAATATATTTTGATGTTGGGTCTCATCATACAGCAATAAATTACATGCTGTTGTGCGGTGTGTTTTGTGCGAAAGTACCTTGCCTAAGTACCTGCAGGGATAACATTTGCTGGCGGAGGTGACCCATCCGAAGGAGTCAGTGGTGCTGCTGGTGCCAGGCACATATCAGTCAGCAATGGTGCTTTTATAGGCAGCCTACCCGAAGAAGTCGAGGGCACTTCTGGTACCACACACGAAGAAGTCCATGGCATGGCTGTAGATCTGTAGATCCCATTAGCTTTGGAATGTCCGAAGACATCACAGATACTGTATATTATGTCGACTGTAAAAAGCTAGATGAGAATATCCATACCTTAGCACTTTTGTCGACGAACTGTGATCCTCTACAATGAGCCTTTATTATACCGATAGAAGTCCACCCCCTCTTTATCATCTTGCCTCACCACAACTTTCTATTCCATCTGACATACTACCTGTTTAACCTGAAGGTATGTGTACATCCCAGGTTAATCTGTGCGAATTCAACATACATAAGTTATACACCAATACATAAATAGGTTATGTAGCATAAGAATTACGTGAATTTTCTTTTTTTAAGGTTTCTTTAAGGGCATATATGATAGTTTAAAGAGTAAGGGTAAAAACCAACAACATTTAAATGGTTTTGCACACACAATTTATTATACAGATAAATATGTAAATGCCACAACACCAAAAAATTCTGTCACAGTTAATGTTTTGTTATGGTTCTTCGGAAACGATATCGGTGTGACTTCTTGTCTAGTCGTAACCAGGAGATTCACACCATGTCCCTAGTAGCTGTACATTCCTCCACACGCATGTTCAGTTAGGTTCTGACCTGTCGCAGGCAAGACGATGCGAATCAGCATAAAGTATCGTCAGCTTGCGCAACGAAGGACAGCCAGACTAGAACTGCACATTGAGGATTTCAATTTCGCTTTTGCACAAGTCGCTCAACCATTTTTCTGCTCAGGCCTCGCAATGTCTACCGGTCCTTGTGGATAATGCATCAGCAAGTAGTCCAGCACATTTCCCACTTGGTTGTATGGAATGTTGCCTTCGTCCCACTCCAATCCATAGCGGTACTTAGTGAGTCAGTCGTTCGTCTTCTTGATTTTCTCGCCCAACAGTTCCCACAAATAAGGGGTCGGAAGGAGCATGTGCACATTTGACCATCATTATTGTAGGACACTGCGATTTCCTTGAGCATGTAGCCGCTCTGGTTCTCGAAGCCTTGCAGGTTACAGTATACGTTCTGTTGTTTATGCTCGAAGTCCGCTAAACAGATATCGCTTCTGGTCATCTTATTTATACCCTCGGAGACATTTACAAAATTATCTTGACGACTTTGTCTCGACAATTGTACAATGCGAGTCGGTCATGAAGTATCAGGCAAAAACTGGGCGTATTGGCAGGAATATTTATACGTGTAGTGAATTCGATCCTGCAGTCGATCACATCTGATCTGATACACTTCTCCTGTTAACTCATCTCGAACACCATGAGCGGGGCCAAACTCTTGAAAGGAATCTCGGATCAGTATCAGTGATTGGGTGCGCCCATAATATGGATTTTATAATTAAGCACACATTTGATATTCCATCAGGTACTGGCCGTCTTCAAAGTTCATATTTATGTTAACGTACGGATAGCTTTCGCTACTCAAATGTATTTCCATATTTAATATTTAACACATGTCGAACTGCAAACGGATCACTCTCGCAATGTGCTGTCTTCCAGTCTGTACCTCGGTTTCTAGGTGGCAATGCTGGACTTCGCCACCCAGTTGATGCGCTACCTTGCCGGCAATTACTGGTAGGTCTTGAAACATCAATGATTTGTCATCTTCCACATTCTTCAGCAAATTGATGCGTTCGGTAGTACTCAGCTGAACATGAGACAGCATTAATTCGATAGACTGTTGTTTCAGTTCCACTGTCTCCAGATTTTCCCCCATACCCAAATGGGATCTGCGTGCGTATTGACTAGGAGTAGTATCAGTTCCTGCGTCGAATTAATGATAATTCGTTTGTAGTCTTCGGCGAATCCCAGCAATAGAGCTAGAGGAATGCAGATATCGAATATACCTCTTGTGTGCCTTAGAACACTGAAGTCATCTTCTATCTCCCAGCCTACTATATTCGTTGCAGATAGTTCGTTCGGCATGAGCGAGAGGTAATTTTTGATCGAGGTAATTATGCTGGCATCTCTCATCTGGTCTACCTCGACACTGTTGAGCAAATACATGATGCGATCGATAAGAAGGAGAATACCATTGCTCGTTATTTTCGTCGATGTTGGGTTGGAACATCTTCTTTCATCAGTGTCCCCCTGAATCGCTGGAATGACTGACAAGGAAGATTGCAGATCCCTTGGTGTATGACTGCTATCCGAACTTCCGATGGTAAAGTGTATGGTCCGATCAGGAATGGTTGGTATGCATGAAATTCTACTATCGTGATGCTGTCTTTAAAAACCACCGCCTCGTCGATGTTTACGTAATCTTCCATGGCGATCGGTATCGAAGCCAAGTCTGCGAAGGAAAATCTCCATGGCATCTGTTAACACCTTGGTGACCTGCAGCTTACTGATTGTGCGGTTTGATCTGCAGCTTTGTTTCAAGATCTCTGGTCGCCATAAAACTTATTCCCATATTCTCAAATGCAAGTGTAGTGTGATTTCTAAATTTTGAAAGTTCACTAACTATCTGTGCTTGTCGATGATCTTCACTACCGCTTTGTGTACTGTCTTCGTGACGACCGGAAGGTAAATGATGGTGTGTGGTGCCACAACCAGTTATAACCTGGAGGGACCATCAGCGAAAAATCGTGCAGCGTATTGCTTGACCCACCATTGAGATATGTTTAGCTCACCAAATTATGTTTATTCGTATCACATTAACAGGCAAGATGTTTATGGGTCGCAACGATCCATGGATTTTTCCAGCTTTGCATATGCGTGGCACGAATCCCAGTTCTCCAGATTGTTGGAATTTCTATGTAGTTCGAATTCTGTTTCAGGAGACAGAAAATCTTCCATGTACCTTGTAATGTTGTCTAATTTGTAGGAGTGGACAAGCAAAATTACCTCGCGGGAGACATTACCATTTTTAACAAGATGCATCTTGCAGTTTATTTCATCTATGTAATGCATCGCATTGTGAGTTTGAAAATTGACCAAACCTATGCACCATTCCCCCCTCCAGGTCGAGTGGCGGAAAATGTAACACATACAGCTCTGAGCTACGACCCATCAAGGCATGCATTATCGACTTAACTGATGGTTTCCGGTCCATGTGAAGCAATTTTATTCAGGTACTTGTACAAACGAACAAGGAAGCGAAGACACAAGTGCCAGCTGTTTTACATGTAGTTGTAAGTCAGTTTGCAATTTTTCAGGTACAGTCGCAGATCGGTTGGAGGATGCAAATTACCGAAACTGTATTCATAGCCTACATATTTGTCATGTTAGACATTAGTTATCCAATGTGTACTGGGCCTGGCTGTTTTGTCCAGATTAATTATGTAATTCTCATTACATTTTGGTTTAGGGGGCATAGCATCCCGCATGAACAATTCTCTTTTATTTGTTATCGTCAATTTCCATGCAAACAGTTCCAAATCCATGTCGGTGATGTATCGTTTCGGTAGAGATCACATTATCACCTCTTCCTGCTGTGTTGCTTTTGCACACTGTCACCTCCATCTGGGTATGTCCTTAGGCAGAGGCCTTTGCCATTTATTTTACCCATGGTGATAGCTTCTGTATTTGCATTATGTCTTCGGGCCTCGGACAACTGCTTCCGTGCATTCGATGCTGCGTTGACTGCTCGGACGATACCACTCATGGCTTTGATTAGGCCCTTTAAGTTTCTGAGTGCAGGCAAAAGTAGTAGAAAAAATCCAACAGTATATGTTTTCTTCGTCTTGCAGCTTTTATTCCCTTTTTCACCACTTTCCGTTTCACTTGCGCCTTCTGCTTGCTCCTGCACCCATGTCCATCTTTACTTTGACCTTCATCACATTGGAAATGCCCCATGCTGCTATATTTTCTGCGAGCCTGGTATCAGACGATTTTCTTATCTCGTCGGCCTTCTGTGCTCTTGTCTGCCTGGTGTCGTATTACCAGAACCTTCTGCTGAAATTAGGCAATGTCATGTTGCGTGCAAGCCTCGTCCACTGTGTTTATGCCCATATCGCCACGTGCCAACCTTTTAGCTAGCAAGGTTCCTGGTCTGCATAACTTGTGTTCAGGCATATGCAACACAAATGGTAAATTGTTAATCAGCATATCGACTCTCCTACTTCCACATGTGGTCATACTTCTTCGAGACATCATGGTGAAATGACATAAAAACTTATTAATAAGCAACTTTTATACATTTTGGTTTTATTATCATTCTAGACAGGTAACAGTATGGATTTATCACATAGTCAAACATGTCATTTCATTGCAAACTCTGTGTTCACTCAGAGTGATAAATTATAAATATTATATTACCAAAAAAACATGCTTAATGTCATCAAGAGACTTGCTTATGCTACCTCCTCCTCATCATCAACCTATATATAATAAAAACCAAGCATAAAGAAACATTGTTTGGATCATCAAGCAATATGTTATTCTACCCATATGCATTCATGCTGGAGATGAATCGCGACATGTAAGCTTATTTCCGAACACAGTGAGAGATGAACCGCGACATGTAAGCTTATTTCCGAATACAGTGAGATGTATCATCGCAGGATCATCAAATTTCGGGACAACAATGATCCTACTGAGCCTGCTGAAAGAAGAGAACGTATACCTATACTCTAAATTGCTCCAACAACCAAAATACCTGCTAATGGCGTGAGTACTGCAGGCCGCAGATGGTGTGCAATATTTCGCTTGCACCGATAACGAGACAGTCGTGCCACCTAACGAAGTATTGCCAAACTCGGAGTTTATTTTAGACGATGTGGCATGTGAGAAACAGACTTGCATCCAGGAGTACTTTAGCATGGGTCAGCAAGTGAACGTGGACTTCGTGTACCTTGGCCAAACTTATTTGCGTATTCCCAAACAACCATTTCGCGATAATACTAAATTGCTGTTACTGTTTCGCATGGATGATATAAATTTGCGGCATGCGTTCGATGATCATGTCAATACAGACATGAAATTATCGGATTTGAAGAGTCTGTGTCCTTTGTCCTGGATAGACCAGTATAGTTTTTTGGTGATCGTGAAAGACTGGCCTGTAAATAATGACAGATACCGATGTGGATTCGATCATTTCATCATCTACTGTCGATTATTAGTTACAGAATATCGAAATAAGGGCAGAGTAGCATCAATCTTTGGCTTGACAAAGACGAATATCAAGATTGTCTCATACCAAGAAACGACGGAACTTGCGATGATGGTAGAAGAATAATTCGAAACATTGGTGACTCCGAAATATCCGAAGAAGCTGCTACTAAATATTTCATCCTCGAAACTGGTGAAGGCTTCATCTCGGAATTACGCAATGTGTTGGCTGAATAGAGAAAATTCCGTCGCATTTACTTGTCCGAGCTTAGGGCGAATATGGATCTTGTGCAGACCGAGATCGCTGGCGATTTGATAGCAATAGACGAGCGCATAACGAGTGTTCAAAGGCTAATTACTGACGGATTGTAAATGGCATCTGCACAAAATGAAGAGAACATAAAAGTGCTTAAACATTCCATAGAACATAAATTAGCTACCTCGATTTCCCTCTTCGCCTCGAAAACGGAATTCCAAACCATTTCAAGGATATATTAGATATCTGCATTGAATGGCTGTAAAATATCGAAAGTCTTTTGTTGGAGACTCATGAGCAACAGTAACCATTTGTGTTTATTACGATGTCGGGCATTGCTAGCAAAATACTTCGAGTGATACAGTCGGATCGCTCGACGTATTTGTTAGTTAAGAGTGCTAGACTTTCGCGCGACCTTATAAATGAAGAAATCTTAAAACCCATTACTAACTGTATCGATGTACTCAGGGATAGTGATGGAGTGCTCGTAGTCGTGCGGACTGAAGTCGTCGATACTGTTGAGCCTATGAAGAAAAGGAAACATGATGAAGTACAAATGGATCGGGATGAAGGAGCCATTGTGGATTTGGCACACAATAAATATGTATGGAAGTATGCCTTGAAATCTAATGCTCCGACTCGACGGTACTTACAATTGTAAACATCTCGTAATAAAGATATGACATATAGTATATAAAGACATTATAAAATGGTTCCTCGGTCCTGATAAAATAGAGTTTTTTCAGGTGGGATAATCCAAGTAGGCAATTGCAAGATGCATGGAACACCGGGTATTTACGAAATTGTATTTCGCAAGGAGCCCAGGAAATTTATAGAATCCGACCTGCTGGAATACAAGATGTTGCTCGAACTCGCGCACACACTTTTCCAAGATAAAAATCCTGAGACCGGTGCTTATAAGGACGAAGATAACAAAAAATCGACATGCTTGCAGACCTCTTCAGTGGCCTAGCACTGAAAAGTGGCGATGGTTGAAGAAGAAATATTGTGACAAGAACATCGACTATGTGTTTTGGGACGAACGTAACGAACTGGTGGATAGACTACGACTACTGGTGGCTTCACAAATTGTGAGAAATTACTTGCACACCAACAAGATTATATGCATCATCGAAGAACTGAAGGAGGGAGGCTACATGCGATGAGTCGTATGGGAATCGTCCACGAACTGCACGCGGCCATCAGGCACATCTCCCTTCGTTGCAAGGTCATGATTTGGGGAATAAACAACATATTTCAAACTGACCTCATGGAGATTATACTGTATGCTCCAGTCAATAGGAGCTACAAATAAATGTTGACAGTCATTCATGCCTTCAGCAAATTCGCCTAGGCCAGGTCATCAAGTCTAACAATGCAAGTGAGGTCACAAAGGCCATGGTGGATGTGTTAAAGCGCAGGATGCATCCTAACCAATTTGCAAACTGACCAGGGCAAGGAATTCTACAATGCAAAGTTGAAGGCCCTGATGAAAAAGCATAACATAAATCATTATTCCACTTACGACAATCTCAAAGCATCTATCGTCGAGCGGTTCAAGATGACTCTGGAGGGCAAGATGTGGAAGTATTTCGTGGTGAAAGGCAGCTGAAAGTGACTTGAGCTACTGCCGTTATTCATCCGCGAGTATAATTCTACAGTGTACTCGACCAATCACATGAAGCCCGAAGATGTCAAGGACGACTTCTTGGTTCGGACTGTGTATGTTGTTCTAAAGAGGAAGGACCCGCGCAAGCCTAAAGCCAAAATCGGTGACCTGGTATACATCTCCAAACAGAAAGGCTTCTTCGAGAAAGGGTTCACAGCGAATTGGCCCCAAACTGTTTCATGTGTGATGTATAAACAACTTTGCTCCGAGGACCTACTATCTCAAATGTCTGGACACCTTACCCATCCACGTTGGCTTCTACACCGAGAAGATCCAGCCGACGATGTTTCCAGACCTATATTTGGTCGAGTAGGTGCTGAAACGACATAATAAAAAGGGGTGTAGAGGAAGTCCGGGTATAGCGAATATGCCGGGAAAAAAAATTAAGGCAGTTTTATCTAGGTAACAACATTTGGCTCTGTCCTGCTAACCCTGGAGGGGGAGCCACCTATCATCTTTAAAGGGAATGCGGTAAGAAAGTGGTAGTGTAAGAAGCAGAGTGTATTAGAGACTATGGAAGATTATTCGAAGATTCTTTAAGATTTTAAAAACGAAACTCATGATTTTTCAACAGCAGAATAAACGTTATTATTAAATGTAATAACACTCTGATGCCTTAATTGTCGCAGCATATTACGTCAAATGAAGTAAATAAGTTATATTATTTTACTCGCAAAATATTTCATTGGCTGCTATTCACTTCATCCGGATCTGAGACATAGCTAACCATCATGTCTCGATAATCATTTCAGTCCACCAAAATTTTTTTTAAATTACATTTAAATTGTTTAACATTTACCCAGAATGGACTCATTGTGATAAATGCTGTTTTCCATACGAATCATGACCAAAAGTTTCAAAACAAAACACTGTTGACGGTGATTTGAATGATTTTAACCAAGTGTAACAACATTTTGAGCACAGTTAAATTTACGTGGTTTACGTTACTCTTTGTAACTTGTTATACTCTAAGTATAATAGAATGAAGGTATTAAGGCACACAGTTAAAAATACTTCTTTGGAATTATAGGACAGCACTAGTAAAAATATATAAATAAAAAAAAATATGGACAGAGTATTTTTCTCAGTAACGAACTTTCAGTTAACTTTAAAGAACATTCCGTGACTTCACGGAGCTTTTCGTAAATTGTCTGTTTCGTTTACATATATTTAAGATTAGTAATTTAAAATACAGAAAGTAGTTTCTTGTTTTACTATGAGAATATTTTACAATTAATAAACACGAGAAAAAAAAATTAAGTTTTAAATATGATGAAGAAATTTGATACACCAAAATTCTAACTTCTTATACAGAAAAAAATTTGGTAATTTTATAAAAAAAATTTTTTGCAAGCTTATTTTTAAATTTGTTTTTGTAATGCAAAAGGGAAAATATAACACATTTCACAACATTTTCTTGAGGGATATATAAATGTAATGTATTTTAAACAACAGGTGCTCCAGACTTTGTTCATAATTGGTTGCATAAATACAGATTTAGAATTAATTTAGCATGTTAAATAGTGCAGTGCTTTGTAAACATACACGGTATTGTTTGTAGTGTTACAAAAGCATAGGCATCTTATTCCTAAGGAATTTGTATGAACCTAAAAAATATTTTTTGTTATTACCAGCGCCACTTGGTCCATTACACTAGCTGTGTGCTGTGGCCTTTTCTTAAAACTGTATAATATTTGATATAAAAGTGCACGGAAATAGCAGGAATTGGAACTTCTTTAATATTAAAATTCCTAACTACGTTTGTGAAGGTAATCTATGATTTACAAAATGTCCTTTATGCCTATACATTTTATAATGCACTATTCCTTTATGAAAGAAGTTTAGGTAATGTGAAAGCCAAAATTAACTTTGCTTACAGATGGTGTATAAACACAAAAGGACAACCAACCAAGGCGAACGGTTGGTGAAACTAGGAAAGTTGGAAGAATGCGAATCAAGCTAAATAAATTCAGTTGGTACAAAATATGGAATAACTTTCACGACATTGTACCAGCACTGCAATATAACTGGCAGAATACTTTAAAGAAATGGGCAGCATATTTTACGGATTGACAAGGAGCGAATTCATGAGACTAGCATGACTTCGCACAAAAGAACAACATAGATTACCCACTAAACTGGGATAGGAATCGTAGTTTTGATTATTAGTGGATAGTGGGATTTAACTATAGTCATCCTGAAATTTCGCTGAGAAAGCCAGAGCCGACATCTATCGCTATATCCAAGTAATTTAAACGCCTACAAGCTGACAGATTTTAAAACATTTTATGGGACCAGATGGCGAAACATGGCATTAGTGCAAGCACTATTTACAACATGGACGAAACAGGAATTGAGACAACGACAAACAAACCAACTAAAATTATTTTTGTATGTGGAAATAAAGAGGTAGGAATCATGTCAAGTGTTGAAAGAGGTACACTTACCACAGTGATTTGTTGTTGTAACGCAGCGGGAAGAGCAGTCATTCCGCCATTCTTAATTTTTGCGAGAAAGTGCATGCAAGAGAGACTTCTAGATAATGCACCACCAGGAACACAGGCAAAATCCACTGGCAATGGATGGAGTTATAGAGAAACATTCTTGCAGTGGTTACATTTTTATTTTGAACATTTCTGCCCAAATAACGAAAAGAAAATTCTGCTTTTGCTAGACAATCATGAGTCACACGAGTATTACCCATCTCTTCAGTTTCCAAATGAAAATAATGTGGTATTTGTAGGTCTATTAATTGCTCCACACACCAGTCACAAAATGCAGCCCTTAGACGGAGCTATTTACGGGCATCTGAAAAATTACTTTGAGCAAGAAGGTAGTTCATTCCAAAAGAATCATGCTGGTAGAATAATAAATTAATGACATTTCAAAACTGTTTGCCCCTGCATACGTGAAAGATACCACATATCAGAATGCTGTGGGTGGATTCAAGTCTGAATTAGTAGCAGAGAGAAAAGCCAATAAAAAAAAAAATAAACAGCTAAGAAATAGGAATGGCTAAAAATTCCTGCTCAAGTTTTGTCTCTGACACAATACCAACCTTAGAAACTGAAACAGCCCCTTAAAACGTTTGTATGTTTAGTCCGAAAGACATAAGACCCTTGCCAACTGTATTTCGTAATGAAAACACGAGGAAGAGAAAATCCCAACGAGCCGAAATACAGACTAGCACTCCGATCAATGTCCAACAAAAGATGAAACTAGTCGGAAAAAAAAAAAAAAGTGCTACAGGAAACATCTCATTCAAGAAAAGACTGTTAGCGAAGTAGACTATAAAACATGGAGAAAAGACAGAGTAGGAATACACATGTAAAATATGTGAAGCTCTATATGAGGATTTACCAATGGAAGACTGGATTTAGTGCGTCATGTGCAAGATCTGGAGTCATGAATCCTGCACTTCTTATTGTGGAAATTACCAGTATTTCTGCTGTGAATGCAAGTGAGGTGTGGGACTAAAGACTCCACTACAATCACTGATGTGATGTCCTTTAGAGTATAAAAATTAAGCTTTGCTTATTTATAAGGGCTTTGTTATAAGTCTGTAGTGACAGTGAAGTTTAAACAACCAGCAAAGACAAATGTAATTGTATTCTATTTGATGTGCAAATCTTGAAGTATAGGATGGACAGATTAACTATTAGGAACAATAGAGTTTTTCATTTAATTTTTCATTCTCAGTGTAGAATGACATTTTATTTGCTGGTTTTTATATTTAAATATATTATTATTCACTTCGCACTGTACTTTTATTCGTTTTGTCCTTACATAAGGGCAAAAAGAATATTTTATCCGGTATTTTTGAATAAATAATATAGACTATATATAATTTATTATGAGTGTTTGTATTTGCAGTTGTTGAAACCATGCAAAGTAATAAATCAATGCAGCAGCTTTCATTTATACATCGTCACAAATAACCGAGAAATGTGAATTAAAAATAAAGCTTTGCCCGAACTTCCTCTACGTCAAGTTGTGGGGTTCCATTGCCCAATACAACTCCTGTATCGCTAAAGCGGACATAGAGAGGTGAACTTGCCGTGGAAGACGTCCATGTATATATAAAGACTTTTCTTCACGGAATTATATGTTTATTTATGTGCTACATTACCAAATAAAATTAGTTTTAAAGAAAGTATGTTGTGTTTTATTTATTTTAAAATATCCCTGTGCAGGTTTTTTTGCTAATATTTTCAGCATGGATGAGTAGTCCTAAACCGAAGGATGGATGACCAAAACAAAATAAATGTCTTTCATGAAAAAACAATATTTAAATTAAAAATGCAATTAATATTGTAACAAATTAATAATACTTTAAAAAATATGTTATATTTTTTTACTAAAATTTTTTATGATTTTTATAAGAAAAATTATTTTAAGAACAGTGACTAGAAATATTATTCTGGAATAATAATGACAAAAATTACTTGTATTGTTTTTAAATATGATTTTTTCTCCACACACATGATATTAATTATACTTCTTTTTAACCTCTTGCACCAGTACATGTTCTGATAGCCGAGTGTTCTAAAGTATCTGCATGATGATTTAAGGTTCGGCAATTCGTTCCTGCCCTCCTCCCGTCAATATTTTGAGCACCACTATAAAAAAGCAGAGCCCCTAGCAGCCAACTCTAGAACAAACATGGTGGCCGAGCGAAAGCGATACCAGCGCATTTTAGATGCCATCTCCATAAACAAATATTTGGTCGAACGACTGGCGCGCCCCCTAGCAAAAGCATATGTAAACAAAAGACAAGTAGAAACAAAATGGCAGAGAATACGGTGGATAGCAGAAACAATATAGCGGACGGAAACAATATGGTGACTGTGACATCATCCAAGATAGCAGATGCAAGATGGTGGCAGATACACAGCCCTCAGCCATTGCCTTTGGATAGGCCAAATCTGTCTACTTCTGCTTTTTTGTAAGTTACCATCAAAGAAAGATTTTTTTTTATCTCGGGGAAGAATCTATTGATATGTAAAAAATTTAGAAAGCAACTTGTATTACGGTAGAGGACATTAACATGCAAGTTTTAAATGGGCCAGAAACTTTCTTTTAAAACAGCGTTCATAAAAGCAGCTAGTCTAGTATTCTTAATTAAAAAAACCATATAAGCAATTTGAATTGAACTTAGTATGCTGGTAGTACATATTTCAACCAATAAATATGTCTGCACGAGCCTCTTTTGTCTGCCAATTCGTAAAACAGCACCACAAAAATTAATATAAAATGTAATGTCATATCTGGGGGAAAATGCCCGGATCCCATCAAATTACGCCAAAAAAAAGCAGTAGTGCGTCCGGTTATATAAACTGGTATTTGTTAAATGAGTCCGGCACTTAATTTCAATTTTGGCTTATGATGGCATATTGTAGAAGCCATGTAATCAATTCCAACCTAAGTTTTGTGCAGGCAATATATATTACAACTATCAAATGGGTCTACACAATGTATTACGCAAGATTACGTCAAATTAAAGAAATTAAATTCCTATGTCAAATCTCCGGTTAGTAATCAACATAATCATACAGAATTTGGCAGGCAAGTAGCACTACGAAAGGCCATAAATGGATAAGATATTAAATTTGTATGTTCAGTAGGTCAGAAACTTGTTTTCAAAATTATGTACGCACAAATCATGGTTACAGATACATACACAAAAAAAAATCTTGTATGAGGTGAAATAAGAGTATATGTTTTTAACAAATGGAAACTTTCAAAATAAATAAACTAAGCTTATGTTTATAACTAGCCCGAAACTCGAACACTGTACGTCACCTGGTTTGCGAGTTGTCCGTAACAGAAGTCATCATTTTCAAGTGAGGATTCTGCAGAGGGAAGGTGTGTTGTTGGTGTTATGCGCTATTGTGATACCACGCAATCCACAGAAACTTTTACAATTGCAAGCTGACATTGTGTTCGCGAAATTGTTCTTTGACAACCAATCAATTTATATTTAGTGTTTTCTTGAAAAATATCCGGAAACGTAAAGCTAATTATTAGACTGTTTTAAATTGTTCATAATTATTCCGTTCAAAATATACTATTTTTAATTACATTTATTCTTTTTTATGATTTATGATTTGATGAATATGTTTTTGACTAAACAAATAACCACGACTACCGGATTTGCACGTGTACAAATAATACCTGTACATTAACAACTCTGGAATATAACGTCACTCATAAATATTGAGAAAGGGCACAGAAGTATGAAAGTATATTAACCACAATTTATGAAATATTGCTTTTCTACGGCAGTACTAAGAGCTCATGATTTCCCTACAATTAAAAAGTTACTTCCGGATATAAAAATGTAGCATAATATCCAAGTGAAATAACGTGACATAAAAATACCGACGTGTGTCGCGAGGTTTCAGCTAAATGTAAAGATATGTTAAAATCATTTCGTAAAAATTAACTTTCTGGAAATTATGTGACAATAATTGAGAAGAAACAGAGACGTCAATTACTTAATAATTTTGATGTATAGTTCGACGAAAATGACCATTAAAATTGTATCGTGTCGAAATAAATACTTTTATCAGTTAGTGAACCCCGTGCAGTGAACATTAGCAAATATCATTACATAGTTTAATAGTTTAAGTTAAGTTTCACAACGCTTACGAAACCAATGTGTTACGTATAATATTCGAACAGTAGAACAATGCCTAATCGTCATCTTCTGAAGTTATCCAAGAACATATCAAAGCAGTTAAAGGCTATAAACAAATGATTTGTTATCTGTACCGATAAAATAGAACTTAAATGCGAGGTGAAGGTGCCAAAAAGCAGAAAAGGTATATTCTATATTTGGAGGAACGCATAATATAATAATCTCATCAATAGCAGCTGATTGTTTCCTAAAGTAAATATAATTTCTGTTTGTTACGAGAGGCGCAGACGCCTCCGATCTGGAGTTGGGTGACGCAATTAGGATGTTTCGTAAATTAGTTGGCACTACTGGTAATATTAATATATATGGACAGTTACAATTCGTTTAAAGTACTTAATTAAAATGTTAAAATTATTTTATGTTTTTATTATTTTACTCATATGATCCCTTTAAAACGTATGAAAACAGGTTCGAACTTGAACATAGTTGCAAGACCTTATCTGTGCGACCGGAAGTCCTTGTCAGTGTGACCGGATATACTTAAACTGAATCTGTAAAAGTACTGCCTTGTAATTGCTTCAAACAGAAGTTAGAGTTTTCCTCTAAATAACTGAAATTTTACTAAATATTTAGGTGTTTAAAATTAAGGTTTACAACTTTGAGATTTGCAAAGATACGTGCAGTTAAATTAGGTACTAATTATTCGCAATTGTAACCTTATCACTGAAGTTGTTTATTTAAATGTACACATTTATGGTTTCGGTAAAATTACACTGCGGAACAGGCACTATATTTTTACACGTATATGATCGTCTTCAAACAATCACATTATAGTAAATTAATATTGCACTTTGGTAGGTTTACACTTTACATTGACGTATTTTTACTATCATTTCGCGTAATAATGTACAACCCGGCTTGAAACTAGTGTATGATATGTTTTTCCCTTGTGTCAACCAACATGCCATGTACGACTCTGAAACATTAGTAAACATTTACCACTCAGGTAGCTGAATTCCGTGTGGTCGAATCGAACATGAGAATGAGTCATCGTTGTGGACTACAAAATCTCATACCTTTGTAATGCTTTAATCGTTTTCTCACAGGTTAATTGGCATGCACTGGAATATCCTAAGCCAATAAACATTTTAAGATAAAATACTTGAATCACGAGAAACCCAGTTGGAAGGTTAAATCGCTGTGGCAGCAGTCAATAAATATTAAAACCGCCAGGACTATACAGACACGTGGGTAGTCTAGCGAAGCCGTTATTCAACTCATGTCACCCTGCATTTACCTCATACAAGTCTATCTTCGCTAACTAACAACTACCCTACTTTCTCTCACCCTGTTTCCAGTAATTGGAAACCAAATTTTAACCTTCGCGACTGTTGCACAGATTTCCCAGTACCCTCTCCGCTTTGTGCTGGTTTTCTGTGCCCTACCGTCAAGACCCTTCGTCCTTCGGGGTGTGTCAATGGCTACAATTGCGTCTACGGCGACATAAAGCCCTGCTATATCCGCGATGTATGCGTCCGTTTGACATAAACGTGATGCAAAGTTGTTTGCACAATAAACAGACTTAAGCAGTAATCAGTAAGCAGTAAGCAGCATAAATTTAAGTAGCATGACATTACAGGTCTGAAATCGTGTCACCATGTTGATAAATTTTAACAATTAAAAATGACCTAAATGTCATGTACATTTTCAGATTCAATAATTTGGAATTAATCCCATGTCACAAATAAATAAGAAGCTTTTTCCAATTTTACACATATAAAATTGCCAGAACAGAATGGCTTGAACATGTAATCCCATACTTACTTTAAGCTGGTGATTTCAGTACAAGCAAACACTGACAGTACATAAATATTCTGTGACTGAAAATATATTTGGCGTGGTGACTTGACGCACTCCACGTGTAATATAACTGTTACTATTTGCATGAGAATATATTCAGCCATTAATTATGCGATTTAGACGTGACATACATAATTATATGCAGCCATTGAAACATAAAATTACAAGACATGTGTTCACACTGTCAACATTTTTGTACAATTTTACTAAAATATATGTTGCAAAAGTGTATACATCAATATCGATGGTTTTTACTGTGCATCGAAGTATAAATTCCCTCAAATAAGCCATATTATATTTACTTTGTGCTACTAATTTTAAACAGATTTGTTTAAACTAACAATTACCATGTAGCAGTAGTAATACTATAAGTTTAAGTGTATTTATACTCTACGGCAAGAGCATTTACATAAACTATGCAAACGTTACTTTACAACGATTATTATATATACATATCTTTTGTTACGCTTAGCAAAATAACATGCTTGCCGTAAGTGTAAAATTTTATCTTGGCACTATGTAATTTGTTGTTATACGGTATTAATTTACACAAATTCCCTTGGGCCTATATCTAATTTTATAATATTTGATAATATGTTTCCCGATTGTTTCGTTCTATTTAGTATTTTATGTATTCGTAATTTTGACTACTCTCTTTGCTGTACTTTATTTGCTCCAAATGTAATGTGACCCGAATTGTAAATTCCTTTTTACAATTACACCATGCAAAATAACTCGCAATGTTTAAACAATCCAACATTAACTTGACAGTCAACATGCGGGACTATAAACCTCTTCGAAGTCTGAATAACAACTTACTTCGAAGTTACATTCATTAAAAATTAATTTATAAGCAAAATATAATGTATTCCATTAGCGGGAGTTTACTTTTCGTAAATTACACATTGAATAACTAAAAATCTAATGTGCTAATACAGAACCTAAAAATAGGTCATATTGTACCTTAAATTCAAGATATTGCCCTTATATAAGTAGACAAAGTTATAGGTATGTAAAATTACACTGCAGACTTGGTATAAAATATCAGCATAAATGTACAGTTAAATATCGCGTAGTACTAAAAACTACATTATTCAAGAACATGTGTATTCTACAATCCTTATAATTTGTAATTGGACATGAACATAACTAGTAATAAAAATGTGTACATAAATGTTTCTCGAACAAAGGAAGTATAGTACTATCTAGTTTCTTATGACGTTTACGAAAAAGTACAATTGCTGTGTTTATTCTTGCCAATTAAATAAATAAAATGTAAAATGACCAAATATTTGTACGCTCACATGTTTATTTTTTACAAAAGATGTAACATACTTTTATGCAGAGTTCGTTGTTTTAAAATTACACATTAAATTATGTATGATCACAGTAACATAGAAGGTATATATAATTTCCTCGTAGTACAATAAATACATACTTGAGTTATAAACAGCAGATTAGGTGTAATTTTACACCAACTTCAAAATATGTGGTTAAACAGATACACTACTGTGAAATAAGCTAAACATTTTTTGTGCTTTTAACAGAGATTTGTATCTATTTTTGGATTCATATTAACATTGGTGTAAAATTACACATAGTCTTGTTTTCACAAATGACACAAAAATGTAAAATTACGGAATTTTTGTATGCGTAAATTTATAGTTATTTTTTACAGTGAGTTGCTGCAATTTTGTTTAATTTCAATTAACTCAAGCAGTGATGTTATAATTTCGAAATTACAGCTTTAATTTAGCACAATAACGTGCAAATGTAATAAAACAGAAAACAATGTATGTCATAGAAGCCACAAATGTTTATGTAGTTTCACATCCAAGAGTTGTAGATTTTTATTTTACACTACTTGTTGGTGTATTTACCAGTTGACTAAACAGAATGTGTACGAATACATTTTTCATTGGTGTGTTTTTGCGCTTTGTTCTAATATAAGTTAGCGATATTATTAAATAAATATAATTTGACCACGGCAATTTAATTTAGTTTTACAAAGACGTTAGGGAATATATTTTTAACATGACGCAATAGTTTAAATATGCAAACTTTCAATTTAGTATGATAGTTTATAACGAGTTGGAGCGCTTGTATTATAACTTCTTCATATCTAGGAGATATCATGCAGATACATATCAGTGGAGTTATTTTGAATCATATATTTTGTTGATGTACACAATTTTTGTGAGGTGATAAAGTAAGACATGTGTATGTATACCTTTATGTGCTTATCGATATTTAAACTGGCAACTTCGCTGTAATTTCAATAAGCGTTAAGTGTTTTAATACAATAATATGCAGTTGTGAATACTCTTTTTTTTTGTAATTTATTACACTTTTTTTACGTAATTTTACAGATACAGGCTTGGTGATTTAGATAACATCAACATGCTGTTGTAATGAGCATTTTACAAAAATTCGTGTACAAAATAACACTGTCCATGCAGATGTAATTTCACGAAACCTTTTTTACAGTGTAGCGATTCGTTCACGCCCGTCGATTATAGACATGAAACCAGATAGCGGCCCTGAATATCATAATCGGTGTAGTGACAAAATAACTTAAGTAAATTTCCGTTTCGTGTATCTCGAACGAGGAACTTACTTTCGAGAGATAAAAAGAAGTTAAGCCAAAAATAGTAATATCTGCGATTTTGGTCAGCAAACTATTTTATATTTGTTTTATTACTCGTTTTTGTATTAGCTTAATCTTATTTAGCTGTCTCAACATAAAGTGAAGAAATAATACATTCTATAGCTTATCAAATTAATGGGAATATTAACGGTGTAAGAATCTGTTGACTTTGCAAATACGAGTATGTTATACGTACTGTAATGAAATTTTGGAAAAACTGTTTGAAGAGAGCTTTCGGTAATNGATTATAGACATGAAACCAGATAGCGGCCCTGAATATCATAATCGGTGTAGTGACAAAATAACTTAAGTAAATTTCTGTTTCGTGTATCTCGAACGAGGAACTTACTTTCGAGAGATAAAAAGAAGTTAAGCCAAAAATAGTAATATCTGCGATTTTGGTCAGCAAACTATTTTATATTTGTTTTATTACTAGTTTTTGTATTAGCTTAATCTTATTTAGCTGTCTCAACATAAAGTGAAGAAATAATACATTCTATAGCTTATCAAATTAATGGGAATATTAACGGTGTAAGAATCTGTTGACTTTGCAAATACGAGTATGTTATACGTACTGTAATGAAATTTTGGAAAAACTGTTTGAAGAGAGCTTTCGGTAATATTTGCAAACGAGGCCAGAAAGAGTTTTTTTACTGCCGCAATATTACTTATTCTCATGACCGTGATTTTTGTCGATGACTGAGTTGTTGCTGGTAACTTGGTGAGTGCAGAACGACGCACAACACTGAGAGTACTTCTCACGTTTAAAAAGACTTTTCTGACACATTCAATCAGCAAATTGCTTTCCTCAGTGGTCTGTGAAAGCTTTCCCGATCGTACCCAGAAAGGCGTTTCTACTTCAGCCAAGAACGCTTTTCTGCAGCACATTTCGAAACAATCCATTTAATTCGCTGTTTAGTGCAACATCGTGTGGCACGTACTTAAGGGGGTTGGTCTGAAATAACTAGAAAAACGTGTTACAATTACTAAATTCTACAATGTTAAGACTTAGCCATTATATTACACGTGCAGCACTAAAACAAATTCTGGCAAAAGTTAAAACGGAGTGATTTAAATACAAAAAAAAATCCTAATTTAAACAAATTTGACACAGGAGAGAAAATTTATAGAAACCTCCAAATAAAATACTGTTTTGGCATTATATTGAACATAAATTGTTAAAGTCAATGAAACTCCTAATGCTGAACTAAAATTCTTAAAATTACTCAAAAGGTTCAAAATGGGCCAATTTTGAGGGGCCATTTTGTTATTATGGTAGGGCAATAGGTAAAACATTGAAAAAAGTGCTTATGTGGTACTTATGTCACCTTGAAGGAAATGCATTATTTAAATACAACCTGTGCCTGCGGCACTGCTCGCGTGGACTACAGAATTTGTGTTTAGGTTTATTTATTTTTAAATAATATTTAGTTTTGCTTATTGTTAATCTTCTATACTCTATACATATTATACACTTAAGAGCCAAAAAAACTGGTATGGAACCAATCAGAGTAACGCAATGCGATCGGCAGCTAGATTGGTTACTGCTGCTACAATGGCAGGTTATCAAAATTTANGGTATGGAACCAATCAGAGTAACGCAATGCGGTCGGCAGCTAGATTGGTTACTGCTGCTACAATGGCAGGTTATCAAAATTTTAGTGAATTGGAACGTGGTTTTATAGTTGGTGCACGAGAGATGGGACATAGCATCTCCGAGGTAGCGATAACATTTGGATGTTCGCGTACGACCATTTCACGAGTTTACCGTGGATATCGGGAATCCGGTAAAACATATCATCTTTGACTTCGTTGCGGCCGGAAAAAGATCGGGAACGATTGGGACAAACGACGACTGACGAGAATCATTAAAAGTTACAGACGTGCAGCCCTTTCTCAAATTGGCACAGATTGGACTTGTGGAACGTCCTGCAGGATTAATAGTGTGAATTGCCTCCTGCATACCTTTAGACATTAGTCGAGTCCATGTCACGTCGTCTGGCGGCACTTCTGCGTGCTCGGGGGTGGTTGATTAAAGGATTGGTGGGGGGGGGGCTACACGATATTACGCATGTGTACCAGTTTTTTTGGCTCTTCAGTGTAAAACTATACGTCTCGGTGAATTAAATGGTAAAAAAACTTATTAGTGTTTCTCTGCTATAGCTAGATATATGCTACCACGGATATTTTTTAAGGTCTCTTTATTCTACACAATTCTTAACTAGATGATATTGTTCCATCTTTAAAGGTTTAGACAGCGTATTGCAAGTGAGCGCACTGGCGGTAAATGTTTTTCCGACTTGATTCACTACAATAGTTTGTAAGTTTTTTTTAGGTATTTTCTCGCGATAAAAAGTAGCAAATATCAGGTTTCAACCGTCCAACTATTTGTAAGCAATAAATTACGTCGATCTGTTGCTTGGTTGCGACGTTGCATTTTTATTCCGTTTGTGTAACTTTTTATTTTCAATTAAGAAATACCCCGAAGAAATGAGATATTTTTTGGGAATAAAAAGTAGCCTTTGTGACTTCCCGGTCCTCTCACTATCTCTGTGCAAAAAATCACGTAAATCCATTGCTCCGTTGCGACGTCGTTCCACACTAACTACTTAAATTGACGTAGCATCGTACCCCGAGCGCTATTTAGTAAAAAAAATTGCTGAGTGAATAACATGTATTTCAGGATAAAAAGTATCCTATGTCACTTCCCGTCCCTCTAACTATCTTCGTAAAAATCACGCCGATCCGCTGTTCCGTTGCGGTGTGAAAGAAGGACAAACAAACAAATAAACAAACAATCAAACACATTTTCGCATTTATAATATTAGATAGGATTGTATTCATTACAACAGTTGATAAGTGTAATTGAATTTCAACAGAGCTAACGATTACGCTATATAAAATTGAAACATTTTATGCTTGTAAGGTACTTTCGGTTCTTCACTCCAAAATTTTTTTAAAAGCATTTACCACTCATACATTTTTTCCTTCCTTCAGCTCAACCACACTTTCCATATCATCATACCTCACAATTCTGGCCGAAAATTCAAAAACCTTTTAAATTGGAAGGCTTCGAATATTAGGTGGCACCGCATAATTCGCATTTATAATCGTCTAGGCCGTTGCTGGAATCACCAACGTTAACCTCTTCATTTTATAAGGACCCTGTAGTTTAAGGTTTTACTTTTTCTCTATTGCGATGAAGCATCTGTACTTACTGCAGCTAGACTGTGGTTATTTCCCACTTAGTTTAATCGCTTTCTTCGCCTTAACAACGGCTACGTTCTGTGTTGATGTACTGTGGCAAGCTATTGTCTCTGTCCGAGCTGTTATTTTGGTTATAGTCTTCGCAGGACTGGAGAACGTCACAAACTTAAGTACTTAAGTTTACGCAATAACACAGACAGGGGCCTGAGAAGTGTTAGTCCTAGTTTGTTGCACTTGAATTCGTTCTTCATTTGCAGCTCAACTTGGCAGAGGAATGTGGATATGAGTCAGAAGCTGCAAAACGGAAGCCCTCGACTAATTGTGGCCTGAAAGGAAATATTCCTGCACAGGACAACCCAATAACTAATATTCTAAAAGAAGCTGTTGCCTTCCAAATACAACATTTTAAAATCGTTGTTGTTGGAGTACAGAGGAGCTAAAGGTGTACCAAATATTAATTTACATCCTTCAAATTTCTTAAATTGCACAATATAAACAGTGATATCGGAAATATATTCACTTCGCGTAATAATTTGGCTGAATACATTTAAAACCATATTTAATTCGGCACATATTAAAACTGAACGAGGTTGATGTAAATTGATGGAGGAGATTAAACAATTTAATTTAAGGACACGCGCACACAAACTCAGATTGTAATGTGATCTCTCAAACCAATTTTCTTGAGCAACCCGTTGAGAATTTCCATTTCATCACAATGTTACATCATTTAAGAGTAAATCAAAATTTTATTGCAAAGACAAATTATATTACATTCAGGTTGACCATAAAGTGTTTAAAGGGAAAATAACGTTGCGTATTTGAGAGTTTTTAAATATTTGTTCATCGGATATAAGAGAAATTTTTTTTTCAAAATACGTAGTTGTTCTTGAAGGTCTAGGTACGGCCTTCGGAGGAAACAAATTATACACTGACTGACAGAAAAAGACACACCATGAAGGTGCGTATAAGTGCGGTGAAATGTGCGCTGCCTGCTATGCATTTGATTACCATTACTGGACAATCATAAGAACCGTGAGTGATATATCCGTCATTCAAGACAATGTGACTGTTGCGCAAATTGAGTGTTTTGGCTGTCACTGTGCGTGGAGAACAAATGGGGCGTTGTAATGCTTTTCCGATGGCGTAGTACGCAGTTTCTTCAAATGGATGAGATCCAGATAAGTTTCATCGTATCTCTCCGTACTGCAGACTGACGCTTGCACTAGGTAGTGGAAGAGACGCGATGCCCCAGCAGTGGGTCTCATTGATGACAGTTGCTCCAGGAAGTATACAACGCCACAGTGGGGCAGGAGCTCGCTGACGGACATCACAGCGCGAGATACATCAGACGACATGCCGCAGCACACCCACAATCCACTACCCGCGACATTTCGCAGATCGTGCAGGGATGTTTGGATCCTCCGATATAAACACACAGAGTGTCGCGCCAAATGGCTAAGGGAGGTTCGTTGTCCAGCCCTCCGTTACAAAGTTCAACGGCGAGCGCCAGTCATCATGGCTTGGAATGGTGCTACACCACAGATGTGTGGTGTATACAATGTAACAGTGTAACCTACTGTATAGAACCATGCTTCTCTCTTACCAATGANACACCACAGATGTGTGGTGTATACAATGTAACAGTGTAACCTACTGTATAGAACCATGCTTCTCTCTTACCAATGATAATCACCGTGTGAAGGTTTGGCGGCGATGTGACAATCGGGTGGATTACCCTTCTATTGTGGGGCGCTGCACATCCCATCGACGATGGCTCATTTTTGGGTATTATCAGCGCCACAATTCGCTCACCTAAAGTAGGCATTACAAGCATATTGGCACGCAGCAATGTTGATGAGGTGTTGCGGCTCATGGCAATACAATATTCACGGAAACACATGTTTTCAACGGGCAAACGCCCGGCCACATACCTACAGATCACATCAGCCTCAATACTTTGCATTGTGTGCTCATGCTTCCTAGGGTGGCCTCATATTCTGATCTCTCGCCAATTCAGATTTTGTGGTAGATATTTCGACATTGACGTAACAAAACTCACACCCCCAAGAATTAAAGGTAATCATTGGATTCCGATAAAAAACACATTGTTTACGATACTCCATGGATATTACTCATACACTCATCGAATTGATATCATGTCTGGTTCAGCAATCTATCGGCGAACATGGAGTTCCAGATACTTACCGACCATCCTGTATTTTAGGTCGCTGCAGCCTAGCTTTTATACGAGAACTAAAATATTTGTTGTGCGCATTCTTGGCTTTTTATGTTTCAAGTTTGTCTCACTCTAAATCTAAATAAGAGAGAATTTAACTTTTCAAATCTGGTAATAGATCCTTATTTATTAAACCCTCATTTCAGTCAATTTAAAAGACAAATTAGTGACTAAAAGCTACTTTTCTATCCTTTATTGATTCCGTTTAATTTTCCACATTTTAATCAAACATTTAATGGGCAATTTTTTGTAATTTTTTATTTGACTGATGTAGAGATATCTTACTTAATGGGAGACAAAAGTGTTTGAGGTTTGGCTTAAGGGATGCTTCAAATAGATACTGTCAGCGTACAAAATTTGGTCAAAATTCGTTTATCTAAATGGTAGTTATACCAAATAAACCTAAAATATTTGCATGGCAACCATTTTGAAAATAAATCTGTAATATAATTCAATTACTTATATTTACCTAGCCTATCACAGGAGAAAATTAGTGGAGTATTTTTGATATATAATGTAAAAGCTTTGTGTTTTAATGTGGCGCTATCTTACAAAATGGCATTTCAACAACAATATTCAAGTCTGTATTCATTGCTTACACTTGGCACTGTTAGCATACAAAATTTGTTTCAAATTGTTTCAATGGTTTCCGAGATATGACATTACGCCCTAAGTTTTAAAATGGCCGCCATTTTGAAAGTACTATACCAAGCATGGTCGAAAATTATTAAACTCATGTTTCCTTACTTAGTACTATATGTGTACCGATTTTGGTGAAATTCGGTGCACGAATTCAAAAATTCACACACACTCATATACACACATACGCAAATAGGAAAGTGATCTCATAAGTCTTTCGTTCCTTCAGAATGTACGCTAAAAACAACGTGTATTTACGTTCCTTAACCGTGAGTTCAAAAAAAGTATTTATGCAAAGCCATTCTTGTATGATGTCGGTTGTGATGATATATGCCATTTGCCAACCTTAGCGTTTCATTTATCCAAATTTAAAGTAAATTTATTAAATAATATCAGTGCCTTGAAAATACGAAATGTGGTTTATTTGTTGTTAATTTAAACTTGGTGATGATAAATGTATAAACTGTAAAAATATTATTTTTCTGTGAGGATAGATTCAAGGCATTATGAGGGTGGTAACGTTTCTTTCAATTGCAATGATGGACGGAACAAACAGCAGGATATCAACCACGCAGGGAAAAGGTGAGTAATTGTGGAACGTATGTATAAACTTGATGTGTAAGTATAGAAAGGTAAGATAATGTTGTTTCACATGTTCCGGAAATAAAACGGCTAGTAGAGACAAGCCTGGGAGGGATCGCCAGTTTGCAAGCATATAAAATGCGGTAGTGTGCCGGCAAGCATCAGAGCAGGCCTTGAGCAGGCCTCTGAGCCATGTAGTCATCGAAACACCGTTCAATGTACAACATTGTGCTTTGGTCGCGGATGCTTACTTTAGAAATAACGAGTTTCCTATCACTTCACTGAGGATGTTTCGTCGTCATTCCCACCTGCAACGTCATAGCAATGTGCCTGGCCATCGCACGATCGTGACACGGGGAAAACACAGTTGGACAACCCTGCGGCATGCGTCAATACTATAAAGACTGGTCGTCCTTTAAGACCGCACACCACTTGTCGAGTACAGGATTTTGCGCGGCACTCGTCAGATGTCCTCGTCGACCCGCTGTTAGGCAAGCCTTAACGCTTGGAGCATCACTTCGCTCCCTGCGGGACATCTGTCACGAAGAGGGGCACTTACACACCTACAAAATTAAGAAGATATAACAATTGATGCCACAGGAAGTGATTCAGTGCTACGACTAGCGACAGACTTTCTAAAAAGTAAAGTGATCGACCATGACATTCACAATATCCTCATCGTAATGTCTGATGAGGACCATTATGAACTGTCTGGAGGCGAAATAAAGGTGCCAAACTTTTGCTACGCCAAATGCAGACCTTCAAAACCAACGCATGGAGCGAACGAAATAACTCCACAGTTAACATTAGATGGTTTGGTGAGACTTTGAAACATTTTATATGATTGAACCTTATTTAAATGGGAATGCTCATCGTCCCAGTCTTACTGGCAACAGCAAACACTACGTGGATGTACTCAATTACTTCTTCCTTCCTGGAATGGCCTATAGGAAACGAACAGACATTTGGTACCAACAAGATGGAGCAACAGCTCATAACTGCCTGCCAATCTATGGCGGTCTTAGTTGTTCGTTTTTAATACACGTGATTTCCTGATCTAAGGATAATCAGTGGTCAGCGCGTTCCCTGTAATTCACAATCCCGGACTTCTTCTAGGGCTACTACCTAAAGGGCCAGCTGTTTACGGTACACACTTCCTTGGTTGCCAACCTCAAGGTTGGATTTTACAAACCTGTGCAAAACATTCCCTTCAACATGTCCGATTTTGGGTTGTAAGTTTTCATTCGCTGCTTGGAGGAGTGTGTTACCCATAATGATCAACACCAGCATGGCAAGATTTTCAAAGACTAACTAGTTAAATGAAAATATTTCACCTTACCATATATGCTCATACAATTATTAACTGCATTCCAATATTACACATTCATTTCCGCTTTGTTTAAATATTATTTCGCTCAACCATGTTTACAATATACAGCCGTTGAGTCTCTTAGATCACTTCAGAATTTTTTTGGACTAACAGTGCATCATGTTAATATTAAAGAAAACGTTTATTAAAATAATCTTTCAGAAACATACATTGATTGATTAATTGATTTACTGAAAAATGTGTATTATTACACAAAACACAGTAAATACAACAACATTGAACAGTGAACACAAATCAGCATTCCAGTGTGAGTACACTCTTCTGCACAATCATGAAAATAAGGAAGCGCCAAAAGGAAACATGAAACTGACAAAAAAAAATAAGTACAGCACAGGTGGGGAAAATAACCAAAACCCCAAACTCCGAAGGAAAAAAATCTATGTAACCAAGAAATAGAACATAAACACGGATGTTGAAAGAAGAAAACAAAAGGGAAGGCTAGAAAGGAGAGTGAAAAGATAGGAAGGACAACAAAATATGTGTGTGTAATGGAAAATTGCGGGTATGAGGCCACGTGTAAAAACACGTTGAAACAAAAAACGGGTAAGTAAAGAAAGGGAAAAAGAAAAGTGCTGATGTATATTGCTAGTTTACGGCCACACACAATAAAACTTGTAGAATGTCTCTGCCACTCAGTTATACAATTCAATATATACAGAAAAACCTCAGGATTAAATGACAGAGACCAATTATGCCAAGGCAAAAAGACAAACAGATACGAAGTCATACGTACCTAGTTATAAACTGAGGTAGGGTGAATAACTCTCTCACACTAAACTTTCTTGTAAGATTTCGTTGCAAGCAAGTGCCATACTAGCAACTGTGAGATAAGAGCCTTGAATTTCTTCGACCTTCTGCATATTGTGTTTTATAACTCAGGTAGGTCTGTCTTGCTATGCGGAAGTCGCTATTTATAACTTACGTGTTTTATTATCATGAGTTTTATTATTCCTGTCAACTTCATTTTATACCGCTTGTTGAATCCACTTGCTTTCTGTAGCCGCCGACATCTCACAAGCCACCGGAAGGCCGTGCTGTCACGAGACCAGGAACCGAAGTTCCCATAGGTAGTTAAGAGGGTTTGCAAATCTAGTTGAAGCCCGACATAATTGGGTCAAATCACTGAGCCGGCGGCGGGTTGCAGAAGTTTTATCTGGTCTCCGTGTCCACGTTTAAGTTGCTAACTTAGTTAATTCACGTGCAGGTGTTATCGGCGAGGGAGTGAAACTCCCCTCCAGTCACCCGACTGGCGTGTTGTTGTGTCGTGATGTCTGTAGAACTTGCTGCCGCCGCCGTTTGTCATCACTGGGACGCTACTCCCTCAGTGCAGGAGAAGTACAAGTCCTTGTAAAGACTCTTGTCCATCCATTTATATATCGAGTCTGGAGCCCAGGTTGGGGACAGCTAGCCCATCCCGCCTGGCTGTCGGTCGAATTGATACACTGCGGCAAGAACCAGCAGTCTGTTTTGTTTGTAGGACCTGGTAGACATAACTGTATCCTCTCCTTCCCTGCCTGCGGGAGGAAANGAACCAGCAGTCTGTTTTGTTTGTAGGACCTGGTAGACATAACTGTATCCTCTCCTTCCCTGCCTGCGGGAGGAAATGATAGGAATGGTTCCTAAAAAAACAGAATTTGGAAATGCAGGGCTTGAGAACCGCCGCGAAGCCTGGAGCACTTCGTTGCGGTATTAGTTTTGTCCATGCGGAATCTAAGCCGAAAAATTGCAGTTGTCTAGAAGTGGGTCGAGGAGGCAAGGCCTGCAATAAGATACGATAAAAATAAAAAAATATCTAGAATGTGTATGTGTTTACAGTTAAAAATTCTTCAGGTTGGCAGATATTAATAGTTAATATATGACTATAAAAAGTTTAAAAAAAAATTTATATATAAATAAATTATTAANGAACCAGCAGTCTGTTTTGTTTGTAGGACCTGGTAGACATAACTGTATCCTCTCCTTCCCTGCCTGCGGGAGGAAAGGATAGGAATGGTTCCTAAAAAACAGAATTTGGAAATGCAGGGCTTGAGAACCGCCGCGAAGCCTGGAGCACTTCGTTGCGGTATTAGTTTTGTCCATGCGGAATCTAAGCCGAAAAATTGCAGTTGTCTAGAAGTGGGTCGAGGAGGCAACGCCTGCAATAAGATACGATAAAAATAAAAAAATATCTAGAATGTGTATGTGTTTACAGTTAAAAATTCTTACGGTTGGCAGATATTAATAGTTAATATATGACTATAAAAAGTTTAAAAAAAAATTTATATATAAATAAATTATTAANAGGTTGGCAGATATTAATAGTTAATATATGACTATAAAAAGTTTAAAAAAAAATTTATATATAAATAAATTATTAAAGTTAACACTAACTGAAGTAAAAGTTGAGTTTTGGACATATATTGTGTAGTGTGGGGTTTGAATAAAACATTTAGTTAGCCGGAACCAACAGCGAACAGTGATGTAAGTATACCGTCTATGAACTCTTGTTTCACTCCACTAGTGTGTGAAGGTGTTATAGTGAAGCTAGAGAGAAGTGCGGATAGCACGTTGCCCTTGAGAGGGGGNTTTTAGGTATTTTTATGAGTGTGCTGGTGTCTGGATCGTAATTACCAACATCGTGGATATTAGGGTTGGGGTGGATCATTTATTTATCTTAAAACATTTATTTTTCTTTAGTTAATTTATCCTTCATATACTGCACTTTTAGTGTTAAATGGAGATAGCTGTTTCTCGTTTATCTGGTGGCTTCGCCAATTATTCATAGATATTTATTTAGAATTTTTTTTACGTGATATATATTAATGCTTTAGCTGCGTTTTCCCACACTTAATTTCCATACGTTAGGTCTGAGAAGACGACTGAAATGTATATTAATGGTTTTTGTCTCTTAACTAGCCAAACTTTATCAAATGCCTGCGCTAAGTCTAGGAAAACTGCTAATGTGAATTTATGCTTCAGGATGGCTGTGGTTGTGCCTGTTGCAAACTTTGTAACTTCATGAACAGTAGAAAGTTTTGCTTTAAAATAGTATTGACTATCCAGAATAATGCCACTAATTTCGGCGTGTGTGTTAAGCCTACATAGCAGCATTTTTTCCGATATCTTACTGGGCGAGCTGAGCGGTGATATCGGCCGCCTGAATTGTGGGTAGGAGGGGTTTTTCCCGGGTTTAGGTAATGCAATTAAGTTTGCAATTTTCCAGTCTGTGGGGTGGTATCTATGTTTTAGTATTGAGTTAAAAATGTTTATTATAAAAACAGTACTGGGTAAGTAAAATTTTTAAAATTTTGTTATTTTATTGAGTTCGGTCCTGGCGTGTTGTTTGCTTTAACTGTTTTTAGAGTGTAAAGGAGTTGAGGGAGTGTGACTGGCTCCGTTTCAGTTGTCTATCGTTGTGTTGACATCCCTAATGAAATTGATGTCACCAATATCGTTATTTGGAGAGAATTGGTATTCTTGTAAGTCTGCTATTGATTCTGCTTTGTCCGCCAGGTTATACTTTAGGCCGTTTACTTTAAATATTGGCAGTGACTGGGTTTTTTTTTTTTTTTTGCTAATTCCTCATAAAGGGTGGGAAATGTTTCAAAATATTTGCGGGTTATCTACGAGTTCGGTGACAAATGTTTCCCGTTTATTTAAGCGAAATATATTTATTTTGGTTTTAAGTTTATTCTGTAATTGGTGGTATTTGGTTTTAGATTCTTGCGTTCTAAGTCATTGGTAATCATGTCTAACCTCTCTTTTTTCTATTAGGAGGATATCTATTTCCGGGAATTTATGACGCTGGGATTCCCTTCTATTTACAAATTTTGCATTATTATTAAGAACTGATTTTATGGTTGTGTTTAGCAATTCTATGGTCGGATCTATATCGTATTGGGATGTGATTTAGATGTTTTCTCGTCAAAAGTTTTTACTAATAAGGTTCTTAAAGTCTTCCAGTCTGTTACTGGGGTTTTTAGCAAGAATGAGGTTTGGGTGTTTTTAAGTGTGCGCGCCGATATTGCAATGCACTGGTAGGCATCTGAACGGAATTTGTGAAGCATTTCTATTCTAATGTCTGGTTTTTTTATATTAGTTATTAGGAAGTCTTTTGTGTTGGGGTGAGGTCTTAAAACTGGGGAATAATGTGTGAGTTCGTTTGGGGTTTTTTTTTTTGTGAAGTGGTTTGTGCGTGGGAAAAGAGAGCTCTACCTGCTGGGCTATTCTCGGCGCCGTGCCAGTAAGAATGTCTAGCATTACAATCACCTGCTATGATAAATGGAAATGGCCGGTTTGTAATTTTATCTAGGTCTTCCGTTGTGAGTGGTTTGCTAGGGGCGG
The DNA here is from genome assembly GCA_002778355.1 of Clitarchus hookeri. Taxonomy (NCBI): domain Eukaryota; kingdom Metazoa; phylum Arthropoda; class Insecta; order Phasmatodea; family Phasmatidae; genus Clitarchus; species Clitarchus hookeri. Next base: position 86,673 of record NQII01004813.1, on the reverse strand, counting down.
GCATTGTAGTTATATGAACTGACGCGGTATTAATGTTTATTTATTTGGATTATACGTGCTCACTGTTCGGGTCTTTATTTATGAGATGATGTAGTTTATTATGAACTATGATTAAGGTTTCCCCGCCTTTAGTTATCCTGTAGTTTCGGTACGACATACGATTTTTTATTGTGAATCTTTCAGTTGGTTTTAGCTTGGTTTTCTGAATAANATCCTGTAGTTTCGGTACGACATACGATTTTTTATTGTGAATCTTTCAGTTGGTTTTAGCTTGGTTTTCTGAATAACAGGTATTTATACTCCGTACGTCTCCAGCACTCTCTCGAGCTCGCATAGTTGTTGAAAAACACCATCAGTGGTCCANCAGGTATTTATACTCCGTACGTCTCCAGCACTCTCTCGAGCTCGCATAGTTGTTGAAAAACACCATCAGTGGTCCAGTACATTAATGAAAGAGTTTCAGGGACTGCTGGGGGTTGAGAGACAATTTAAGGTCTTCCAAAACAACCCGGGCTTCTAGGAGTGGAAGGGATTTCTCTTGCGTGTTTGCAGTGACTTTCGCTCGCTGCTAGAAGGGCGGAAATGCGCCATAATGGCAGCGAAGTTTGCCTCATTGAGGAAGTGCACGAGCTCATGTATGTCCTGCAATACCCACCTCATGAATCTAGAGGCATGTGAGGTTGTGGGCTGTGGTTGTGGTTGTGACGAGGAAGGAGGAGGTGGTACACTAGTGGTGTTGTTTCGTTATATACGACTAGGGTTTGTATGAGGACGTTGCTGGTTTTGGGTCGCCCTAAGGTCGCCTACGTTTCTAGGGATATTTTTCGCATCAAGCATTTTTGGGTAGGTAGCTAGGTTCCTGGCCAGGACAGGTAATGGCTTTGATCTGCGGGTTGGTACCCTGGACTTCGCTGCAGCAGATTGTGGTTTTTGCACGATGTCAAGATAGTGGAGAGACCGCTTTGAGGATGCTGTGTGCGTGCCATTACTATTTCTGCAGACACAGTTTTTTTTTAGTTAGGGCAGGTGTCTTGTGTGTGTTGGCCGGTGCAGTGAGGGCTGTTGGTCGGCATGTGACAGAAATTCCTGGTATGATCAACCGCAAACAATTGTGATATTGTGTTACGACAGAGGGCCGCTTTTTGTATAGTCTCGGATGTACTACGGTCATGTTAACTCTAGCCACTTCCACGAGAGGAAGGATGGTGTCGTTTTTGGCGGCCGTGCCACAGAAAAATATCTGGGGTTACAACCGCTGTTTAAAGAGGTCCTGCGGTTCTGTGAGCTTTTTGTGAAACTGGTAGATATAAATTATTTGATACCCGAGTGCCTGCACATCCTGCCTCATGTCCCCAGTGTGTGTACCTTCAGTAGGGTCGAAGACGACATTCTGAGGCTTGTTAGTGGTGGTGCTATAGGTAAAGAACTGAAAATTGTTAGCTGACAGGAGCATCGCAGCATCCTTATGTTTTTGCGCATTGGCTGCTACGATGTGCAGTCCGTTGCGCGCGATGATAATCGTGTATCCGGCGGGACTAAAAGCTCGCAGTTTCCGCCCCAGTAAGCTGTACTTGCTGGTGTCAGGAACAACCCGTCGAAACATTGGAGTTTTTACCTACCTTGTTTGGTCGGCACTCAGATGTGTGCGGGAAGGGGGTTGGCTTGAGAAGCCGGGTTGATTTGTGTTATCGTGTACCTCTTTCAGTACACTGCATCAGTTTACAACCCGTGTCTGTGGTGTGGCCTCTAACGACGACGAGTTAGGGCGTTTCCTCTCCAGCGAGTTGTTCCTCTTTATTCTCTGTGTCACTCTCCGTGCCATTTCTGCAGTCGTGGCTTCCAATTCTGCAGTATCCCTTGCCTGGCGCTGTACATGCGCGCTCGGGTAATGTTCCAATCCCGGAGTTTCCGTATTCCATTTCAGTTGCCGTCACTGGTTGGTCGCGAAGGGAGGGGTTTTGTGTGTGTGGATTTGTGTCAGAATTGCGGCTGCAACCGTCCCCGCACACCAGCGCTGCGCCGGCCGGAATGTTGTTGGGGAGTTACAGGGTCTGTGCTATCTCTGGTACGCCCTGGCCAGACATGAGACACCTAACCGACTCCTGATGCACTAGGGGGTTGGGGGAGACAGACGGATTCTGCCTGGAACAGCAACGATAGTGTGTGTTATTTATTGTACGGTGTTCCTGTTAGTTGCTGAGTGCCGTAGCTGCTAGGCTCGAGATGGCTGAGTGGGAACGCTCGGCCGGCTGCGACTCTGAGGTGTAGTGCCACAAAGCTATAGTCGATCTGCCTGAGAGACAGAGCTGCACCTCCATGGAGAAGAAGGCCCATGATATCACTCGCCTGAACGCAAGAGAGCACCTGTGGAGAACATGCTGATGTATGCCATTCTGGCCTTTATATACCATGGGACGGGAAAGTGGTGCTTCCTGATTGGCCATGGTGCTGGCCAATCAGTGGCTGCTAGGGAGGGTATGGTTTGGTTGGTCGAAGTTACTTGACAATCAGAGGCTGTTTAACTCCTAATTGACTGGCTTGTTTGCTGTTGTGGGCAGGAATCTTTCTGATTTGCTTTGTATTTATGGAATTCTGAAGAGGTGTACCCAGATTTTACTTAATGTATAGCTATCTTCTCTGTTCATATTGTGATGATATTTTAATATAAGTCAACAATAGACTCTCGGATGTACCTTTTATTGTATTTGAATGTATTGGCCATGGTAGTGAATACATGAAAATACATTCTATGAGATGCTTCGATTGAATGTTCTGCTATTGGTTTTAGTGGATTTTCATGTTTGTATTCTTTATTTCTGGTACTAATGATTTTGCGAATTTGCCCAATATTCACATTGTCAAATGAACAGTAATTTTGTTTATCCGAGCGAGTTTTATGGCTGGTGATACATATTTCACTGATGACAGAGGGCTTTAGATCTTAGTTGTAGATTTAAATATCGTTTGTATACTGTGTTTCTGAGAAGTCGAGTAATTTTTCAGAGACTCCTTGCACACACAGCACCAGGGCTGTGTTGCGAAGGTGTGTGTTGTTCTTCTGTCTTTGAGATAGCATCATTGCTCTGGTTATGCATGTTTTTAAGTATAAATTTTATTGCAGGGCAGATGTCAGATAGTTCAATAACTTCCCAGGGTTGCTTTCTTCAAAAATTGTTTTAGCCCTTTTCACCAGAGTATAAATGGCCGTTTTTTTTGTGAAGTGAATTTGCCTGTAGGTATCTGTCAGTGTAAGTTGACTTAAATGTCAGGCCAGAATGCAAGAAGTTTTAAGTTGAAACAGCGAGTAAGACATTTATGTTCTCTACTTGCTCTATTTAAATAGTTTAAGGGGGATGTTTTATCATTCTTGTTTAAAGTGAGGCACAAATAACAAACAATTAAAATACAATTAGTTTTCTCACTTGTTTCGAGATGTTTAGAAATAATTTTACTGTGCTTAACCGGACATCAACTCCTCCAAAAATTTTTATCTCTCTGGAAACAAAGAATACGCAAGGAAGTGAAGTACAGATCAGATTAATAATTAGGAAAATATGAAGTTTTTAAAAGGAATAATGTATAGTAAGTACATGACGATAATAAACTTTTCACACGTGTGAACTTCAGAGCATCGTACAAGGCTACGATAACCAACCTGTAATCTCATAAAGCGGCGGGCCCTTAAAATATGGAAATTAACGAAAATCTCTTTGTTATAGGTACTTTGATTAAATTCAAACAATGAATATGAGTAAAGAGGGGCATATCCAGGTACATTATGTGTCTGGTAGTAGAAGTACAAGATATTTGGCAGTATAAATTGGCAGATTGTGTCGTGAACGTGTGGCCATTATATTATCTTGTGTTGTCCGGTTTACTACAACATTTAAACACATGTATTTTTCCAAACTTACTTCATGGTAACCTTGGTGTCAAACTGAATTTTGCGAATTCAAACAAAAAACTTTGAAAATTTTTCCATTATTCTAAAGACAAGGACGATGATGCCTGAAAAAGTTAATCGGCTACATCACACCACACTGGAAAGAAAATATCTCACTCGTTGGATACTGCAAAAGAACATGACACCGAAAGCAAATCGGCCTTGAATTTCCTTTCTACTTCTAAACGGCAGTGTTTGTTGTTGCATACCATTACATGCTCGCGAAGCATTACCCAGTGCCTTGAAAAATTACGGTTGATTCCCTGTTTGTTTCCAAAGAGTTTGTTGTCATATTACCAAGTGTACAGACATTGCCCAATTAAAAATTGGTCTCTGAGGTTACTAAAATCCTTAATATATGTACGCTGACAACATTCGATTCCATGCTCATCTGTAGGAGTGCATTTTTAACTAATAATCATATTTTACAATATATGTGTATACATTATATGTAATTACACTTATCCTCCAAAACAGGATTTTCGGACATTTTTGAACAACAAATAATATTTATTTTTTTGGAACGCAGGTACTTAGTCAATTTGAATTTCCAATATTTCCGCCTGCTTTATTTTTTTTAGTTTAATGATCTCTCACCTGAACATAAATATTATATTTCTAAATATATTATAACATGACAGGTGGAAATCAAACCAAGCCGTATCTCCGAGACAATGCTGTGCATAAAGCAGCCAATCAAACACAGTGGTGGTAATCAGATTCATTGATGCGAAATTTAGAATAAAGGCGTCAAGGAACAAAATGCAATCTGCATGTCAAGATACTGGTATAAAAGGAGTATGTTAAATATAATTTAAATTTTGGGCAACTAAAGTAATATTCAGTACAAGATGCGAAATATTATTTTATTTTGACCATTGAGCATTATTGCTTGTTCGAAATATGACGTTAAAATAACCAAATGTTGTGATCGTTTTAATAGTTTACATTGAATTAATATTTATGTCGATATGGAATAAAATAGTTGGTTTATTGACAAATGTTTAATGATTACGGTGCAGCTATTAGCAATTTGCTAATATATTTGCCTACGGAAATTTAAAGAAAATAAAAATTATGATGTTCCAGTAGTTGTAAAATACAATTTAAAATTATAAAGTAAAGTTCATATTTAATGTAAAAAAAAAAAATTCTACGCAGCTACAGTAAATTGCTGTTAAATCACGTGTCACAGCTTGAAAATTATTAGCATTCGTCGATTTACACCACACACAAACATAACTCATATTGAACGTTAGCCTTCAGTATGGACGAACTAGATAAAATTTAATAACTTCAATAGGGCATGATAATTGAAGCTTATAGTTAAGGTAATTGTATATCTAAAAGGCCTGCAAGGACGGCACACTTCCTTTACAATACAGTTTTGTAGCGATAAAATGAATAGCGAGGGATTTACCGATCGTCAGCCCAGACCCGAAAAAAACAAAAACAATGACAGATCGGTACCAACAATTCCACTTACGTGTAATGAATTCAAAATATTATCTTCGTTTCAAATAATAGCCCAAGTCTCTTTATTAGAACTTGAAGTGCTGAAAGTGATCTTTATATCCGCTTGTAGCTTGTTAAGCCCAGGTCCATGGACGATCTAAGTCCCCAAGATATCTGTATGAAATACCACCCATTATTTACAGTGGCATAGAGAAAATCATTTATGAATGATACTGTACAGTGACGAATCACTCTACCATACTGTGACGATCTCCTTTATATATGAAGATGTAGCTAGTTTAAAGTATTTTAACTGTCCGGCCCAAAACTATAATTTTCACTCTGATGTCTATGGGAGTTTAAACCATGGCACAGTTTAGTTTATCGTTTCATTATATTGGCCAACCTTTTTAATTGCTTGGATGAATGAATACTAGCACATCTGAAATAATTTTAACAAATCAGCGCTGCCTGTAGTGTAGTAATAATTTATAAATGACATTCAATTTTGATCAAATCAGTACTACCTGTAGTGAAGTAAGAAGTGGTAAATGGCCTTCAATTTTGAACAAATCAGCGTTACTGGTAGTGTAGTAAGAAGTTGTATATGGCCTTCAATTTTGAAAAAATAAGCGCTACCTGTATTGTAGTAAGAATTATAAACGGCCTTCAATTTGTAACAAATTGGCGCTACCCGTTTTGCAGTTATAAGTTGTAAATGGCCTTTAATTTAAAACAAATCACCGCTACCTGTAATGTAATGACAAATTGTAAGTAGCCTTTAATTATCAACAACGTTGCGGAGCAGTTCATAAATCATACTTTACTGTTTTTTAAGACATGGCAGTGGATGTATTTGAGGTTGGCCTCAAGTTATGACCCCAGCCACAATAAAGACAACGAATCTCTGTTTTAGCACCGGGCCATACCGCTCACTGAACTGTACAGCTGTGTATTCAAGGAGGAAAAAAAATTTAATACTGCAGACTAAAATTACAAATTGCTGGAAAGTGTTTTAAATTGGTAGACTCTCAAATTCTTGAAATACGAACCACAACCATTTCACACCTTCGAATTCCCTATAAGTATGTTGCTATGGGCATCTTATGATTACTGCCGAAAGAGATTATGTATAGCGCTGCACTAACATTAAAAGCCGTTTATTGATCTTGTGCCAAAACAAAACAATTATAGGAGTAATTTTATAACAAATCAAGACTTTTTTATTATTCCAAGTCGTTTATGTTTCGAGCAGCAAAATAAAAATTGCTTATTTCTCACTCAACACATTTGTGTTCATCTATTTCTGTGATACGCGCTTAATAAGGGAAACGCCACTGGAGCCAGTGCCCGATCCTCTGTAGCAGATGACAGAACTCTGAGTCATGTGCCATCTGTTTCAGCTGGTTGCCCGGCTTTCAGGTTGAACTTAACAACGATGTGGAAACGGAGAGCATTTCGTAATTGTCCGATTGCAGCGAGTCCGCTTTCCACTGCACTCGTTGTAGATCATCGTTTCGCGGTCTAGCTTTCAAACACGATGTGCACGCATGATCGCTCTCTGGCCAGCCAATCTGTTTTCATTGGCGCATTTGTTAACATATACACATCCGTTGTCTCCGCAACACTGCGGAGTAGGCATTTTGCCAGTAGTCGGTCATAAACGTAAGTACGTCATTGAGTTTCAGTGGCAAGCAACTGCACTTGCAGAAAAATAATTGCCATGCTTTAAATCTGAAATAAATTTTTTAAGTATTTACAGCCTTCATTAACGAAATTTTATGTTTCATATTATAAAAAAAATTATATTAGGTAATGCAACAGTAAAGACATTTAAGACATTTAAGACTATAAACGAATACGAAACATCAAGAAATTGTTTTCAGAGTGATCTTGAATTAAGTACACTCTAAATCATATTGTAGCCATATGTTGGAAACACAGTACTCAGCTTCTTTAAATGGACGCTATGAAAATGACCCAGACTTTGCAATGTGCCTTGTGGACAGCGAAAACTAGCTCGTCAAAAAGAAACTGATTAAAAATCATTTCTAACACAAATAGTTAGAGATTTATTTGTGAGAATAGACTTAAATCTTAGGAAAAATGTGAAAGAGCCTCATAAATAGTTACAAATGGCGGAAGCAATGACAGATACTTATAATTAATAAATATAATTTATTAATAACGCGAAACATTTATGCAATAAATGTTTCACAAAATTTGTTAAATTATAATTTTAAAAGCTAAAAGTGGCACCTAATATTGCGTCTGTAAAAGTGTTAAAGATTTTTTTCCTGCTTTTAAGCAATAAATATACATCTCTCCATTTACTTCTTACTCGTTGGGTACACAAATGATGTTGGAGTTACCGCCAGGCACTCGGTCGGTGACGGTGGGCTGTTTCTGTCTAAGACTCTACAGCATCCCATTGCACCGCTCACGTCACTGCTGCATTTAGAAGCGTAGGTCATCACGGAATAGAAGGGAATACAAGGGAAGTTCCCAACCGAAAGTTGGGAACTTGCGGTTGCGGGTGAGTAAAAAATGTATTATTTTGTATGATTGTCAAAACGTATATACATATATATATATATATATATATATATNGTATATACATATATATGTATTAAATGTGGTCTAATTACAGCATATAAACATTTTAAGCTTATTTGTGTTTTCATAATTACTTGTTAGAATTAAATATATATACAAACAACAAAAAATAATTGACTTGTTAGATTGAAAAACCTTATACTAAATAACTGTAATGAAATGCTTTAATATATATCTATTTAATCTTATTGAATATTTTTTTCTAAATTCATATTAATGATTATATCGAAAAATAATATATGTTTTTGATTTTCAAATCTTCCTGAATATGTGTTAAATAGCTTTATGTATATTCAGGCTATCTCAAACCCTATTACTGCTTTAATTCTTATCTTTGAAACATATGTTAAGTTTATCTTAATTGTAATTTAAAAAAAACAGTAAACTAGCGTGATGTGGATGGAGGGGTTTTGGGTGGCTCTTAATTTCGAGTTCTTGAGAGCCATGATGGGTTAATCGTGGTAAGAATGGAGCAGCGCCAGAATGCAAGTACAGGAGAAGCGGAAGATACTCCAGAATACCTACCAACTGGCAGCATCGTCCGCCACAATTCCCTCTTGCATAAATCCACGAGTGGCTTCGCCAAGAATGGAACGTAGTTTGCCTTGGAGGGAGGCGAGTGCTTTAGTGGCTGCACCACCACGGCCACAGAAAATAAGCGATTTTCACACATTATTACTACAGAAAGTATGGATTGTAGACATTATTCATAGTAAAAATGGCAGTTTTTAGAGTATGTTATTTGGCGTGCGGCACCCAAAAGTCCCGACAATCGCATGAACAGGGTCACGGGCAGGTAACTTACTGTTGGTGGCGAACTTCCTGCATGTATATTATTTATTAAATACGGGTGCATTTGGCTTAGAGCTTGGTACTGTCATTTGTGGTAACATTCTGTAAGCCAGGGAAAATTTTTTGCCCCTGCTTTATTTAATATGAAATGAATGATCAGATATTAATTAATATAACGTAGTTATTTATAAATGAAATTATTAACGATGGAGTACTCGTCAAGAGAGGGAGGGCTGTAAAGCCTTAATTTTTAATGAAAGGTTGTGATGTAAAACTACCCAAATGACAGCAACCGCAGAGGCTCCATCGGCCACAGCTATAGACAGCATAAGTTTGCAACGTAAAACTGATCTGAATAGTTAGTGTGGTGGGCGGCTTAGAGCGTGAAAAAGACGACAATGGAGCAGATAGAGCGGGGAGTGGCGTATCAGCGGGGGTGTGGCGTGCGATGCGAGGGGCAGACAGCCATGCGAGAGCTGCCTACATAGACTCGTCAAACAGTTATCTGAAGTGAAGCGAGCCGCTTGCTAACCGAGCTGGCGGCAGCACGTGTTCCCCCGCCAGATAGGCAACGCTCCACACTACACTTGAATGACGTGTGGTTATCGCTCTCCGCTGACCTACTCACGCCTATTCAAGCACGACGTTTGTTTCATGGCCACACGAAAGCCAATACACCAACACAGTTAGCTCTTCTCTTATCACTACGGTAAATATACCTTCCACAATATTTCCTGTGCCCCTCAAACATAATCTATGCTACAATAATAGTTTGCTACGATCTGGGAAAGTTTCGCCTCGTGTCGTTTTAACCAGTAGCCTCTAGAAACGGTTTCCTCATTTTGCTGACAATTCATTACTGACTCCGATTTCTATAGTATCTTTCAAATAATCTGCTGTCACACAACAAATATGTTCAGAAGAGTGAATGTCTTTCAACAATAATTTATAATTTTATTTAGCAGATAATATTTTTTTCTTGTCGTTATATTTCAAACGTATTAACCTAAGAATAGGCAAATTTTTACCAAACAAATACTGTTAAAATCAGAATTAATGTTACANTATTTCAAACGTATTAACCTAAGAATAGGCAAATTTTTACCAAACAAATACTGTTAAAATCAGAATTAATGTTACATTATTTCTGACCACTCCACAAAAATTGTTGAGTCAACAAGTAAAAAAAGTATGTGTTATTTCTATCCGCATCTCGGGAAATAGTTTAGGGCAATGTGGGGCAAGAGTATGCATTTAAGAAAACAGACATTTTTTGTGTATGTTGTAATGATGTACACTAGAGAGCCAAAAAACTGGTACAGGCATGCGTATACAACTAACAGATGTATGGAACCAATCAGAGTAACGCGATGCGGTTGGCAGCGCCTATATAAGACAACAAGGGTCTGGTAAAGTTGCTAGATCGATTACTGCTGCAACAATGGCAGGTTATCAAGATTTAAGTGAGTTTGAACGTGGTGTTATAGTCGGCGCACGAGAGATGGAACATAGCATCTCCGAGGTAGCAATAAAATTTGGATTTTCGCGTACGACCATTTCACGATTGTACCGTGAATATCGGGAATCCGGTAAAACAACAAATCTTCGACATCGCTGCGGCCGGAAAAAGATCGTTAACGAACGAGACAAACGACGACTGGCGAGAAAATGAGCTCTCGGGGTACAATGCTCCGTCAATGCTCGGTATATCGATATTTCGATACTTCAATATGTCGATACTTATCGAGTGATATGTAACTAAAAATATATCGGGTCTTACTATATATAGCCTAACTATTATATAAATGCCAAAGTGTGTTTGTCCTTATTCCACGTCGCAGCGGAGCTACGGATCGACATTAATTTTTGCACAGAGATAGTTGGAGGGCCGGGAAGTGACATAGGCTACTTGTTATAACGTGAAAATTTCTCATTCCCTTGGGGAAATTCTTTTTGGAAAATGAAAAAGTACACAAACGCAATAACAGTGTCACGTCGCAACCTAGCAACAGATCGACGTAATTTCTTGCACAGAAATAGTTGAACGGCTGAATGCTGATATTGGCTACTATTTATCGCGAGAAAATATCTCTGAAAATCTTCTTTCGCGAGTCGGTTTACCGTACGCGGACGTGGAGAGTTATGGGAGTGGCGTGTGGAAGCGTCGCATGCGAAAGGCTTTAAGAAGGGATGGGGCGGGGGGTCAACTTATTAAAAAAAACCTAAACAATAATTTCGTAGTCCACGAGAGCGGAGCCGCGGGCACAGCTAGTTATTTATATATGTAAAACTGGTGATGTTAGTGGAATGGTGGTCGATACAGTGGTCGAAATATTTTACAGTTTTGATTTATCAGTACGTCTGAGGTTGGTATTTGATATGGTCTGTACTGTTAATAGAATAACTGAGGTATACTGGGTTTAGAGAAGATGATTCATTTGGTTCGAGTGCTCTAATTTTTCGGTATTTGTGTATATGGTTGTGTTCATGTTGATATAGTTTGTAAGGCCTGGAGGTACGTTACTGGGTAGGTCTAGTTGGTGCGGTTATTGTGGTTCTGCTTGCGGTTGTGGTTGCAGTTGTCTTTTTAATTGTGGTTGGGAATGCATATGTAGTTGTGGCTGCTGTTGTGGTTGTGGTATGTAATAAGCCTTTAATATTTGGTAGGTGTTTGCAGGCGATGATGCTATGGTAGACTTAAAATATTAATATATTTTTCTGTACATTTTAGTTGATGTGGAATGTATGGTATGTTTGCTAGTATGTTGCGAAGTGTAATTTTTTGATGTAAGTGGGTATGATGGATGCTATGAGATTGTGTTGATTTTGTTGTGTTGTTTGAAATGGCCTTGTATGGTATCGGCTCTGTGTTTACTTTGTATGGCTAGTGTATTTTTGAGTATCATTGGGTCTCATGGCGACTAGCATATTTGGCTGGTGTCGACTGGTGAGCTGAAGGTATGTAATTAAGTATGGATAGTGTTATGGACATGTGTGATTGATTGGTACACTTGAGTTATGGCAAAAAGTTTGGATGGTGAGTTGTATGGTGTGGTAATGACTAAGTTTATCTTGGGTTTTATGATATGATATGGCTGGTACATTGGGTGGTCTGGTATACATTGGTTGTGTTAGTTTGACAGATGATGGTAATGTTATCTTGTTGTTGTGGGCTGATATGTACTATATTTGTAGTCGTAAAGATAGTACATATTATGCTGATAAGAATGATTGAGTTTTTCCTTCGTTTATAATGGATGTTGTGAGCTGGTTGGCTGGTGCGCTGACTGGTATATTTGTCTTGTGCTGTATACTATGATGGATGGTAGGGAGATCCAGTATGTTTTGGTATGATATGTGTGAACTCATGGTTGGTATCTTGCGAATCATATTATTTTCGGCTGCTGTTCGGTAGAGCAAATGTTTGGACAGCAATAAAACTTTTGTAAGGCTGGTGCGAGGAGAATGGTTATTCCATATCTTAGTTACAGTGGGTGGTGTGGGTGGGTAGTTTATGTGGTGTTGGTCGTTAGGGCAAATGGATTGGGTATTAGGTTATGGGTTCTTCTCAACTGGATATTTCCTTGATAAATTTAATTTATGATGGATAGCATGATTCGTGTTGGTTGGTACGTTTGAATTGAGATTTTCTCTTAGTTAAAGGTGATGGCATGTTGGTTGGCCTGGCGTCATTCAGTAATGGTGGTTTGACAGATGGGAAGAATATATTTGTGTTGTGTGTTTGTATGGTCTATAAATTTGCTTGGTACACTTGTATTATCATGTATGGTATGGTTTGTATGTTGAGTGTTGTGTTTCCCAGTATATTTTTCCAGCGATCGTTGGCCTAATTCGAATGGTGTGGACAGTATGTGTCTGTCGGTAAGTCATGTAATGCTAAGACTTACTGGAGTTAAAGGGTTTGGTATGGGTTGACTGGTGTCAGTCGGCATGGTGGATGGTATGAGAAGACGTTTGTTGTGTCACTGGTATGGGTTATATGTTTGCTTTCAATGGCTTGCGTGGATGAATGGTTGAGCTATGCTAGAGTTATGGTAAGTGGTATGGTTGGTAGTTATAAAGGATGTTGATCGGTACAACAAGTATAGTGGGTGTTAGGTTAAGGGCTGGCCTCAGCTTTTGAGTTGCTTGGTACACTTGAGTTATGATGGATATTTTGCTTGGTGTTTTGGGTGGTGCAGTTAATTGGTACGACTAATTTTTTTTTTTGTTATAGGAGATGAGGTGTTAGTTGCTCTGTTATGGCGGGTTATAATGAATGGTTGGTTGGTATGGTGGTATAGTGAAAAGTATATATTTGGTTGGTGTCAACCAATAGAGCAGAAAGTATGAGCTATAAGTAAATTTATGGTAGTATCAGTATTGACTGAATGGTTGAGGTATCCTTGAGTTATAGTAAGAGGCAAGGACGATGAGCCTGTTTCGTCTGGTGTTGGTTGGTAGAGCAGATGGCATGCATGAGATACAGTGGCTTGCCTAGAACTTGTGTCATGGTATATATGTAGCCGGGTTCCAGTTAGGAGGCTTAATAGCAGTGGCAGTCATGAAATACACTTCGTCTCAGCTCATGTAGGTAAATGTAATATTTTAGGGAGACAAAGGTTGCTGGTACATGTCTGAGGCTGGCCCATATCTGTTTACTTCTTCAGATGGGGCACCTGTGGCAGTACCACACACACCACAATCAGCACCACATTCATTACGAATATGGTTCATTTATGGGTCATTTTTCGCCATTTAGTGGTCAATAGGGGTCTTCAGAGAGCCATTTATGGGTCATCCGGGATAATTAGGAGTTATTAAGGGGTCATCGGAGTCATTAGGGATCATTTAGGTGTCTTATAGTGGGTAGTCTTATTAAGGGTCGGTCTGGCAGGAGTCAGTTGTCTCTTTTTAAGTGTGCCTATGATTTTAAGTTGAGCAACGAACTTGTTTGAAATAAACTATTTAAGATGTAACTGCATGGTAATATGTTCAAGGAAAAAAATAAAATGTCTGGTTGAATAGATGCATAAAACATTCTTAAATCTCACTGAGGAAGTGTGCTAGTAAGTTTATATATAGAGCATTAGCTAGGCAAAGTAGATACAAATATTTGAACTTTAGAAAGAACGTCAGTTTTTTCATGAATATTACGCAAGCCAATGGTTGTACAAAGTATACTATAGAGCTTACCTCTATGGCATTACCTTAACCCACTGCTAGGAAATGTTATGGAAGACAGTGATGGAAAGATCTTCAGCAAAAGCGGCCATGCTCGACGACATGAGAGAACCACCTGTACGAAGAGTCCTTTTCGCACGATAAATCATTACGACATTGGTACCATGCAGTTTATGCAAACGATACACTGAAGGAACACAACGAGATCTGCAAAGGTTCGTCTACTGGAAGCCAGCAAGTGATGTCGCCAATACCTCCTTCTGCATCGATATGTACTACTTCTGAATACTGTTATGATGGGATTGTTGATGCTAATAATAGAATAAGAGACATACGAAGAATGATTGTGTCGGTATTTGTGGAATGTACATTTACAAGACCTTTGCGTGAAGTCGAGGAACTTAATAATAAATACTGATGATGTCTATGCGAATCCTACAAAGGAAAGTAAACTTAATATTGAGGATTAAATAGGAGGTGAAGACGATCATGTTGATGATAATGACAATGAAGTCAGCGTTGATGAAATATCTGATGTAAAAAACAAAAATTCCCTCCTAAATTTGCCACATATTTCATCTACGAGTTTCTTTCGACAAGTAATGCGAAGAAGGCAGAAGGCGTCAAGAACAATCTTTACATATTTCCCGAAGATTCGAATGAACTTGTTTATGGACTTAGATATTTGATTTACCCTTAGAAAACGCGGGGATATTTCACACATTGTTTAAATATCTTCTTTCATCAGTGATATGAAGGAACGGGAATATAACGCATGATGTGATGAACTGCTTTCTTCCTTACTTTTATTTACAAAATATCAATAATATATTATTATATACAATTGTTCTGTATTTTTTTTTGTGAGACGTATCCTTTTTTCCCCACATTTTTTATGTGGTGCTATAAGTACTCGACTATTACCACAAATATATGCATATCAAAAGATAATAAACACTTCAGTATAAAAATACATTGATAGTTTAAAACACACAAAACGTTCATTCAGTCAACATGTACAAATTTTGGAGATGGCGATAGATTTTAGTTTTTATATGTATCGGAGGGGGGGTACAAACAGAAGGATTGATCGAAAGAACGAACGTTGGATTGCCATTCATCGAAGAATTAGTGAGGATTGGTAACGATCGCGAAGGAATGATGTCTGAGAAGAACACGAATTATTATCGCCCTAACTACCCTCTTGCATTCCAAGTCTTTTACGAACCAATAGGCCCCACTGGTTCCTAAAATATATACAACCATGCTTTTAAAAGTGTTTGTAGATGCTGATCCATATCATGATTAAATCATACTTGGACAGACTGTCATTACTCATATGATAAGCTTAGATTGGTCACATATACATATATTGAATAATCTGTGTACCATATTTTTGTCAACAAAATTACGAGGCAGAGAAAAACGTGCATATTCCGACATCAAGTAATAATGAGACTTCATGAGAGGAGACCGGAAATGAAGTTTAGAGAACCTTTTTGGATTGTTCCGCTATACCCTATGTCCAATTTCGGAACAAATTAACAAAACGTGCTAAAATGTTACATTAAAGAAACAAAAACTTCAAATTTTATAATAACAACATATTTTCAATGGAACATAGCCTATGCATATAAAATGTAATATGGCTAACCATAAAAAGACTTATTTGCTTGAAGCTAGAAATGATACTTGCAAACTGAGTTTTACGAGCCTGCCTCCTAAGAGTTTCCTAATTATAATCGCCAACCTGAATGCCTTATCATTATCGCTTGCTTACAAACCAACTGCGAAATAAATTTTTGTCTGCCACATAATTATTTAAATATATGGATGTGATCATAGGCGCATATAATTCGGACCCCAACTGCATTTAAAATGTTCTCAAAATCATAATACGGTGAATTTAACCGGACAAATATCTCCAATAAATGTAGTCATCATCCATATATGTATTGATTAAAAAAATATATAGCAAACTGTTAAATACATTATACAATTATGTAATTGTACAATGGAATAGCATCCTTCTCTTCAACAGACTTTAAGAAAGGCTTTCTGTTGTTAATTAAGTAGTTCAGTAATAAGAGTGCTCGACTCCTGAACGAGAGGTCGAGGTTTCAAATCCCCAACATTCCATGAGAATATTTACATTTTTTAAATGATACCAATAGTCATGGAAAAGTGTAAAATTTACATTATCAAAATTTTATAAACAGATTTCGCAGTAATTTTTTTTTTGCGATACAGTTTTATGCATTTTTTTTTTAGATTTGGGCATTTTACAAATAATGAATAAATTCTATTTTAATAAAATAACCATAATTAACGATTCCTATTTGTCTGATCGTTTTACTATATTTTGTCAAGGTCAGCTGCCCTGCTTATACATGCATATTTGCAAACTCAATTTCAGTAACATAAATGAATAAAAAATGTAATAAAATATTTTTCATTTCTAAGGTACACTTTTGGATAATATTTTAAAAATTAAATACTTCAAAACAACTTGAAATGAAGAAATGTAATTTTTAAAAAACTTAAAAGAAAAATATACTTAAAAAAATTGTGAATACATGAAAAATTCTTACTGCGTGTCTATGATTATCTGAATAAAATTATTATTGCTTGTCAATCTATATATGTCTCAGATAGTCAATACAAACTTATATAAATAATTATTACTATGCATTAGAATAATCACCACAAAATATTAATTCGTACCCCGCACATACATGATATTAATTATACTTATTTTAAACCCTTGTCCAAGCACATGTCCCCATAGTAGTAGAGTGGTCAAAGGCGTCCGCGTGTTGACCTATGGTTAGGAAGTTTGATCCGCCCTTCTCCAGACGATACTTCTAGCTCCAAAAACAAAGTACCGTCCATATCGGCTAACTCTAGAACCAGCATAGTGGCCAAGCGAGAGCGTATCCAGGCGAAAGTTGAACGAAGGACAATTGGAAACAAGATGGCGCTTCGAAAAGGTGAGATATAGTGCGGTGCACTCTAGCAGCAATAAACAACAGTACAGGGTTCGGTAGTGCACTCTAGTGGACAACGAGGGAACTAGAGCATGTTACAGAAGGTAATTGGAGAACATTATGTTTGAATCCAAGATGACGGCTGAAAATAAGATGGCGGAATCATACATGGCAGTTGTGACATCATTCAATATGGTGGCATCCCAAGATGGTGATGGTGATGTCATCCGAGATGACTGACGGTGCCACAGATCCCCCAAATCCATCTAATCCCACTTATTTTTAAAATGCCTGCTTTGCAAATACGTTAGGTTTATTTGATTTTGCTACCATGCCGTTTTACCAACTGACGAAATTTTGTATGCTTACAGTATCTATATCATAACCAATATTTCCGACTATTTTAAGAAAGTGAAGCAATGAAATGTATAAGTTATATTTCGGAAAAAAATTGACCTATTCCTACCACTTTTAGCCAATAAAATCCGGTACTGCTTACGAATTTCTGAAACTCGATGTTTCAAATGGTTTTAATCAAAATAATATAACATTCTTGAGATTAAAGGAAAAATTCCATGAAAATGCTGTCTTGAAACGAGATATGAAATCTGCGGATGGTTTTGGGTAATATCATACCCATTTATTGATAAAAAAGGAGGTGCCATATTATTATCAGACAAACTTGTGTAATAATTTGGTGTTTATCGCTTTAACAATGTAATTATTATGCATTCAATAATATATAGAATGTTTTCTTCGGGCAAACTGTTGCCGAGGAGACAAACAACTCTTCGCCGGATAGATACACAACGTCAGAACCGGCAAATTGTTAATTTTCTTGCCTGCTCCCCGTTTGCTCTACACTTATATAGGAAGAATTATGTTATTCGGATTTAAGAAGTATTAGCATAGTATTTATTTTGCCGCAGCGCAAATAACGAACCATACAACCAATTTAATGTATGTATATTTTGATTAAAGTTTACAATAATATGCAGCACCGTTTAATTCATGAACGAATTGATCATTGCCAAAGTTTTAAAGATCCACAAATTATACAATAAGTTAAAATTTCGTAACACCAGAAATTTACAAATCTCAAAAGGCTCAATCAGGTTGATAACAATAACAAGCAATATTTTAGAACAATCAAAATACCCATTATTAATAATATGGATTAGTGAAGGAGCCATTAAACGAAAGGAGGGCGGCCTTAGAATCCCAGTAGAGCGTCCTTTACGTAAAAACACAATTTAAAGGCTGCATTCAAATCTATACATTAAAATGTTACACCGGTGGAGGCAGTCAGTAGACCCAATCCAAGCTCCATCGAATAAAAAGTAAAGGACGATGAAGTTTAATATAATAATTTAACTACGCCCAACGCGTGAGGCATGAAAGCACAACAAAACCAATAAAAATATAAATATATATAGATTGGCAGCAGGGAAATTCTTTACACTACACGTTAAAACACCTACAAAACACACCAAAGTTAGAATTTAGTTTAATCGTAACCACAATTTAGGCTGGCGACCAAAACCACAATTTAGAAAAAGACTAACACCTTGCATGCCCAAAAGGACACAAAATTACGCCATACAAATATTAAATACACTACACAGACCTAAAGAATTATGATGCAACCACGACTCACAGTTTCAAATAGCTGCAAAATGCGGCCACTCACGCGACGATTATTTCTACCTCTAAATAGAAAGCTTAACATTACAAAATATCGGTGGTTGTGTGTCAAGATACAGAATCAGTATTACTTTTTCTTAGTTGTTCTAACAACGACACATGCATATTAAAGCCTAATACGTGGGCAATAATAAATAACTTTTAGAAGCGTTGGTGATTATGATGGACTACATATCCTTCTTATAATCTATGACATGATTAAGTCAGACATTTACTATTCGAAAGGTTTATGTGTTATGGGAATTTAGAGTACAAGCACAATAAAAAGCAAAAGACGGTCTAAACATATTTTAAAAACAATATATCAGCGGCAACTTCAGTAGGTCTATTGCATCACTTCCGCTTATTTGAATTATGCGAGGTAGCACACATTTCGTGTTTTCTTGTTAGTTAAAATAATAGAGAACATTTACAAAAACTAAAATCTCACCTTTTTGGTTTAAACCACATCATAAAATTGCAGACATGTATGCGAGGAAAGCATTTTCAAATGTCTCAGAAAAAGATCCGAGCAGAAATTTTTGTTTGGACTAATGTTGCCGAAGCTTTGCCTCAAGTTTGGCTAATCATCAAAATGACGCTAAGAATAATGTTGCCATAACGTCATGTTATTAGTCAAACACACTCAATTAAAGATATTTTTTCCTTGTAACAATCACAGAATAGGCCTCAGCTTACGCACCTGGTTATCTTAAGGACTAAATTCAAATATTTTCTTACAATGTGAAAAATGATTCTGTTTATGGTTATTTATTACTGCTCTAAAATTATCTCTGCAGAAAATAATATGTTTTAAGATAATTTTCCGATGTAAATATTAACATAGTAAACGTATTTGTGAAATATTAATCTCGTAAAACTAATTTTAATGTATTTATACATTATGTTAAATGTGTGAAAATAGATATATGTCCGTGGTACAGAAATTGTACACGAAAATAGTGACACTAGTTGTACGTTTCTACACCTCATAGCTATGATCTAAGTAAATTGAAACTTAACAGAAAATATAGTGAATCTTTTCGCGGAAATGTAAACTTAAGAATTTTTTGATTGCTACACATAACACTGGCGAATATAATTTAGTAAGTTTAATTTAGTTATTCACTTTTATCGTGCCAAATTCTAACAATAATAAACATTTTCACTGTCCAAAATGGTTTCAGAAAATAATATTTTTAAATGTAATTTTATTTAAATAATAAATATTGCAGATTTTTAATGCAACGAAAGCCTTACGTTTAATAGAGAGAAAAACACTACAAAAAAAATAAAGATATTCTTTAAGCGGAACTAACTTTCCAGTGAGCTCTTATTTAATATTATGGTGCATTTGTATATATTTTTCTCTTCGGGAACAACGCTGTAAGACAAACTATTTATATTTACACTCTAATTAATTTATTAACGAAAACTTTACATCATTATTAATTATTATATTTAAAGCTGGTTGATAAAAACTACACTCTAAACTTGAATTAGTGGTAACTAAGCCAAATCAGTATAAACGAGTGAAAATTAAGCGAATGACGACACTGGTCAACAAAAAAAAGTTTTTTCTTTTTCAAGGACTAAGTAAATAAAATCTAACTATCTTTATTATGCTGAGTTCAAATATATTCTCAGGTTTTTTTCCATCAGGCAGGGTTTTTTTTTTGGCACGTGTTTAATGTTTAAAAAGAATAAGTACTTACGAAACACTAAATAATAAATATACGGCTAATTTAAGCTTACATAAAAAGTTTTATATGATAATTTTTGGCCATATTTTGCGTTCGGGATGTCTCTCTTCATGGTCCAGCAGTAGTTGGCCAGCATATTTGGACTCCATTTCCCTTGGTACCTCTTTTACATAGTATAAATCTGCTGATGAAAACACTCTCCTTGTTCATAAGAGAAGAAGTCCAGGTGAGAGTCCAAGAAGTGAGCATAAAGGATTAGGCTTTGTGTCCCACTCGGGGAAGCTACTAACTGATACCCAACAAATTTAGACAATAATTCATACTTTTCAGTCCTTATAAATTTATATTACTTAAGAATGTAGTCACAGCTTTTCAAAATAACAGCCATGCAAATATTTGAGGTTAGTAAGCCACATGTCCCAAACAGATTCAACCTAATTTAATATGTAGCAGAATCTATGACAAGCATAGAATGTGCCAGTACAATAATAAAAGTAGCACCAGATGAGTAACCGGAGCTTTATGTCATATCTCCGGGAACAACCAACCGATTCTCACCGATTTGTGCACATAAATAGTGCTACAGTAGGCCATGTTTTAAGTGTGTCTGGCTGGATTTATAGTATGAGTCATATAAATCATTTAGATAAGTTTTTCATATATGTAAACAATTTAACCCCTTTCAATTATACTTAGTAATTTTATATTAGCTACAGCAGCGTAAATTCTGCTTAGAAAGATCATGCATTGCCGACTTTTCCTAAGATAGAACCAAATTATTAAATGCAACATTTATGTTTTATCTCGGAAACCAATCACCGAATTACCACAAAATTTTGCGCACAAGTAGAATGAAAATGGGCCATTTATATTTATATAATTTAAGTAGGTAAGATATTTTTTTTTTAAATGGTACAATATTATTTATTTGCATACATTATTCAAATCTGTTAAATAATTTGATTTGATAAATTACAACCAATCATTTTATGCTGACATTATCTATTAGACGCATTGAATATTAATATAAAGAGTATGTTTTCAGGACTTTTTGTACGATATCGCCAAATGAGAAACTAAAGCATTTATGGCGTCAGTCTACCTGTTTTCACCCAATTTTGCACACAATTGGTGCTGCTCTAGGCCATGTATAACTACGTATATGATTGAAGTGAATTGCATGCTTATTTTCAAAATGATGTTCCTGTATGTATTTTAAGTTGTCTCAAACCCAGTCTACCAAAACATAAGAATTATTACAACCGGAGTTGATGCTCCGTATAGTACCTCTGTAATGTAGTAGGCTACACTCCATTTTACGGTGCTTAAAGTTCTGTGTTCGAGTCCTAGGTAAGGCACGTGTGTATTTGAAATTGACTCACTAGTATTGTATTTGTTTCTTCGTGCATTTCTATTTTATAGATATTAACGAGATTTCAAGACCTGCCTTCCATCTAACATTTTAAAAACTTAACCAAAATTATTTTCATCTTTGTGGAGGAATGTAGGATTATTAGTTATATCGATAACTGTTATATAGGTTTTACAAGTACAATGTAAAAAGTTTTATTGGCCATTAGCGAATATAAACCACCTTTACGGTAGCCAGTATACTCAAAATTATAACTTACATTTTACAATTTTATTCATCGGTATATATACGTTTATTTAAAAATTGGTTTTTTCTCTAGTAGAAGTTTTCACCAATATCTGTAAATAACAGAGATTTTACTGGTTTTAGGTTTTTTAAAAATATGTTGTAAACGTAAGTGCCCCTACACAAAGTACAACTGAGTAAATGTGCAAGTAAGCCTTGAAAAAATATACACAAATAGAAGCATCATAAATATTTATTATTTTCTTTTTTGAAATAAATTACAGAATATATAAATAATTAACTCACATAAAAAACTAAATTAAGTGAAAATAAACATTTATTTAGCCACTGATTAACCCGCAAATGAATAGTTATATTTAGTAGTCAGAGGAGTTTGTGTATATAAAGTCGATAGCATAATTACTTGAAAGCAGGTGTTCGTATTATTAAAGAACATAAACAGCTAGATATTTTTCCGTTTGAGCTGAAAGAGTCATTTTGGGCATTGATCAGACACTTGTAATAGAAAATAATAATTTTAATGCTGCAATATTTCAGCACAACCTAAGGCTATCGCATTTAGTCCTTAGTTTCCGTTCAACAGGGAAAGTGAAAGAGCGCAGAGTTTCAAGGCATACAGATGCTGTGACTTAGGTAAGAGTCTCGGCTGGGCGGCCGGATGCTGGCTGTAGTGGCAGCGTCTGCAGGCGGGAGATGCGACCTCAGAGACACAAGAGAGGAACCTGGTGTAATGTAACTCGCCAGCCAATTAGTCTGCGCCACTTTTAACGAGAGAAAATACTAACACGTTCGAGAATACGCAGCTCTAATTGGAAATTGAGCCTCTTGAAATACGACTAACAAATACGGACGAGTGCGTCTTAGTGTAAGCCTCCTCCTTTTCCTTTCTATGCTGCCGACTTACGATCAAAGAAAACTTATAGATAGTCTGATTTCCTTTAAATGGAAACGCTTATGAGATCTTACTCCAATCTGTGATTGTGTGTTTGTGTGTCCAGTCTGTGCATAGGTGGAAGTTTTCCGCTTGCTTTGCAAAAATATATATGAAATTTTCTGTGTACTTCAGACACTAGTATCTTTTACAGTTATAATTTTTGTTATGTTTGTTTTGAAAAATATGTGTGTGTTACACCAAGAAACCCACTGTAGAGGGAGCAGTCTAACAGCAAGTAAGATAAAGAGATGAAGCGCAATGCTAATTTGGTGGGCGCTTATTTCCCTCTATGCTTGGATTATTAAGTAGCAATTGGTGTCACCATTACAACTCTTAATCATAATTATTTCAGTTTTCAGACAGACGTTTTAGTTACTGCTAATAACAGTTCGGTGAAAATGTTATAATTAAATGCTTTATTTACAAAGGGTAACATGGAATAAAATATGTGTTTAACAATTAATGCTGAGAATACACAGGCTGGCTACTCTGTTNATTTACAAAGGGTAACATGGAATAAAATATGTGTTTAACAATTAATGCTGAGAATACACAGGCTGGCTACTCTGTTTACTACACAATAGTTTATTAACATGCTAATTATACATATTTCTTTATTTTAATAGGGCTTTTTTGCTGCTGTAAATAACTCTTGTACCATTTAATATTTGAGAATCAGCATTTGAAAATTCAATAAATCTCAATTCCTGCATTGATAGCAAACATCAACAACTGCTCCANATATTTGAGAATCAGCATTTGAAAATTCAATAAATCTCAATTCCTGCATTGATAGCAAACATCAACAACTGCTCCAGCAACGATCATAACAATGGAAACAAAATAATCCAACTCTTAGGCGCTGACAGTACATGCCTATTCGAAAATTATATATTTTATGAATGATTGTAAGAATAACTAAATTTGGTTTACTGGTTACATAAGTAAATTTAAAAATGAAGTTATGTTGTTTATTAAATATACAGCTCTCTTTATTCATAATCTTTATTTTAATTTTTTTCAACAATTGGCGATGTTATTCTACCCTTTAATTTAGGGGCACACGAAATCCTTATAGAGTTTCGATCCCCTGGGCAGAGTATTTAAATGAGATATTCCTGCAAGTAATACTTGCAATACTAACTAATAATTTCAACCAGACCTGTTAATTAAATATTTAAAAATTATAAAATAAATCGTAATGAAATGTTAGCATAATATACGCCTTCAAAATTTTGCAGGTTGTTTCGAACAAAATTTTATTTTCGTTACATTTTTCTGAAAAATTATTTTCTTGGAAAATCCAATAAATAATGTTATGCAAAGACTGTGTGAACCAGAATTTAAATTTTTTCATCGTACAAAAAAACTGTTCGTTTTATCCTAAAAAAGTGTTTTAATGAATTTCATTATATAAAGGAAAATTAAATTTTGTTTTCTCATAATGGCACATTTATACATTCAAAACTGTACAAAAAAAATTAACCAGTAATATTTGAGTTTCAAGTTAACATTTCTTTACCCTTATCCACCGAGCACAACAAAATTTTTTTAATAATATGATAACTTAGAAAATTTTTTGTAACTTTTTTATTGTAGGAATGTGAAAATCATAGTGAAAACAACTTCCACAGAATTATAAAAGTTANAAATTTTTTGTAACTTTTTTATTGTAGGAATGTGAAAATCATAGTGAAAACAACTTCCACAGAATTATAAAAGTTACACAGGTTTCCCTGAAAACTCGAAGTTCCGAAGATCATTATTGTTGTGTAATTATAATTAGTAGCTAGATATACCTATTGCTACATATTATCAGCGAGGTTTAAAAAACCTCAGTAAGCANTGTGTAATTATAATTAGTAGCTAGATATACCTATTGCTACATATTATCAGCGAGGTTTAAAAAACCTCAGTAAGCATATCCTAAAGTGAATCTGCATTAGAAGTTATATTTTTGTAATAATATAATTATATACGTATGGGGTAAAAACTATATAACAATATACAAACATTCATGTAGCTATACAAATTCTAATACAGTCAGACCGACAATATGCTAATGGAGGTATGAAATTAATTATTTGTTTCAATGAACATATAATTTAGAGTGTTTTCATTTGCGCTTAAATGTCGACAAAATCCACTTGTCAACTTGCGAAAACTACGCATGAATTTAAAGATTAAACACTNTCATTTGCGCTTAAATGTCGACAAAATCCACTTGTCAACTTGCGAAAACTACGCATGAATTTAAAGATTAAACACTTATGGTTTGCGCAACCTATAACTTACCGAAGAACCTAAAAATAAATCAGTAGGTGGAAGCTATATATATTCCATATTCATACTACTTGGTGGATCCGAAATTTGCTGCGTTGACGCTAAATTAACAAAAATTCTGACTTCTACTTTACTTAACGTACTAGTTTTTGAACATATGGAGAACATACGTATTTTATATTTAACTCAACGTACTCTATCCCATCCACTTTTATAAATATCAGTTCAGAAGAGGAAACAAGAAGTTACTGTTATAACTAATGAGCTATATAGGAGCAACTATATGGGTGCAACAAATGTTTAATGAACATCTTAACCGCTTAGATAGTATGTAGGCCTTGATGTCCAGTTGACATCAATATCATTAATGATGAAACCAGAAACATATGCAGTAGTATTGAGATAATTACAAATACACGTGTACTTAACCTGGGTCATTGGCCCAGAAAACCTCGTAGAATAATCTACCGTGCAATCAGCTGCATAAAGGAAGTCTGATTCGGAGCATCAACTTCGGATGTTATCACTCTAATGAAGTGAACGATAGGGTCTGCCAAATTGAAAAATGTACATTACCGTCATTTTGAAGAATGTATGTTGAGTGTGTTTACATGGCCTACCGTACCGGTACTTAAGTGAAGAAATTGGTGGCAACCGGTTAACTGTTCCCTGAAATATGGCATAAATCTAATTTTATTATTTGGCACTATCTTACAAAATTGCAAGAAAAGTTCTTTACACGATGCTTTTCAGTCTACATGATCTTATTGAACACAAGACTGCAGTATGGCTGCCAATAATGCGAGGGCCGATTAACGGCCTTATTGAATGCAGCAATCGTTTTGATAACTAACTGTTCTTTAAAAGCATCTATTATCTAAACAGAGGTTCTCTTTTGCCGGTCTTTTTGAAAAATAGTACCAATTGAGAAAAATGAGTATTTTGTCATATTTCTGAACAATTCAACTAATTTCCTCGAAGTTTTGCACACGATTATTGCTACGGAAGGCAATGAAACCTTAAGATTTAAGTAGGGGCAGACGCTGTTTTCCAAATTACGGCCATGTGAATTATTATATATAAAATATTTTAACCAAATTCGTGGAACACTCTCTTATTTAAGTCGCAGACTTCATGTTAAGCCTGTCTCCCTCAATTGTAAAGTGTATCTTCACCGCATGTTTTTCGCATGCTAATATAAATTTCGCCATTTAAGCAATTTGATCCTTAAATAAATGTAAAAATGGTGTGAAGTTATAATGAAAAATTAGATAGAAAACATTATACTACCTTTGTCTTACAGTAATTTGTAAAGGTCGTATGAGTACTTGAATATCAATATACTAAATGGTTTTACTTAAATATAATAAAATAAACTTCAGACTAAATAACTACTGTTGAAGATTAATCTTTAAATACCTCAGTGTGTAGTATGACAGGTTTTAAGGCCCGAAGGCCAACACACCCTCCATCCTCCCGCACTGCAACTGTACCCTGGTGGGTAAGGCAATGCACGGCACTTTCCTCTTGGTCTCTTCGGGCCATTCACTTTTCTTTCTTGCCGTTAACTCAGTATTCTACTGGTTTTCTCGTTTAAAACCTGTCCTCCTCGCCAATCTAAGATACTCCGACTTTTGCACTTTAAAGCCTTTACCTGAGTACCCTATCATGGGTCATCAGAAATTCGCCTGTTCCATTTATCAAGATCTTCTAACCTTCTACCGATTTTGGTTGCGAATTCATTCCACATTATATGGAGTAGTTTTTTTCCATGATTGTCTTGACTTCCAAGTGAACCCCAGTTCTTCTGCCTGCACTCGGAACTGTTCTCTCAGGTCTTCAGTCTTCAAGCAGACAGACAAAACGTGCTGCACTGTGTCATCTGTTCCACAAACCTCGCATAGCGGGGACACCACGAGCCGCAGCCTGTGGAGTTTGGCTTTGAAGTTACCATGGCCGGTTAAGAGCTGCATACTGTAGTGGTTCACTCGTAACCACTTACAGTTGAGTCTCGATCTTATGTCTGGCAACAGTTCAAAGGTTTTCCTACCTTTTTCAGAGTTAGACCAACTCTCTTGCCATTTGTCTAATATATCTTCCAGGATAGCTTCTCTCCCTTCTTTCCTCAGCCTGCCAGCCCGCGATGCCTCCGCCACCAGGCCCCTGTATGTAACCAACAGGTTAACAGGCAGCACACCGGCCACCACCGGAAGAGACTCATTCGGGACAGTTTTATATGCACTTGTTACGGTCAGCAGAGCTGCTCTCTGTGCACTAATAAGCTTTCTTTTATACCACGAAAGTTCGGCGCGGTGGTGCCACATAACTGCGCCGTATGAGACAATGGCCTCAAAGACGGCTTTGTAGATTATTAGCAGAGTCTTGAAATTCAGGCCCCAACTGGTGTTGCCAATTCTCCTCAATTTTTGGAACACCACCACCGACCTCCGTGACACATATTCTATGTACTTTAGAAAGCTCATTCGCTCATCCATAATGACTCCGAGGTACCTGAAGTCCTGCACATATTTGATCGAAAAACCCCCGAAGCGAACGGTTGGTTTTTTCTGTAGTTTGGCCTTGACAAGCATTATCTTTGTCTTATCGATGGAAAAGCTGAGCTTAACATCACTGGCCCATTTCCACGTCTTTTCCATTAAAATGTTTGCCTTGGATTCAAGTTCTCTTCTGGAATCACCTGGCATCAGAAACAACCCATCATCCATGTAACCAAAAGCCGAACACTCCGGAGGCAGTTCCAACTCGAGAAATCCATCAAAGAGAATGTTCCATAGGATCGGTCCTAAGGCCGACCCCTGGGGACAACCCTTCGTCAAGTTCTTCTTGACCTGTGAGTTCTCGCTTGTGTAAATACTCCAACGATCCTTAAAGAAATCAAGGATGACCCTGTAGATGTTAGCTGGACATCTCTTGGTCTTAAGTCTGTCCATCACTTCCGGCCACCAGGCATTGTCAAACGCTCCTGAAATGTCAAGGAAGACTGCCATTACGTATTTCCTTTTCGATTCCTTCATCTTTTTCATGATGTCGTGCAAGGCGAAGTCAGTTCCCATGCCTCTTCTAAAGCCATACTGACTTTTGCAGAGTGTGTCTTCCGCGTAAACTTTGCCTAATACTGGAAGCAATGTTAACGGCCTGTAGGATTTAGGGTCATCCAGATCCTTTTTATTTTCCTTGTGCAGGATCCTCAGGCACCCCACTTTCCAAGGTGAGGGGAACCCTCCAGTTTGGAAACAGTCGTTCACAATGTCCAACAGAATTTCTTTAATTCGGGCATAGCATCTCTTCAAAATTTCGGTGGATACCCCATCAATACCTGGAGCCTTGCCATTCTTCATTCTGTAGACCGTTGCGGTGAGCTCTTCCATTTCAAAGGTGGGGGCATCTTGCTCTTCCTGAACTTTGTTCATCGACTGTCTCTTCACTGTGTGACCCTCACCTTCTTCCTCCAATGAATCATCGGGAAGAAGAGTTTCGAGCAGAACTTCCATTGATATCTTTTTGTCCAAGATTAGATTCCCATCGATCTTCAAACAAGGTGGTGGCACCGTTCTCCTGAGCTTGTTGGCCGCAAGCTTATATACCAGCCCAAAGGGGTCTTCATTCCCCTTTTGGTGACATATTCCTCCCAGGATTTAGCCTTTTTCTTCCTGACCCTGCTGAAGTAAGACTGCTTCTTCACCTTATACTGTGTCGAGAATTGCGCCCTTTCCTCTCCACGAAGTTTGTGAAGACGTCTTCGCATTCTTCTTAGTTCCTTTCGTTCAAGTTCAAATTCATGGTCCCACCATGAAAGGTTTGGGAGCCCTCTTGTGGTTTTGCGCAAATTCTCTTCACAGGTCTCCTGGATAAACCTAGTCAATTGCTGAACTCGGTCATCCAGGGAGCCCATCACATCGTATGTTCGCAGCCTACCCAGCAGGGCCCTGTCGAAAGCAGGCCAGTTTGCCATGTTGAGGATATACCTGACTTCTTTTTCAAAGATTTCAGGTTCACGGGAACCACCACCCTGAATTTCAAATATGATCAGCCTGTGGTCTCTAGAGCTGTCATTAGTCACTGTCCAGTTCTTGATCCAATTACTGGCATTCCTGTTTACAACAGTTATGACCAGGTATGATTCAGATTCATGGGCCTGCGATGTGAATGTGGGAAGTTCACCCACCTTGTTGGCAATATCAAGGTAATTGATGAGGAGAAATTCTCCCACCAATTCCCCTGCCTCATCAGTGACAGGGGAGTGCCACAGCTCTGATTTTGCGTTCACGTCTGCGCATATTATCAGAGGTTTGTCTCTTAGTGTGTTACCGATAATTTCCCATCTATTTAGATGGTCCTGGGTCTCCTCCCCGAACTGGAAATACGAAGAGACCAACCAGCACTNACGATAATTTCCCATCTATTTAGATGGTCCTGGGTCTCCTCCCCGAACTGGAAATACGAAGAGACCAACCAGCACTCAATGCCTCCCTTGATCACTTGTACACAAGTGTGATGTGTGTTAGACACACTAGTCATCATGACTATGTCAATATTTTTGTTGGCCCCAAGCACCCCAGCACGGGGACTAACCCCAGACGTATAAACACTGCCATGCAGGCCCACAACCTTATCAAACGGAACATATGGTTCTTGGAAGAGAACAATATCAAGTCCCAACTCCTTCACAATTTCATTGAGTTCTGCAGCTACCGCTGCTGACCGTTGCATATTCAACTGCNAATATCAAGTCCCAACTCCTTCACAATTTCATTGAGTTCTGCAGCTACCGCTGCTGACCGTTGCATATTCAACTGCCCACAGCGTAACATCTCACGCGCCATAGCCTATTCTAGAGAGTTCGACGGACAGGGCCCTCTGATAAGCCGGACAATCTCTAGAGTCCACGCGACTCTCATGTGCTTGACCTTTCCTAAGACAGTTGGCACACGTGTCTTTGAAATCTCCTTTATCCTTATTCGGAAAGTTGCCGAATTAATGGCCAGTTTTGCTGCACCTTGAGCAGGNATGTCTTTGAAATCTCCTTTATCCTTATTCGGAAAGTTGCCGAATTAATGGCCAGTTTTGCTGCACCTTGAGCAGGTGGACTCCTTGTCTCTGCATTTGGCTGTTATGTGGCCCCATTGCTGGCACTTATAACAGCGCGAGAGCGAGATATAACCTCGCACTCGACAGCTGTCATAACCCACATATACCCTGTATTTTTCAATTAGAGCGTTCCTAATAGCTGGATCACACTGGAGCACAACATTGACCCTGTCCGCCTCCCTCTTTCCAGTTCTGTGACTAATTGTCACTGTCCTCTTGAAACTTTCAAGAGTGTGGCCACCACACTTACCTTCTCTATAGTTCTGCCGGAAAATAGTTTCCGGCAGATTAGCGCTGTCCTCATTACGAGGGACATCGTATACCANCCTTCTCTATAGTTCTGCCGGAAAATAGTTTCCGGCAGATTAGCGCTGTCCTCATTACGAGGGACATCGTATACCACGATCTTGGGTCCTCGTCTGACAGGAGCCTCAAGTTTCAGACCCAATGCCTGGATTTTGGTTGCATTATTTATGCTCTGGAGGGTCTTTTCATCCCCTGCCTCCCCGAGAACGCCACCACCTCTGATTCCTCTAATGTTCCGAATCTGAAGCCCGTCCTCTTTGGGGTTGAATCCTTTATTTAGGATCTCCCTTGTTTCTGAACTGGACTT
Organism: Clitarchus hookeri; assembly: GCA_002778355.1. Classification (NCBI taxonomy): domain Eukaryota; kingdom Metazoa; phylum Arthropoda; class Insecta; order Phasmatodea; family Phasmatidae; genus Clitarchus; species Clitarchus hookeri. The sequence continues at coordinate 55,753 of NQII01004813.1, read as the reverse complement.
GTCGCCTTCAGGGTACACCAGCACAATTTTCCTTGCAGGCTTAGGTTCAAGGTCCTTTCCTGCTGCNTTGTTTCTGAACTGGACTTGTCGCCTTCAGGGTACACCAGCACAATTTACCTTGCAGGCTTAGGTTCAAGGTCCTTTCCTTTTGTCTGGGCGTTACTCCTGATGGCCGGAACTTCTGGCTTCACTGGCCTAGTAGGGGTCTGTTTGTTACCTGTCTTTTCTGAAACTTCTAGTTTCCCCAGTAAAAGACTGTTCTGTAACAATACTCCGTCGATTTTACTCTGAATCTGGCTCAACTTGGGGATTAGCCAGTTGGCCTGAAGTGTAGTATGACAGAGTGAATTGTGTATATCTATGGCAGTTTTTGTTGTGTATACTGTTATAGACAAAATAAATATATTAAGAATTTGTGCGTGAGTGGCCAAATAAATTAACCAATTTGTGTGTAGAAATGTATNATAGACAAAATAAATATATTAAGAATTTGTGCGTGAGTGGCCAAATAAATTAACCAATTTGTGTGTAGAAATGTATGTCAATGTTATTATTTAAACATTTTGTGACCGCGAGAGAACGATTGATATGTAAATATGAAATAAATTGAAATATTTATAGTGAACGAAGACAATCGTGCCGATAGTTCACTCGTTCTAATAATGACCTGGAACAAAAAAATTATGGCGAACAACCAGCAGTGCAAAATATATCAACAAGTTACTCGTTACTCGAGGACCAAACCTTTTCGTCGATCCCTAATAGTAGCTCCGTTTTTCAAGGATGAAGATATAGATGAATACAATAGAACAGAAAGACACCGCGAAAGGTGGCTTAACCTAAAAAACCGGACGAAATCTTATTACATGAAAAAGCAAACAGCGATGTTGTCAGTACGGCGGCACCCAGTACAAACACAAAAACAATTTACGATTGCAAGCTTAAATAGGTATGAGATCATCTTACATGACAAAGTAAATAGCGATATGTTCCGTAAAGTGTCTAGCCAGTGTCTAGCGATGTACTTAACTAGATCTGTTTTTTGGGGGTAGTTCAAAAAAAATTATTAAGATGATGAATTTTTTGAGGAAACAAATGTCAGTATATCTACCAGTCTATGGTACCAGAGTCATCAGCAAGAGGGTTGTTAGATAGTTGGTTACTCAAGTTAGTAAACAATCAGAAAGCCAAATAGGACATTAAATCACGGTTTGCAAGGAATGAATTTCTGATTGAAATTGATGTTCGGTAGCTGTTGTAGTTAGTTATACATAAAAGCATCGTGTTTGGTGATCTTAGTGTACGCAGCATTATCCACAAACTGAAAACACAATTAAGATCATTAGAGTCCTTGGGAGTTAAAAGTGATAAATATACTGCTATGTTCAACTTCATGTTGAGTCAGCATTACCAGATGATATTATGAGAGCATTTGAAAGAGCAGCTNAATATACTGCTATGTTCAACTTCATGTTGAGTCAGCATTACCAGATGATATTATGAGAGCATTTGAAAGAGCAGCTGTATCACAACTGTGTAAAACTAGTGACAAAACTTATTACCTTGAAACACTTCTACATTTTTGAAACAAGAAATAGAGAGTGAAGAGGGTCTATTTCTTTCCCGCACTAGTTTGNACCTTGAAACACTTCTACATTTTTGAAACAAGAAATAGAGAGTGAAGAGGGTCTATTTCTTTCCCGCACTAGTTTGTTTGGAAATTGTATTAGTAGCTTATCGAAGCACGATCGTGATGAATTACCCAATGCTGCGTAATTTTCTCAGAGGAGGGGAAATAAGGACTAAAGGCCATGTGTTTGGTGTGATAAAAGAAACCACACAGCTCAAGATGGTTTTAAGGCCCAGAACCCCACCACTAAGCAAAAAAGCCAATTAAAAAAAGCAGCCTGTTTACATTGTCTGTAAGGAGGTCCTTGTGCCAATAGTTGCAAAGCTGTAGTCAAGTATTGTTTTTTCATAATGGTCAGTACACCATTATGTTTATAGAATTGCAGTGTGTGGGGAAACCTGATTTCAATTATTATAAAAAGGATTGGAAAAGTTATTGTCTCACCAAAATGGTCAGACATTATTACAAACTCTTTTAGTTAAAGTGTCTTCAAACCAGTCAAATAATTTGGTACGAATATTTCTTGACAGTGGCTCACATATATCATAACATAAAAAAATATTCTGTTCAAGCTTAGGCTAAAATATTGGGGGAGTAAATCTTAAGTTATAATCAGTTTGGTGGGTTAGAGACAGGCGAATATTTACATGGTGTTTATGAGGTAACACAAAGAAATTTAGATGATAAATTTGAATTTACTTTTCCCATGATAGACCAGCAGAAAATTTGTGGTTATGTTCCTGGACTTCAGACACCTCAATATTATCCTCTACATANTTTCCCATGATAGACCAGCAGAAAATTTGTGGTTATGTTCCTGGACTTCAGACACCTCAATATTATCCTCTACATAAAGATCAGAACATTATCTTGTCCGATGTAAGTTATGATGTTCCAGATGTGAAGATATTACTGGGAGCAGATATTATAAGATATCTACTTACAGATACAGTTGTATAGCTGGATGATACGATGGTTACACCATAGAAAAAAAACTAGTTTGGATTGTGATGGGACTGCGCAGTTCACTCAGCAATAGTAATGCAGTTACAAACTTCAACTTTATGGCAAGACCTGACATATCATATTTATTGCGACTTTAAATAATATAAATAAATGACCCAACAGACGTCAAAACTAGGGAGGTAGTGGAAGAGGATACACTTCAGTTTTTTTGAAGAAAAAAAAAACACTGGAAATTGTTCGAAAGGGAAGGTACAAGGTCTTTCTGCCCTGGAAGGAAAGACATCCACTACTGAAGAACAATTTATGATGTAGCAAAGAAGGTATTGTTCACCGTCAGCAAGAGACTAGAGATTATTGGCAAATTTGAATTGTATGATGCGGTCTTCTGTGAGTGGCTTGAAGATGGTATAGTACAATTTTTTCCATCTGCGAACAAGACCGATGGACGCTACCTTCATCATAGGCAAGTAATAAATGAATTGTGTATGACTACAAACACAGGCCTGTATTAAATGCTTCAGCATGAAAAGAAAAATGGATTTGTCTAAATAGCTGTTTTGAAAAAGGGCTTAATTTGGTAGAACTAATGCTAATTCATCTGATGCAGATTCTTATACATTCAAATTGCGGTCAAAATATACATTAAAAGGCATTTTTACGAATTAAAATGACAGAGGGGGAGAGAGATTATTGGGATTCCTTTGGTGGAAAGACCATCCAAAGAAAGTAGTAGTGCCCTACAGACACTGTGGAGTAGTATTTGGAGTAAAGTTCAGCCCATTCTTACTAAGCGCAACAATAGCACATCACTTGGAAACTGCCACAGACAGACTGACTAGCACTGCAGAAAATTTCAGAAGCTTGTTCTACGTGGACAATTGTGTCACTAACATTGAAGGAGAGGAAGAGTTATGTAAATTTATGAAAGAAGCCACAGAGGTGGTGTCAACAGAACAGTTTGACAGTCGGGGTTGTCGTAGCAGTCCTGTTCGAGTTGATAGTGGTATACGAGAAAAAGTTGTTTTAGTTCTAGCTTTGTTATGGGATGTCGCAACGGATGAGCTGATCTGCGAAATCACCACACTAGCTTTAAAAACCTGCCCAATAATCAAAAAGGATATGTTTTCTGTGGTGGAGAATGTATTTAATCAAGTTGTTTTACATATCCTGCTATGCTAACNTTTCCCATGATAGACCAGCAGAAAATTTGTGGTTATGTTCCTGGACTTCAGACACCTCAATATTATCCTCTACATATAGATCAGAACATTATCTTGTCCGATGTAAGTTATGATGTTCCAGATGTGAAGATATTACTGGGAGCAGATAATATAAGATATCTACTTACAGATACAGTTGTATAGCTGGATGATACGATGGTTACACCATAGAAAACAAACTAGTTTGGATTGTGATGGGACTGCGCAGTTCACTCAGAAATAGTAATGCAGTTACAAACTTCAACTTTATGGCAAGACCTGACATATCATATTTATTGCGACTTTAAATAATAGAAATAAATGACCCAACAGACGTCAAAACTAGGGAGGTAGTGGAAGAGGATACACTTCAGTTTTTTTGAAAAAAAAAACACTGGAAATTGTTCGAAAGGGAAGGTACAAGGTCTTTCTGCCCTGGAAGGAAAGACATCCACTACTGAAGAACAATTTATGATGTAGCAAAGAAGGTATTGTTCACCGTCAGCAAGAGACTAGATATTATTGGCAAATTTGAATTGTATGATGCGGTCTTCTGTGAGTGGCTTGAAGATGGTATAGTACAATTTTTTCCATCTGCGAACAAGACCGATGGACGCTACCTTCATCATAGGCAAGTAATAAATGAATTGTGTATGACTACAAACACAGGCCTGTATTAAACGCTTCAGCATGAAAAGAAAAATTGATNTGTATGACTACAAACACAGGCCTGTATTAAACGCTTCAGCATGAAAAGAAAAATTGATTTGTCTAAATAGCTGTTTTGAAAAAGGGCTTAATTTGGTAGAACTAATGCTAATTCATCTGATGCAGATTCTTATGCATTCAAATTGCGGTCAAAATATACATTAAAAGGCATTTTTGCGAATTAAAATGACAGAGGCGGAGAGAGATTATTGGGATTCCTTTGGTGGAAAGACCATCCAAAGAAAGTAGTAGTGCCCTACAGACACTGTGGAGTAGTATTTGGAGTAAAGTTCAGCCCATTCTTACTAAGCGCAACAATAGCACATCACTTGAAAAGTGCCACAGACAGACTGACTAGCACTGCAGAAAATTTCAGAAGCTTGTTCTACGTGGACAATTGTGTCACTAGCCCTGAAGGAGAGGAAGAGTTATGTAAATTTATGAAATAAGCCACAGAGGTGGTGTCAACCGAACAGTTTGACAGTCGGGGTTGTCTTAGCAGTCCTGTTCGAGTTGATAGTGGTATACGAGAAAAAGTTGTTTTAGTTCTAGCTTTGTTATGGGATGTCGCAACGGATGAGCTGATCTGCGAAATCACCACACTAGCTTTAACAACCTGCCCAGTAATCAAAAAGGATATGTTTTCTGTGGTGGAGAATGTATTTAATCAAGTTGTTTTACATATCCTGCTATGCTAACTNTAATCAAAAAGGATATGTTTTCTGTGGTGGAGAATGTATTTAATCAAGTTGTTTTACATATCCTGCTATGCTAACTCCAAATTTACTACTGTAGGAATGGAAGTGTAAATTCTTATGAGGTGAAGTAGTTCCTGATTGCATCGTGAAAAATTCAAGATTAGGGTTCAAACAGATAGACTGTTTACCTAGATGTCGTCTCCCAAGAAGAATAGCAACAGGTGACTGAAACATAGAAGACATAAGCCTTCACATTTGTTGTGATGCAAGTAAGCTTGCATATGCAGCTCGTGCATTCTTCAGAAAGGAGAATAGTGGGGAAGTGTCAGCACAGTTGATAATGGCTAAGACCAGAGTAGTGAAGCGCACAACCATTCCACTCTTAGAGCTACTAGCTGCAGTTATTGCTACCAGAATTCCATTAGAGGTGAAGATAGAATTGGGTATAGAACAATATAAAACCTTATTTGTGAGTGACTAATCAGTACCCTTGACTTAACTTAGACAAAAAATGCTATTAGAAGACCTTTGTCGGTAATTGTTGGCAATAAATACACGAATATAGCAGTTGCGATGATTGGCACCAAATATCAGGATCATACAATGCAACTTATCTTCCATCAAACGGTTTCAGTTCGAAGATATTGCATGAAAACAAATTGTTGGATTGGCCATCGTGGCTTAGAGAAGACACAGAGCAGTTACACTGGTGTGAATTTACAGCACCAGAAGAAGAAGGTAATGTGAAGAGACTGAAAACATTCGTCTCAATGGCTACATGCTGTTCAGCTGACTTTTATACGAACCTGTTTTATTTCTCGAGCTACTACAAAATAATTAAAACCATTGATTGAATCTTCAGGTTCCTTTACAACTCCTATAAAACTTTTCACAGAAGACAAGGTGAGCTAACAGGATAAGAAATTAAAAGGACATATGAGAAACTGTTAAGACTGACAGAGAATGAATGCTTCCAAAGCCACGAAGAAACTGAAAGTAATCAAATAAAATAAAAGTATATTTAGAGTTGAAACCAAATTGACAATGAGAGAAGAAAGTGAATATTTCACAAATTCTGTATTACTACCTTCAAGTCATGTGATGGTGATAAAACTTATTGAAGATGTACATCGTCGGTCCCATCATGCAGGACTACTGACATTGTAAGCCAGACTGAGAGAAAATTACTGGATTCTGGGGAGCAGGAAAGTTTCAAAACCTGTTATGGCAAGTTGTGTCATAAACGATAGGTTCTGAGCTAGTGATGCAGAAACTGAATTTGCTCAATTACCCAAATAGAAAGTGGGCCNTGTGTCATAAACGATAGGTTCTGAGCTAGTGATGCAGAAACTGAATTTGCTCAATTACCCAAATAGAAAGTGGGCCCTAACAGCTGTGTTTGAAGTGACTTGTGTAGACTATGCTTGGCCGCTGTATTTGAAATCTGGTGAGAAAACATGNGCCTAACAGCTGTGTTTGAAGTGACTTGTGTAGACTATGCTTGGCCGCTGTATTTGAAATCTGGTGAGAAAACATGAGTCATGTTATTCACTTGTGCTGTGTACCATGCAGTCCATCTGGAACTGGTACAGTCACTAACAACTGAAGCATTCCTCCTAGTGTTTAGGAGATTTATTGCCCAACGATGGAGAGTATCTGTAATGTATTCAGAAAATGGAACTAATTTTGTGGGACATAATAATTCCCTGAAAACTTTGAACTAGTAGAAAAGTGGCCTATTATGCGGTCAAAAAAGATTACATGTAAAATTCATTCCACCTATGGCAGCTTGGAAGTGGGAGAGATTAGTCAGAGTANGAAGCATTCCTCCTAGTGTTTAGGAGATTTATTGCCCAACGATGGAGAGTATCTGTAATGTATTCAGAAAATGGAAGTAATTTTGTGGGACATAATAATTCCCTGAAAACTTTGAACTAGTAGAAAAGCGGCCTATTCTGCGGTCAAAAAAGATTACATGTAAAATTCATTCCACCTATGGCAGCTTGGAAGTGGGAGAGATTAGTCAGAGTANCTGCGGTCAAAAAAGATTACATGTAAAATTCATTCCACCTATGGCAGCTTGGAAGTGGGAGAGATTAGTCAGAGTAGTAAAAGTACTACTGACAAGAATCCTAGGACCAGTATCTGTATACTATGAAGAATTGTACACTGTTATTTGTGATTGTGAGGCAACAATCAACTCCATACCAATAACCTACTTGACAAACACTTGGGATGAACTAAAGCCCTTATCTCCAGCAGTCTTTTGCACTGGATTCCAACAGGAGAAACATTATATTTGGACAAATAGGATTTACGACAAATGTTTTAAACTAAATATTTTCGGATTTTAGTACACCATGGCCAGAGAAGTACCAAAAGCATTAAGGTGGGAGATATTCTGATAGGTTCAGATATCTCACGTGTCAACAGGACCCTAGCACTCGTGTTGGATGTTTATACAGGGGGGTGGGGACTGAATGACCAGGGCGGTAAGATTGAAAACGTCTTTAACCACTGGGGGTAAGTTCATCGACAGACGACTGGAAACTCACCGATGATGAGGTCAATGGTTCCCGGGTATGAAGTCTTCGCAGGAAGTGTTTAAGGTGTCAAGGGCAGGGCGAAGAATTTAATTACCAGGAGGCATTTATCTGTGAAGTTTTGATGTGTTATTAGATTGTGCAATTAATATTGTTTGCAACAATGTTAATTTCAATATAAAGTGATTTTTCTATTGCAAAGGCGGGAGAATGTTTGGGATTTCCCTTTAAAAACTTCAGTGCGTAGTATAACATAGTATATTATGTACATCTATGTCAGTTTTGGTTGTTGTGTTTATTGTTTTGGAGAATATAGAAATATTAAGTATTTTTGCGTGAGTCGCCTACAAATAAAGAAATGCTGTGTATATATGAATATCTATCCTATATTTTTAAAAACAACTCTGTAAACACTTGTGTCTCGAATCGAGATCTGAAATCTGCCAACAGTTGTCGGGTTATATCATCGTCATTCATGAAAAACTAGGGGCGCCAATACATTTTATGTGTATAACCAATGTGAAGATATAGGGGCGACTCTTAACATCAAGGTCTTGAGAGCCCATGTAACCCATGGGCATTTTTCGCTTTTAACCACGTCATATAAGGGCAAGATTCTACACTACTTAATATATAATGAAAGTTGTTACATAAAAACAAAGAAGTAGCGCCACTTAGCGGATACCAGGAAAATAAGAAGTTACTTGCAACTAATGAGCCTACTTTCGTCTTCATGGGTGCAAATAAATTTTACTGACGTTCTTGAAAGCCTAAATGGTAGCTAGGCGTTGACAACTCATTGACAGCATTAGCATTACAGATGAAACCGGAAACATGTGAAACAGTACAAATGCAATTAAAATACACGAGTGACATACCCGGGAATCGAATTCAGAAAAATCTCGTAAAATTAAGCTAGAATAAAATTAAATGCCTCATGGAGGTAGGATTCAGAGCATAATCTTCGAATGTAATCAGTGTAATGTTTTCAATGATAGGGTTCACTAAACTAACACCTTTTCTGTGCTATAATTGAAAAAAAAAGAGTTTGAGCTACTAAATCACATAATCTTCCATGGCCTACCATAGCACTACTTGTATGAAATAATTTAATGAAAATCGATTGATTGGTCTCCGAATATATGTCATAAAAACCTCATTTTCTTAAATGCGGCTATCCTACAATATTGCTAAAAAATGGGATCTCTACACAATGTTTGTAATAGATAATGTCGGCATAAATGTTTTTTATTGAAATTGTCAAATGTTTAAATATGCCAAACATATGACAATATTTATAGGGGTGTCATTTATTAAATCATTATCATTAGAAGGAAAATGGGAAGTCTGCTACAACGGTATACGGGATCGGAGATAGAAGCTGTTCATGCTCTTTCATTCCGGTTCCCCAGTGGCCATTTTACTCCAAAATTTCCCTTGTTAACCCTCAAAATATCCGTTTTTTCCTTTAAGAAATCACCGATCACCCCAATTGCAAAAACGAGCCGCAGAAAGGCCTTTGTCGATCCATCGGTAGGATTCAGAAGGCTCGTTTCTCAAGGGCACCAAATTGTGCCCTTGACCTCAGTGGCGACCAAATTGGTTTTAAAAACGTAGGGTATGCCAAATCGATACACGGGTTCTGGAATATCCAACACACTTGCTGCAACGAGTAACACATCGAAGATAGAAGATGCAGATAATACTTGCTACCTATTNTGGAATATCCAACACACTTGCTGCAACGAGTAACACATCGAAGATAGAAGATGCAGATAATACTTGCTACCTATTTCCCTAAGACCCGACTGAACTAGTTTATATAATCAGATATTCGATTGACATTCAAAATCGTGGATATCTGACGCATATTCACGAGATATCTNTGAACTAGTTTATATAATCAGATATTCGATTGACATTCAAAATCGTGGATATCTGACGCATATTTACGAGATATCTTCAATCATTGGTATAAATGAACGAAGATATATCGCATAATATGATGAACTACTTTCTTTTGAAATTTTTATTACAAAATAATAATAAGTTATTATTATGAAATAATTGGTTTTCCTTTATTTTTGTGTGTGGTATCTCTTTTTCCTTCACAACTTTAAACTGGTGTAATGAGCACTTGACTATAAACGGAATTATCTGCATATAGAACGATGGTGAAGACTTTACTGTAAAACGCATGGTTAGTTGTTTGCATACAAAACGTTAATTCCGTCGACATATAAAAAATTAGTTAAAAATGGTGTAATAATGTAATTTCTATACATATGGGTGGGGGAAAAAGCGAAGGATAAATCAAAGAATCGACCGACTGATTGGGATTGATCGAAGGATTGGGATTGCTCGAATTATAAAGATTTATCCAATGATGGAGATGTATCGAAGGATTGGGCTTGATTGAAGTATTGACATGGATTGCTGTTCATTGCAGAGGAGTATTGCTAAGGATTGGGATTACTTTAATGATTAAAAGTGATCCAAGGATTTGGATTGATCGAAGGATTTGCACGGGTTGCTGTGGATTGTGGAGGAGTATTGCAGAGCGGATTGTGATGTAGGTTGCTAACAATTGGTGTAGATTTGTATGGGTTGGTGTGGATTGTTGTGTGGATTGATGTGTATTNTTGTGATGTAGGTTGCTAACAATTGGTGTAGATTTGTATGGGTTGGTGTGGATTGTTGTGTGGATTGATGTGTATTGGTATGTGGATAGGTGCATATTGGTGTGTATATTTGCGGATTCGTGTTTTGATTGGTATTTATTAGTATGTGGATTTGTGTGGATTGATGTGGATTGCTGATAGCAGTGATGATTGCTGTGGTGATTGGGGTGATGATTGAGGTTCTGATTGTAGTAGTGAATGTGGTGCTTATTGATGGAAATATAGCGAGATTGGTTGAAAAGTAGTATTTAATAATGTTTTAAAATTTTTTTATGTATTTAGAATTGTTTGCATTTTATAAAGCATTTAGAATTAATTTTTTGGATACAAGGATATCCGAGGTCATGGGCACGAAGTAAAGGTCACGATTTGAAGTCATAGTAAAGATCANTTGTGATGTAGGTTGCTAACAATTGGTGTAGATTTGTATGGGTTGGTGTGGATTGTTGTGTGGATTGATGTGTATTAGTATGTGGATAGGTGCATATTGGTGTGTATATTTGCGGATTCGTGTTTTGATTGGTATTTATTGGTATGTGGATTTGTGTGGATTGATGTGGATTGCTGATTGCAGTGGTGATTGCTGTGGTGATTGGGGTGATGATTCAGGTTCTGATTGTAGTAGTGAATGAGGTGCTTATTGATGGAAATATAGCGAGATTGGTTGAAAAGTAGTATTTAATAATGTTTTAAAATTTTTTTATGTATTTAGAATTGTTTGCATTTTATAAAGCATTTAGAATTAATTTTTTGGATACAAGGATATCCGAGGTCATGGGCACGAAGTAAAGGTCACGATTTGAAGTCATAGTAAAGATCATCAAGATCTAACATTTTGGTCGGAGTCATCAGTACCATCAAGGCATTGAAAATGTAAGCAAATAATTTTGTGGATGGATTTCATTAGACAGAATGCGCAAAGGTGAGTGAGTAGGGGTGGAGAATGTTAATATATAGTGATTGATTAGAGAGGGACCAGTCGTCTGCTGGACATAGTGTTGTGGGAGCCTACCAAAATGTAAGTTTTTAAATATACTTTCTTACAATTTTTTTATTAACTTTTATAAATTCTTAGAAAAAAATTTAGAATTTAGAAGAATTTTTGGTTGTAGGTTACAGGTCACCAGGGTAAATGTCAAAGGTTGATACCTGGATACACATGGATACAATATGGTGGTAGAATTCAGTAATGTAATATGCTCGATTACTATTATGAACTAATGAATTTAAAACATTTTTCTTGACTTTTTGTTTTCGAGGTCATGCAGTTCATAGTTAAAGGATCAAGGTCAAGATATTCTGGGTCTAACATGGTGGTTGGGTGAGATCATTACATGGTGACTCGTAGATTCCAGTCCCTCGCCCTTCTAAGCCCAAACATTTAATATTTTAAATTTATAATTTTAAAATATAATTTTATCAAATATTTTATATACTGAGGAATTATTTTGGATATTTTTGGGGTTAAGGTATTATTTGAGATTTTTTGGAGACTTTTGCGTTCAAGGTCAAAAGTCACTACGTCAAGGTTAAAATTCGACGTCACCGACATCCAACATGGTTGTTAAAATGACAGACAGGACAAAGATATCCGACCGACGGCTTTGGATCCGATCGCGGACCCCATGTATAGATTTGGGATAACTTATGCCTACTAAACCAATATATCCACTACTGCTAGACCCTCAAGAAGCGAGCCTCCCAAATCCTGCCGATGGATCGAAAAATGCCTTTTTGTGACTCTTTTTGCAAATGGAATGATCGGTGCTTTTTTGAGGGGAAAATTGAATATATTGAGGGAAAAAGATAAATGTTGAGGATAAAAAAGATATTTGAGGGGATAATGGCCACCAGGGGACCGGAATGACAGATCATAAACATCTCCAATATTCGATCCCGGATCCCGTTGTGCAAGATTTACCATTTTCTTTCTACTATTTTATGACCACAGCTAAATCATGTTACGGTAAAAGGCCTTCTGCAGGTGTGAAAAAATTAGGAAACGTTGAATTATTCCGCAAACATGACATAATGTTCATTCTCGTTACCTGAGACAACTTTGAAAAAATTCTGCAAAGGAGGATCTCTGTGTGTATATCCGTTGATTGATACACGGGATAAGGCATTTAACCTCCATTGATGATGTCACGATCTTCATAAATAGTGGGCAAAAAGTTTATTCATAAGCAGATTCGATTATTGTCATTGATACAACATTCGAAGTTAAATTTCAGACTGTTACATAGATTCCTAGACACTAATCTAAAATGTTTGTATACGCACCATTCAGAAAATATGAGAATTAAATACTTATAACATATAAATTAATATAACCTACCACAGTGTAACGTCATCGCCAAATTTGAAAGAAATGGATTTATTGTTTCCAGAGATACCTCATTAAAACGACATTATTAAACGTAGGGCTATCATACAAAATATCAGATAAATGAGGTTTGCATAGAAAATTATGGTGAATATAACTGTTACTGTCAGTGGACAAAGTTAAGTTACAATTAATTTAGCATTTTCGTAGATAAAAAGGTTTTAGGGTAAAAATGTTTGTGTAGCTACCATTTTGAAAACATGTTTGTCCGGCCATCTCAAAATTTACGTGTTTATGGCCTGCTATAAAACTATTTGTATTCTAAATTTGGTAGAGACAGTTTTTTTTCGGAGATCTCATAATTCTCATTTTCAAGTGATACTTTTTTACTTAATGGACGACAAAACAGAATTTGTGTGTGCAACTTTGATTTTTGCAATATATAAAGCTATCAAACAAAGATCATTGGAATTAATTAAATGGTTTCGACGATATAACATACAACACTAAGAAAATTATAAGGCCACCATTTTGAAAATAGGTGTGAGACATATGTAAAACACATCAGTTTGCATTGCCTTCCACCGTATGACTTGTTTGCATATTTGGTATTAATCAGCGATTTGTTTCCCGAGAAATGATATAAAACATTATTTATTCGTGTAGCACTATCTTACAAAATAAATGACAAAAGAGGCTCCATGTAGACACGTTTGATGGTTGTTATATGTACTCCCAGTTTACAAAGGTAAGTTGAAATTGATTACATTGTTTCAAATATATGGCATACTATGCTTAATTAACTAGATAGCCGCCATTTTGAATATAGGTGCCTTACATACTTACAAATATTTTGAATATCAACTACGGCGGTACAACTTGATTGCCAAGTTTGGTACGAATCTGTCAATTGCTTACCGAGAAATTACACAAAAACTAATTAATTCATGTATTGTATCTTACCAAATTGCGACCAATAGTGTTTTTTTTATTTGATGCTTGTAATAGTTACTGTAAGCGTAGAAAGTTTTATTGAATTGGTTAAATATATTGTATTTATACAAAATGTGTATAAAATAATTGTATGGTCACCATTTTTGTAATTAAGTGGTTAATAAAGAGTAATCTTATTTTTACCCGGTCCATCATAGTATTCGTTACGTGCCAAATTTGACGAAAATAGTTTAAGTAGTTTTAGAGATATAATGTAAACAGACATAGTTTTACAAGCGTTGCTATCTTTCAAAATAGTTGACAAATGTGGTTGCTGTTAACTATTATAATGGTTGTAATACATACCGCCAACTTACATATTTGGTTGATTTTTGGTCAAGCGGTATGGTAGTTATATTAAATAAACTTAAAATATGTGTATGGCCACCATTTAAAAACTCAAAAAGTAGTCAGTTAATTTTTGCGAAATTTACACATATGTAATACTATGATAAGCCAGTTAAATGTAACTAATTGAACTTAATTAAATATTAATTTTTTAAATGGTGGCTGTAAACATATTAAATATTGATTTGTTATAAATTCATTATCATTCGACTTAATTAAAACACATTTTGTACAATGGCAGTATGTCTTATAAGTACCATATAAGAAAAAGCCAACCAATTTTTCAGCCTTTTGTACGTTAGTACTATATAAATTAATACGGTATTTGAGTAATATCGCGGGAGACATTCGACAGAATGCTAACAAATTTGTTAACAAGTAGTACTGTGGCCGTTGATAAAATATTTTTCAAAAGTATCAGAAAATTATTTTCAAAATGGCGGCCATACAAATATATTTGATTAATTTGTTGTAAACACTATAACGTTTAATAAAACTCAACCAAGTTTTGTACGCTGACTGTATCTATAGCAAGCATCATATAAGCCAAACAAAACCACTTTTTCTCGCAATATTGAATGATTGTTCAGAATGAGTAGAGTTGTTTGTAATATCTCGGGTAACAATTCACAGATTGCTACCAAACTTGTACAAACAGTTAGTACTGCGGCAGTTTATATGTTGAAATATTTTTCAAGTATGTCAGACACTCGTTTTAAAAATAGCGGCCATCTAGCTATTATAGCATAGTATGCTACATCTTCGAAACCATGTAAGCAATTCCTAATTTATATTCGTATGCTAGGAGTTCATATTTCAAATATCAAGTGTGTCTAAAGTGACTCATTTGTCCTCCATTTTGTAAGATAGAGCCACACGAATAAATAAAATGTTTGTCATATCTCGAAAAAAATTGACCGATTCCTATTAAAAAATATTATACACAATTAGTTTTATAGTTTGTGATGTTAACTAATATGTTCTAGATCTGGCACTTAATTTTCAAAAAGGCAGCCATATATAAATTTTTTTTTTGTATTCTGTATCGTCAAAACCATATAATTAATTCCAATTAAAAATATATGCTAGCTCTCTATATAAAATACGTAAAATTTATTTTCATAAAATCTCTTTTTTAGGCTACTTTCTAAAATGGTATCACGTTAAAAATTTTAATTTGGCGATCTCTGAAAAATAAACTTTATATACCAAATTTTGCAAGTAAGTAGTAGTTATATGGCAGGCTATGAAAACAGATATAATTGTGTCGGTTCAGAAACACACATATTTGGGAAATGGTGGCCATTAAAAAATTTTAGTTCAGAATTTTTTATCTACGAAACTGCAGAAAAAATTTCTACTTTACTTTGTATGCTGACAGTATGAATTATATCCATCAAAATGATATATGCAGAGCACCATTTCTCCTTAATTTGCTAATAATTAAATAATGTATTATTGTGCTGTTTCTCGGTAAACAATCAACCAATACATATTTAATTTGGCGTAGGATTTGTAGTACAGTGGTGGGACATATCAATTTATGTGTTTTAAGTTTGTCTTTTATGATCCAAATTGGGCCTTTATTAACAGTTAAGCTGTGTGTGCAATATCTGCAAAACTATGTTACATATTTGATTTTACCATGTCTTTGTTTATCCTACTAATATCATAAATGCGACAGTGTGTGTGTGNTATAAATGCGAAAGTGTCTGTTAGTGTGTGTATGTTTGTTACCACTCAGCTGCATAACGGCTGAAAGGATTTTGATGAAATTTGCTTTGTAGGTTCTTTAGGTCCTGGGATAAGATAAAGGATAATTTTAACCCAGGAAAATTGTACGGTTCCTGTGGAATAAGAAGAAAACCTAATTCTGCAACGTCTGGGAACGAGACAGAAATATTTTTTTCCTCTGGTGTCAGAGATTATCAGGTCGTCCAAAGACCTCTGAAATGGCTCAACGACTGCTATCAATCGATAACAACCAGGACCGAATATTAAACGTGCCCTCCGAAGCCCGGAAGCGGTCAGATGTTATGCCACTGAACAGTCAACGATCCAAAATGTGTGCCACTGAGAACGTTGCTTAACTTTGGCGATTGATTAAGATCCCTTAGCCGAGCGCAAAACGTAGTACCTAGGAATACTTATTTCTAAAGCTACAACTTCATGAAACATCGACGCTGGAGAGCAGAAATATAGTAACCATGCGATAGTTGCACAGATATACTCCAAAAATAATACCCTTCTTCTTGGCTATTGGGTAAAAAATATTTCCTTCCTTTTGGATTGTCGTAACCAAATAAAAACTTAGGCCTTCATCTACATGGTATAATTATATATATATATATTTCACCTAAATTAATAGTCAATTATAATTTATTTATTATCACTGTATCACTTAGTATCACTGTAAAACTCAATTGTACCCTGGCAAAGCAGGGCCGGTTCGCTAGTTATATATATGATAATTATCTAATGTGATTATATATAAACTTTATGCCCTCCATTTATGGTGATCGTCACATGAATAATGGAGGTTTTAAGCCATATCTCGAGGATCAATAAACCGATTCATTCCAGAATTTCGCTTAATTATTGCTACAGTAGGGTATTTAAATCTACATGTGTTATGAGCGACATATATGTTTAATAGGTTTCTATAAATAAATTGGATTAATATTTTATATCTATGAAATATTTGAATACAATTTTAACGCCAACAATATTAATTATAACCGTCATTTATGCATATAGAGATCTACTTTTGCCAAATTCTTTTGTAAAATATTGTCAGGTGAGTAAATGGAATATTTTGTCAAATTTCCGGGACAATCAAACTAATATCCACCGTTTTTTGCACAACTTCAGAAGGCCATATTAATTTACATTGTATAAAGGGCCAGACATTGATTTCCGATATGAAAGGCATATAAATATATATATATACTAGCAAACCCGGCGAACTCCGTTTCGCCACCAGATGGCTTCGTTTTATGCAACANAAACCTCACGGAGCCCGAGACCTTTCCAACGAATGCAAAACCGTGGAAATCGGTTCGTGCGTTCTGGAGTTATAGCGTCAGGAAGGAAAACCCGACTTATTTTTATATAGTAGATATGGCATATATGTTTAAGAATACTACCAAAGTCAACTAAAATTTTATGCTGATAGTGTCTAGTAGAAACATCCTATTCAAAAATCTTTTTTTCTGGCAATTATATAAGATTTTACTGTTTAAAAAACAAAAGATTTTATGCCATATTTCGGAGATTGATCAGCCGATTTGAACTTTATTTTTCACACAAGTGGGGTTATGGTAGCCCAGGTATGCATATGTGTTTTACTGGCACATACACTTATTTTCAAAACGAAGTCGGTGTGGTGTATATATTCCAGGATAGTGAAACCTAACGTTCACAACATTAAAATGATTACATTCGAAGATTTTGTTCCAAATCCTACCTACGTGATGCATTTGATTGCATGCTAGCTTAATTTTACGAGTTTTTCTGAATTCAAATTCCGGGAAAGTCTCACATGTATTTTAATTGGTTTGGTACTGCTTCTCATAATTCTTGGTTCATCTGTATTGATATTTCAGTCAATAAGACGTCAACGCCTACCTGCCATCTAAACTTTTTAAGAATGTCACTTAATTTTATTCTACCCATGCAGAGGAATGTAGGCTCATTCATTATAAGTAACTTCTTGTTATATCTGTTACTAGATACGAACACTGTAGGTGACCATGATGAAAATAACTATATTATATTATGCGCAATGATTTTAAAGTAACTACTTAAATGTTTCTTTTGTCGGCTAATCACCGGGTGTGCACATTCTATGATAAAGTAAAAAAAGTTATTTGTAGAAGTGAAGTGTATAAAAAAATGAGAGAGGATTATAATACTTATAAATTCCATGCAGGTTGGTTGCAACATACTGGGAAGTATGCTATTGATGTGGTGAAATTTCACCATGAAGCTTGAAGGGAAGGAAGGGCGAAGATAGATTCGGGTTTGGCCAGAGCTGCTTCAGTACAGTATATGGTGAATAGAGGTTCTACATAAATGTCTACATCACTGGTCCAGCTCTATAACACCAGAGTAATTTTTGTAGCAAACACTAAAAGAAACTAAAAGGAAGATTACTGCCATTTAAATTTCAAGGCCAAATGCTTAAATCAAGGGTTGTGTAAGTGAAGATTTCAAGGTTGCAGTTCGAGCGGAAGGAGTAGTCAGCAGGCTGCTAAATCGTGTGGAATGACAGAACATGAATAGAATATAAGTTAGTGGGTGGAACATAGGCGACTAAATAGGGGTGACTAAATATAGCAGGAATGATAGAGAAGGAAATAAATATTACTTAAACATAAAATCCAAAATGGTGGGCATGGAATGACACAGCATGCAAGAAAGTGCTGTCGGAATATCGCCTGGTGGCTTAGACAAATGAAATCCCACGTTACTGGCATAGTGTGACACAACATAAGTAATTGATAAACTAGTTGTTAATGTTATGTAAGATCGCAGTAGTTACGAAACTTAAGATGGCTGATATGCAATAGACTTGGAATTAGGTTTCTGTAGTGGTAAAAAGTGTACCCTGAGGCTAGATGGGAGGGGAGGGTGAAAGTAGAGTCAGGCCCCACCAGACCTGCTTCAGTGCAGCAAAGACGAAGAGAGGCTCTACAATACTGTCAACATAACTATCCCTGCTCTACAAAACACGGTGGTTGGCATGAAACTACTTAGTATGGGGGAAAGGTGACTAGCAAAATGGAATCCAAGATGGCAGTTGGGCGCAAGTAATTAGGAAACAACATGTTCGTTGAGCGAAAGCAGCACATGCGACATAATGAGTAATAGGAAACAAGAAGACGGACGAGCAGAAGTGAATAATTAGGAAACAAGATGGTCGCCAAAGGTCAAGGTAAAGGACATAAAATATGAGAAACAAGATGGTGGACATCGAGGTGGAATGATAGATCAAGAAATGAAGGTAACTGAAGAAAATTAAATCCAAAATAACAGACATCAAAGTGCAATGATAGAGCATGGAGTGGAACAAATGTGAATAAGGAAAAATGAAATCCAAGATGTCTGACATGGCTGTATTGCATGAAAAAATATAACAATTAATTTATGTTAATGTCAAAAGGGTAGTGACACAGTCCAAATGGCGGACGGAAACAATATGGCGGATGGAAACAATATGGCGGACGGAAACAATATGACGGCGTGGTACCTCAGAGCTCGGACCCTAGACCTTGTGTAACCATTTGGCATAGGTTTTTGCCTAGAAAATATATTTATACAAACTCTGTTCTGCCCTTCAAAGAAGCCTCTCAATGTGGACGAAATAGGCCTTGAGAAGGTCAAACCAAACAGAAGAAAATATTTTACCCACTATGGACATCGACCAACAGTCGTTACGAAGTGGTAAAATACACTATTACTAAAGTTTAATAAAATTTCCAATATTTAACTTTCGGAATGTTTACTGTTGTAAAAACAACACGTGAACCTGCGGTAGGGAAAACTATTCCCGTCCCTACAGCGGGCACACAAAACACATAGTTTTAGGGTAGGTTATAGAAAAATAAATAAACAATTTCAAGTAAACTTTTCTATCAGTGATGGTAGTAGGAATACTGAATGCGAGATAATTTATGTTCCTGTTTAAGTGGCACTTCCGATATACTATTTTAAGTGCGATATTTTGGTATCACAATCTAAATGTGAATCAGTGAGAATTTCACTGCTTTAATCAGTTGACAGTGCCTGACTGATTCAACAGTCACTTCAGTGAATTTAACTGATGAATCAGTGAAAAAATTGTCAGTTTTTCTTCACTTATTGATTCAGCAACAATTTTCCACTAATTTTGCTGATGTTTTAGTTAAATCGCGTGTAAAAATAGCCGTCAAACACCGTTTAAAAACGGCCGTTAAACAACATTTATGAAGTAAAATAACTACGAATAAACTAATAATATCAATACATAATACTTTCTAAATTGCGTGTTGTCTTTCAAAACACCATTTTACGAGGTAACATAAACATTCAGTCTTTCATTCATTTGTAATGTCTTTCATTTCGTTTTATGAAATGATCACATCGTTTAGTTATAAGGTTTTAACTTCATATAATATGATGAAGAGGGTGTACACACATGTACTGAACGTTATAACATTCCTTACGGTACCAATTAAACAGAAAACGAATAATATGGGCATACAATTTAAAACTACACGCTTTCGTTCAAATAGTATACAAATGTAATCAAATTAAGGTGACTTGGTAACGTAGACGGTAAAGTAGCAGAATAATGGTCTAATAGCGAAGTGAACAGGCTGTGGGAGTTCTATCCTGGCCACCTCCATAAATATTTTAAATAAAAGTAGATTTCTCAATACAAATAGAAAACTATCGTAAATATGTTTATTTCCCGTAATTATTTGGTTGAACTCAATGAAAACCATATGTAACTAGCCGCTGCAGTTGGCCGCCTTTTATTCAATCAGTGCAAGTGTTTCACGTCACTAGTTCAATCAGTGGAAATGTTTCCTTGAAACGATCAGTGATTTGCAACTGATTCGCATTAAGAGTGCATTTGTTTGAGAAACATCCAGAGTAGTTGGCGTGACGAACACAGTAGCTCACATACAGTTCAACCAGCTCATATTGGCCCAGCTGATCTTCGCTTGGCTCTTCTGCTTCAACCGAGTCATCTGCTGCAGACAATTGTGTCAAAGACGCGGATAACTGATCAGCAAAGATTTCTACGTCTTTTTCTTCTACAGATTGTCGTAATGTCACGGAATTAGAAAAGTGGAATGCCACACAGAATAAACGCCTTATCGAAAATCTTCTTAATCCGCGAAAGAAATTAGTTAGCAAAGGGGAGTGAAATCCACAGCACCGCAATGAAAGAGAAATATCGCAAAAAGGCTAAGAAACTGAGTTGCAAAATACACTTCACTAAAAATATTCAAAAGTCATTACGTAGCAGTAGTGACAAGGACAGCCAAAAAAAATTACCGGCTTGTGTGGTAACAGTAACAAATGTCGCCTACATTCATTGATCAACGAATATTACCTGAAGAACAGAGTAAAAAAATATCCAACTAATATTGGGAAATGGCTCATATAACGAAACAACGAATATGTTTATAGCATCTGGCATGCCCACCATAAAACCAAAATACAGGTACCAGACCGCTTCAAAAGACTTACGTCGCTTCAAGAGAGCATACTATTTCACGGTAAACGATAACAAAATCCGTGCCAACAAACAGTTATTTATAGAAACTTTAGGGATTAACTATGAAATAGTTCAAACGGTTGTGAAGAAGCCCATTACCGAACCGGTAAAAGATGTATTTGACCATGAGAATCGTGGTACACACGGCAAACATACAACTGAACCACGTGATCAGAAATACGATGTTCGAAACAACATTAAGTCTATACCAGGAATGTGAAACTCTTTTGTCTATATAACTCGAGGAATTAGTACATATAAGGTGGTAAAACCGAAGCCGACTTCCACCAGGATGATATAAAATTGTGTAAAGAATCAAACAATGTGCATGTAAATAACATGATATATGCAACCATTTTCATACAATAGTTCAAAATTTATCTCAACATAAAAAAATCCTAAATTACTTCTGTGAGGGCTTCCGGAACTCCACAGAGGAAGAAAATACAACAAAGAGTTTGAAGTGAATGAACATTTTAGGCTGGAAAATAAACTTCAAAAATTTTACTTCAAAACATTTTTTACGGTCAGCATATTTTGTAATTCTCAATTTTAATCTTTATTTTCGGGGGATCCCGACAAATTACCGATAATTTCTTTTATAAAAAAAAGTTTTATTTTGTTACAATAGTTTATTGTTGATGAAGTACCTATGATATTACATATATCAAACCATTGTTACTGTTCCTCAACAATTAAAATTATTTATTATTGTTATATGTTAATTCACTTCCATTAAAACTCATTTTGTTAACACGAATGTGTTAATCAACCACCTTGCCTTTTTACGCTAAATTACATTTAGCTTTATTGCTGTATATAATAATTATTATTATGTATGTGTAAGGGTGATGGATTGTGAATTTTGGCTTGGCCTCTTTGTTTCTCCGTTTCATATTGAGGTCACATCTACACACCCAGATCCTTCGTAGCTTCTCCTTCCACGCTTCTCGTGAATGGTCTTAGGCTTTGCGAAGCACAGAACAACGGTATCCCACTGGTGTTTGGAGTTTCTGCCCCACAGTCATTGATGATATGTGCAGCGCAGAACAGAATGTGTTGCAGTCTACTCAAGAAACCTTTTTCATATGGCAAGATGGCTTCGCAAACAGAGAAACTAACGAAATTGTTTCGGGTTTATAGCACTATTCGTAAAGTGTAAATGCAAAAGCAGCGACCAAACTGGATGTTGAATTTTATAGTGATAATTGCGTGAAGTGAAACAATGATAGATATATATTTTTGCTTTGTACATATAAATTACATGTCAGTACTAGAACGTATCAACTCAATCAAGCACAATGTTTTCGTAACAGGGCACACCCAAAATGTGGGCGATGTTTTTCATTCTGTAGTTGAACGTGGGGAAAATATCACAAAAATGCTTCTCCTAATTATGTACCTGACAGTTATGTCACCATCACGAAACAGACTAAGAAGCGTGGGGACCCTTTGACGTCCGCGAAATTTGCTGCACAGACATTTTAGGCTTAAAGTTTCTGGCTGAAGCCCTTGGGGTGAAGGATGTTTTTAGCCAAGAGGAAGGGGATCGTGTACCCATTTCTGGGATTGGTGTCTTCATGACCACAAAGGGTAAACGTGGGCAGCTTTACTGTAAAACTTTAGAAGACTTTCAGATAATCAATGTTCTGCGAAACAGACGAAAAGATAGAACTTCCAAATCAGTGTTTTAAAAAGGGCTTCCAAAATAAAATGGGCATTGCTGTGAAAGAAAAATCTGTTCTCTCTGCCATGCCCTAGTATAACAAAGAGTTTCATGAAAGTCGGCATTTATTTATTTAATGAAAATTATTACCTAAATATTGATAACGGAGCAACTTAGAGACATGCCATTTCTTCCATTGTGTATACAATCCTTATTTAAATTAACTATTTCTTGTTTTTAATTTTATACCAGTTGTTTTATTTACAAGCTGCGTTAACGACAAGGAGCAATATTTTTGTGCAGCATCCTCGATTGCTCCACCATGACTTTTTATGGTGAGTCACTTTTAACAATATCTTTCTCCACTTAGGCTAGTCTTCATTACTTTTCATTTAGATTTAGATGTATTATTTGTGTTTTCTTAAGCACGTGATTTTCTCCTCACTTATTTTTTCTGTTTATTTCATACTTAAAAGTACATTTTTTAAAATATACCACTTGCAACATTTACTAGTTCTGGTTATTATAACTACGATTATTTCCGTTATTTAAAATGGAATATCAATTTTTTTTATATAATTTCAAACACTGAGAATTTTGAGGGTATAATTTCTTAAACATTGATTTTAATAAATGGCATATCTTGATAAACGTTTCATAAAAATTTTAGTTTAAGCAACTACATTGTAAAATTTAATTTCAAGTTACTAAAAAAAATTGCAATGCATTTTATAAAAAAATGCTATACCTCATTTTTTTTTCATTCCGGCAACATGACAAAACCAATAAATTGAGAAATACACAAGTATGCCATACTTAATGCCAACAATATACCTGTTTGTTTTCACAATATTCTGTTCGGAATGGCAAGATAATGTTTAGTTGCTTCTCCTGAAAAATGTATCTTAATTAGTAGTAGCTCTCTCGTTCCTGACCAACGACATATGCTGTTAGTACAGTTGCGCTTGTGATATTTACAAGAAGCTCTGAATGTATTTTTAAATGAAAGAAAGAAGGACAACTATCATCACTTTCTCAAAAGTGCCTAGATAACCGTAATCGAGCTACGTAAATGCTGAACTGACCACCGTTAAGTTCTACTCGTGATTAACATCTTGCTTTACTTTATGTAAACATTCGAATGAGTGGTATACTAAAGATTCTAAGTTTCAGTGAAAAAATGAAAAATAATATAACTACCATGCCATATCAATATCGTAATAACTAATATTATGAAACCCTGTTTCGAAACGCTAACTTGGTTGGTCACATCATGCCAAGAAATGTTTTGGCGGAAAGAAATGATCGCTTCTATTCTTAGAAATTCATAACGCAAAAAAAGGTGTTGTTCTCATTATATTTCTTGTTTTCTACAATTTTGGTCCTATGCCGCGTGGTAAATGGAACTATTCAAACATTTCCTGTAGAATGTTCGCGTTGCCAACAGCTAATTTCCGTTCCACAGGCATCCCCTGGACCGCTCATGTTGCGTAATTACTTTAACCGCAGCTGATTAGCCCGTAACGGCTGCTCATAGCCGCAAATTACAGGCGCTGGCTTCTGCGATGGAGACTGTTAAGATATGGCTTCACGCTGGGATGCTATCCATAACTCCTTACTACCTCTAGTTATATGCTCTGTCATTCTGGTAATGCTTTCTGCTAATAAATAGGTGTCTTGTGTTAGAGATAAATATGCGGACAAGAGGTAACGACGTTCGTCTGCCTAGAACACTTTTCACTTGATAAAGCACACAAGCAATATACGTAAAGGTCGACGCTTATACGCAAGAACTCACACACGTGTACGACCAAGGTACCCAGGCACGTGTAGTGTGTGCCGTGCGTTCATTACCAATCGAGCGGATTCAAGCGCGGTCGCTATTTTTATCTATTTATTCCTAATATTCGAAAATGTCTTTGTACAATCTTTACTAAACCAGCAGTTCCTAAAGGAATATTTAGCAATGTCAAAATGCACAAAAGTAAAGGTAGCTCTGCGAAATGTCTTCGGTTTGTGCTCCTGACTAGTCTCAATTAGATTTTTCATTACTGTGAAAAGAAATACTGCTAACTAGTAAATCTTTTTTTTTTTTGCGTTCAGTTGGGCAACTCTTAACAATGAGGTCTTGAGACCCTATTTCCTAATGGAAATGTGCATTTTAAAACAGCAGTAGAAATCGCGCGCCAGGCTGATTAAAGCTTTAAGGTTGAATAAAGAAACTAGAGTTCTGGGCTTGTCAACCAAGAATTCTCAGATAATCAACACACAATCCACTAATATATAAATATATATATATATATATATATAAATATATCACTAGATCAAACTACGTAAATTCTATAAAGATTATTTCATCTAATGCAAAATATTCACTTCCGAGGACTTCTCTTTCATACAATTTCCAAGAATAAAACTTTTATTACAGTTCATCTATTCAAATATTTTCTCTAACATTTATTACCAAAAACGTTATTTTAAGTAACATTGGATAAATGGACTTATATTTTAAGAGATTGAAGAGATTTGGGCAGCTCATAACAGCGAGGTCTTGATAGACGTATATTGTTGTTGTCTTCAGAAAATAATGTGTTCAAAATGTAAATACGCTTATTTTAACTATGCATAGAATTCTTAGTCTTTCATTGCAATTTTTGTAGTGAAGTAGATCTTTATGTTAGCCAAAAGAGGATGTTAGATGCTAGATCTGTATATTAATTAACACAAACTTTGCTAACTTGAAAGCATACAAATTCATAGTGTTTTTTTTATCTAATATTAAATCGGTCCAACTATAAAGCAGACCGTTCTGATATATTATAAATGTGTTGTACAGAAAGGTAAACACATTCAGCAAAAATAGCGCCTACCTGCAACGAATGCAAACGATTCCTTTGTAAAAATTTGTTTTTATATCGCAACACCAAACCGTAAAAGTGTGTTTCTGACTCCAAGAACGGTATTGTTAAATTAACTGTTTTGTTAATAAAAAGTTATTCAACGATAGCAAATATCTTAAATAATTAGTTTTTTTTTTTTTGTGTGTTCACATTATATAATAGAGCATTAAATTATATTTATGTGCAAGGTAATGAATAACTGTGCGGAAACGTTTACAGTTAATTACTAGTGCATAAAAGTGACAGAATACTATTCAACATCGCAAATCTAACGAATTTTGGGCTACAGGTTTACCGCCAAATATACATAGAGGCTAAAGTAATCATTGAGCGACAAGATAATTCCATATCGAATGACCAGACTAATAGGTGTCGTGGAGGGACTTAAATTAGGACAGTTGACTCTTTCACTGTCGGAGTGTGTTTGGGAACAGCCAGTATTGTGACAGCGCGTTGTCTTACCGGCGGTTCAACATTTTGCGCACATTCTTGTCTGTACTGAAGGAGTGTGGCACCAGAAATGTGGATAAATCTGTAGCTGTTTAAGAACGCAGGTGTTTGAGTTTCGCGTTGCCGCATGGCGCAGAAGTGAATTGGTGTCCAGCTGTCAATGAACTGTAAGACATACATTTGCGGTGCGGTCCAGGAACAGGATTCTCATATTTGCAAAGCTCGTATGTTCCGGCCGGAGGTAAGTCACCACCGAGCATTTGCTACTTTCAACAGGTAATCACGCAGATAGGCCAATATCTACACAACCAAAACACTTCTGTGGAGGCAAAAATATTTTGTTGATGGCCACAAATATATTTGTTAAATATAGGTTTAACAAAAGATTTCGTCATAGAAACAAAAAATTTTAAAAATTCAATATTTAGTGGCAAATACAAAAGGCTACAGTGGTTAACATTAAATTCAGTGAGTTTGTAGGAAATTATTTGTTTGTTAGTGGCAGCAAAACTTTTAGAATTGCTTCACCAGTCTTGGTTAGCGGGGCTCACAAAAGTCTTTTACGTGTAGCAGGCTTTAGTAGGTAATGATTGTTACGAACTCGTCTGAAGCATAAAAACATAAGGAATCGCACAAGTTCTTTATTAAGGAACCAATGATGAAATGGAATGATTTGAAACAAAAATGGAAAACCGATATCACGAATGCCAGGAATGGAGTGGAATCCGCGTTCTCTGGAATACGAGTCCATTGTTATACCACTGCGGCAGATCGGTCGGTGTTGTGTGCTTTCACTTGGGCATTCTCCTACCTCATATCCAGTGAGTGGCCCACACGCGAAGGCCTCTAATTTCACCTCACTAACAGTCCATTATCTGNCAAAATTTCACCTCACTAAAAGTCCATTATCTGATATCTTCTATGCAGGTGTAAGGTTTTCATACCTGGAATAAAGGGAACCTTCCCCAGTTTACTAAGAACAAACCTTGTGGATTTGTTAGTAACATGATTCAAGGAGACGAACACGGGAAAATACAGCGTTGTGGCCAGATCAGAAGGTAGTCTCTTCCAGTACTCTAGAGCGCATGTGTAGTACAAAACATCTGTAGTTTTTCAGCCGAAGCAAAATGTTCTACTCTGAACGATACGAATGCTACTGCTGCCAAATAATATTTCGAGGCGGGCTATAAATACAATTTCAATGAAGAAATGTGATTGTGAGCTGTAAATATGTTATTGTGTGCTACAATATGTTATGTATTAGCAATATACACTGAGTGGCCAAATTATTATGACAACTTGGTACTTACACGCACATCGGCCATAACTTCACGTTGTTGCCGCTAGAGGACGAGATAGCTATAAAATGGGATTGCAGGACAAGTGAAGCAACAATTGCACTATGTTGCATGCGAAGAAATGGGCAAAAACGTGATTTAACTGAGTTTGAACGCGGGATGATTGTAGGCGCTCGAAGCTTCGGAACCAGCATCAGCAAAACGGCTGCACTTGTGAAGTGTTCGAGAGCAGCAGTTATTAATGTTTACAGAGAGTGGACTACCACGCAGAAAACCGGGTCTCAACATAAGGTTTGTGGTCGTCACAGGCTACTGAATGCTCGATCTGAAAGGAGACTTGCCAGAGTTGTCCAGTCCAATAGAAGAGCAAAATTACGTCAAATTGTGGGGAAACTTAATCAAGGACCAACTGCGAAGGTCTCTGAACGAACTGTTCTCCGCACATTACTCCGTATGGGCTATGGAAGCCAACGACTTGTTCGAAAGCCTCTACTGTGTGCCTTGAACAAGAGCAGACGTCTACAGATCGCAAAGGAGCACAAGGATTGGACAGTAGATGACTGGAGTCGCATTTTCAAATACACCATGCAGATGGCAGGGAGAAAACAGCACGAAAGCATATGCATAGCCACAACACTTCAAGCTGGTGGAGGCAATAATATGGTTTGGAGGATGTTTTCTTGGCATTGTGTGGGTACTTTGATTCCTGTGGGACAACATCTGAATGTCCAAGGGTAGTTAAGCGTTATCGCAGAACAAGCACATCCTGTTATGTTAAGGGTGTCGGGGGTGAATACCTCCAGCATAACAGTGCTACCTGTCATAAAGTTAGCATTGTCCACAGATGGTTCGAAGAGAATGACAGAGACTTTACCTTTCTTATTTGGCCTGCACAATCACCGAATATCAATCCAATTGAGAATCTGCGGAATGAGATCGATCGGGGTATAAGGCAGCTGGATCCAGTACCATAAAATCCTAAGGAATTGGAAAGTGCAGTTCATCGGATGTGGGCTGAAATACCTCATACTAACTACCAACATCTCATAGAGATCATGCCAAGAAGAATCCATGCAGTATTAAGGGCCAAAGGTGGTCCAACATTGTATTAAGGAGGTGGTCATAATAATTTGGCCACTCAGTGTATGTTGCCTTGGAAAGCATTAAACAAATAGTTTTCATAACAACTAACAAATATTTTAGTTTAACAGCGATAGCTGCTGTTGCCTGCAAGATATGCAACAATTGAGGCCGTATTATTGCCGAATATTACCTACTGACAGACGCTGTGCTCTGAATATTTTACTTAAACTCCAATTGCGTAGTGTATACAGTGGAGAGTTGAGAGAGTTGGGCGGGTCTTAACTGCGAGGTCTTGACAGCCGACGAACGTGGCCAGTATGGTGCAGAGGCAGGGAAACGGCAGATCTCCGAGAAAATCTGCCGACAGCGGCATCGTCCAGCACGATTCCCAGATGCACAATTCCAGGAGTGACCTCGCCGGGAATGGAACCCGGTTTGCCTAGGTGAGGAGCGAGTAATCTAACCACTAAACCACTGCGTCAAATTAACAATATGTTTTTCTTCGCATTATTTTCCAGCATTATTCAACGTTTTTCCTTCACTTCATTGTGCACATATTCTATTGTCTTGGAATAAAAAAATAATAATTGAGTTTAACAAAAATTTTTGCCACACGTGTTTCCACGTTGAAGAAAGAAATATCATACAAATTATATGTACGATTGTGTGTAATTAACCAATTTAGAAAAATCGTTACACTTTTTCTGAGAACTGTTTCTTTAACTACGTTCTGGAAAAAGTATATGTATTTAATTACAATCATTGAAAACATTTTTTCGAAAACACCAGAAATCAGTAGTGTGTTGCTACACGTGTATCAATCATGAACCTGTTTGTACGTTTACATGTGTTTACATGCTAATAAAATTTGAATTCTTAGACATAAACACGAATGTACTTTCCGGACTTTAGCACGTAGGAAGAATGCCGGACAACGCCGGTAGACGGCGGTTTTCTAGGGCATCTCCCGCTTCGGCCGTCTTTGCATTCCTGTGCTACTCCATGCTCATCTCGCTACACCCCCATTGGTTATTAACAATTCAAAATTACGAGCCACCCACGAATTAACTGGATACACAGTGAATGTATAATACGTTCACCTTATCTCTCAATTGTACAATATTTAAGGCAATTATTTTCAATGTGGCGTTCTTTCATACTTTGAGTTTATCAGTCAATTCTTAGCACTTATCGTACTAGTAATAGTGTTACATCATTATCAATTGACTACTTCCCTCCTCTCCAGTTGGTTACCTGTATTGCCGGTTACTTCCTTGGTACCGGAACTGAGCCTGCGGCGAAAATGCCGATGTACCTGTGCAGTGTTCCGTGTTTGGTACAAAAATATTACCGAGTTTCTTTTGTCTTCCCGGTTTGGGGATTTTCATCAGATCCTCTCCACTTGTCGGTGGAAAATGCTCCTCAGCCCATATGTCTGTACATTAGCTTACCATGTGTATATGAACATGCCAAAACTGATATAAAACCTGATTTATCTCAGCCGTTTAATTCGTGTTACAGAAATAACCAGAATTTTTAGATATCGACTCGATAGCTTCTAAGCAAACATTCGCGACAACCATTGCACATGAACTGCCCTATTAAAAATACTTGATTTTACTTTAACTATGGTGGAAAGGTGTGTTATTATTTTGGTTTTTTATACTTCAGTAAGCTTTAGCAATGTGGGAAAGAACGTTCTGTTCTGTAAGTTGGAATAATATTTAATTGTTTGTTTGAAACTGTTATACAATTGCTAAGTTTTATCTGTCTGATATCCAGCGGCGTGTTGAAATAAGAGCAGTTTCCTCATGGTTAGGTGTGAGTGACGGGCTGCGGCAGGGTTTAGTACTAAAAGTTCAGCACTCCGGATTCTTTGCCGTCGACAGACAAATACGCAAAGCGATTTCTAGCGCCGGCAGATCATGACTGTGCCATTTTTACGCTACTTTCAATGCGACCATCCGCACATAGGACAAACGGCATTTATCAACTCCGTAGATAAACTGATTTCTGCCTCTAATGCGATTAACATGCTGTCGTTTTCATGGTCTACCATTTTATAATGCTATCCACTTTCAAATCAATATTTCCAATCACACTGTCAACTTCCTTGTTCAGCATGTTCGCAATCACACGTTCACATTCTACTTTTCTGACCACATTTCCGCTTTTTCTGTTTTTCTTGTTAAATATTTTCGTAAATATACTCTAATTTATATATTACACTCCGTCGATTTGCACAAACACTGCAATAACACTTGCATTTATACTTACAAATTTATAGAATATTTGTAATGAAAATTGCAATCCCTCCACTTATTAGTTGATTTATTAAATTTCAACATTTATATTAACTTGTCCGCGACCAGTATTGAACTGAACCATTATTTCGAAAAATAACCAGACAAAAACAGTCCTTCTGAATGATAGAAATACTACCACTAATTAAATTTTATTAAATCAAATTAGCAGTGTGCTAACAATATTTTCCTTGTGTTTAGTGTGGATGTAACTGCTTCATTGTTTTTGAAGTTTTGTTGCAATGGTGTAATTGAATTAGAGCCAGAAATAATTTCTTAAAATTTCACTACGACGTTTTTTGTTTCTATATTTTGTGTTACCATTTTTAGGTTATTCATACCAATCTCGTAATGTTGTATCTTACTTGACATACTACCAACTGGTTTAGACATATCCAGATAGGCCCTCTATATGTCAGCTCTTGACAAAAGTTTTTCGTTTTTATTGTAAAGTCAATGTTTGTTTTCTATTTCCAAATATTTAGCAAATTATTAAATTGTCTACACTTTTATTCTTCACGGTTTAGGAAAAATTTGTGGTATTGAATTTTTCAATTATATAAAACTATAATTCTTTTTAATTTTCATGTTTCCTTTTGTTTTGCTATACATATAATATTCTATATTGTAATTCAGCTTTGTTTCTATTCTCATAATAAGCTCAGACAAAAATGAAAGTACAACAAATTTCTGAGTCCACTCCAACTACAGTTTTGTCGACATAATTATAACATGGGCTTCGCAACAGAGATATGTCGACCGTAAGTCGCGACACGGCTACCATGTCTAAGTACAACAACCAACAAAGCCACTTGAAGTGTTGTGGCAGGATATAGGAGTCCTAAAGAAGCTATCGCACGTTTGTCCCGTTCATTCACGATCTTTTTCCGGCCGCAGCGATGTCGGAGTTTGATGTTTTACCGGATTCCTGATATTCATCGTACACTCGTGAAATGGTCGTACGCAAAAATCCAAATGTTATCACTACCTCGGAGATGCTATGTCCCANCATCGGAGATGCATTGTCCCATCTCTCGTGCGCCCAATATAACACCACGTTCTTACTCACTTAAATATTGATAACCTGTTATTGTAGCAGCAGTAACCGATCTAGCAACTTTGCCAGACGCTTGTTGTTGGGCTTATATAGGCGCTGCCGACCGCATCGCGTTACTCTGATTGATTCCATACCTCTGTTATTTGCATACACTCGCTTATACCAGTTTTTTTCGCTCTTCAGTGTACAATCAGGAAGTGCAGACTTAAAATAATCACGTTGTGGGCGTAAGTTAAATTTGAAAAAAAAAAAAAAANACCAGTTTTTTGGCTCTCCGATGTATATATTACCGAATATGTGTTAGCCAAGTCGCCAATATAACTTGTGTAGCTTAATGTATGCATCCAGCGAAAAAAATTAATCAGTTTAATTAGCCGTAAATTAAATATATTTCCAGTTGACGGTGGAGACATGTGTTCGCTTATATGCGCACGAGGCATGCCCCACCAAATTCCTGCTCGACTGTATCCCTCCCCACAGACGACAGCGGACAGTGAGGTGGAAGAGGGAATGACTCTCACCTGGCGGTGGAATGGTGTTTGGCAAGAAGAGAGTGCTGCTTCGTCATCTCGCACGTCCTATAATCACGCTGCTATACAGTAGAGAAAAATGATCGGATGTAAACGAAATGTGTGACATTGTAGCTTTACACGATAGAGAATATTTTCTCTGTTTAAGACGAGAGAGTGTGCCACGACTGTGATGAAGATTGGAGTGTTCCCAATCTGATACTGGAAACTTTTTGGTGGTGGGAAATGTCAAGTAAGAGAAAAATATTTTTTTTTAATAAGTACACTATCAATTTGTACAGTATTTTGGTAATGAGAAATTAAATTCCTCAATTTAAAAGAGTGAATGCGTAATAGATTAAATTTTTTTTAGTCAATTGAAGTATAGTTTTTCCTGTAACGAGAGACACTGAGCGTCCTCTTGTGAGAAAGCATGGACTACAGGCTTGCCACGAACCCAAGGTGGTGTTTTCAAAGCAAATATAGATACTTCTGTTATTATCACTTGTTCTCGTGCCATGTTCCATGACAAACATAGACTGAGGCTGTACAGGGAAACACTTCGCCGATTTGTATTATTGTTTAAAAACCTAAAAGATTTTAATTATTATTTCCATCCTAGAAAAAAGTGCATATGCAATAACATTTTCCTAAACATATCAAAGTACGCAGTGTCAATCTCCGCTGTTTCAAGAAAGTTTCCCAATATTATGTCGCTCAGTGCACGTGGTCCTAGCGGAAGGACAAGGCCAGCGCCTCCGTGCCAGCAGCTCGCGGAGCAAGGCCGCAGAGATGCTCGCAGACTTGTTTACGCCGCTGACAGCGATAAACTATCAAGCTCGAGGAAGAATGTCCCCGCAGAGAAGGAACACTGCAGTGCGCATTCGTTCCCGCCGACCGCTCCGACATCTGCCTGCTCCGCGTCCGCCCTAAGAAATATTCCCCTCTTTCTTTCCTTATCACATGCAAAATACAATCCTGCAGATGAAGCGCCTAGGACCTCTCTAGCAGACACGAGCGCTCAAACGCCTCCGTTGTTAACAAAACTCCTTATTTGGACTTTAGATTTCGTCGAGGGAATTATAATTTAATATGCTCAGAGAATTTCCATGCGTTTACTTAATAATATCAGAAATTGTGTTGCAATACTCGCTCGTTCTCTGTCGCAATCAGCCTTGCTATTTTATGTGAATAAAAGCAAAATAGAAGCTGATCTATTAAGCCGTAGAAAACAGTGATTTTTATTTGATTATCTTGAGAAATCCATTTACTCTCGGTGGAGCTGGACGCCTATAGGAAACCTGGATATCTAAAAGAAACAATTACGATCAAACGAAATTGCGGTCTCAAAAATATCTCTACTTCATCAGACGAAAGCCTTGATATTAAAAAAATTATGTTATAAGTGCTAGACAGACTGTTACTGCTTTACTAGATCAAAACCACAATATATAAAAGTCTAAGAACATTGCCGATGAGCATGTAGACGCAATACCGATGTCGACATAGAGCAACGAACACTTGCTATTGGACTCATGCCGACATAGAGCAAGGGACACTTGCTATTGGACTGTTGCCGACATAGAGCAAGGGACACTTGCTATTGGACTGATGCCAACATAGAGCAAGGGACACTTGCTATTGGACTGATGCCGACATAGAGCAAGGGACACTTGCTATTGGACTGATGCCAACATAGAGCAAGGGACACTTGCTATTGGACTGATGCCGACATAGAGCAAGGGACACTTGCTATTGGACTGATGCCGACATAGAGCAAGGGACACTTGCTATTGGACTGATGCCGACATAGAGCAAGGGACACTTGCTATTGGACTGATGCCGACATAGAGCAAGGGACACTTGCTATTGGACTGATGCCGACATAGAGCAAGGGACACTTGCTATTGGACTGATGCCGACATAGAGCAAGGGACACTTGCTATTGGACTGATGCCGACATAGAGCAAGGGACACTTGCTATTGGACTGATGCCGACATAGAGCAAGGGACACTTGCTATTGGACTGATGCCGACATAGAGCAAGGGACACTTGCTATTGGACTGATGCCGACATAGAGCAAGGGACACTTGCTATTGGACTGATGCCGACATAGAGCAAGGGACACTTGCTATTGGACTGATGCCGACATAGAGCAAGGGACACTTGCTATTGGACTGATGCCGACATAGAGCAAGGGACACTTGCTATTGGACTGATGCCGACATAGAGCAAGGGACACTTGCTATTGGACTGATGCCGACATAGAGCAAGGGACACTTGCTATTGGACTGATGCCGACATAGAGCAAGGGACACTTGCTATTGGACTGATGCCGACATACAGCAAGGTACACTTGCTATTGGACTGATGCCGACATACAGCAAGGTACACTTGCTATTGGACTGATGCCGACATACAGCAAGGTACACTTGCTATTGGACTGATGCCGACATACAGCAAGGTACACGTGCTATTGGACTGATGCCGACATACAGCAAGGTACACTTGCTATTGGACTGATGCCGACATACAGCAAGGTACACTTGCTATTGGACTCATGCCGACATACAGCAAGGTACACTTGCTATTGGACTGATGCCGACATACAGCAAGGTACACTTGCTATTGGACTGATGCCGACATACAGCAAGGTACACTTGCTATTGGACTGATGCCGACATACAGCAAGGTACACTTGCTATTGGACTGATGCCGACATACAGCAAGGTACACTTGCTATTGGACTGATGCCGACATACAGCAAGGTACACTTGCTATTGGACTGATGCCGACATACAGCAAGGTACACGTGCTATTGGACTGATGCCGACATACAGCAAGGTACACGTGCTATTGGACTGATGCCGACATACAGCAAGGTACACGTGCTATTGGACTGATGCCGACATAGAGCAAGGGACACTTGCTATTGGACTGATGCCGACATAGAGCAAGGGACACTTGCTATTGGACTGATGCCGACATAGAGCAAGGGACACTTGCTATTGGACTGATGCCGACATAGAGCAAGGGACACTTGCTATTGGACTGATGCCGACATAGAGCAAGGGACACTTGCTATTGGACTGATGCCGACATAGAGCAAGGGACACTTGCTATTGGACTGATGCCGACATAGAGCAAGGGACACTTGCTATTGGACTGATGCCGACATAGAGCAAGGGACACTTGCTATTGGACTGATGCCGACATAGAGCAAGGGACACTTGCTATTGGACTGATGCCGACATAGAGCAAGGGACACTTGCTATTGGACTGATGCCGACATAGAGCAAGGGACACTTGCTATTGGACTGATGCCGACATAGAGCAAGGGACACTTGCTATTGGACTGATGCCGACATAGAGCAAGGGACACTTGCTATTGGACTGATGCCGACATAGAGCAAGGGACACTTGCTATTGGACTGATGCCGACATAGAGCAAGGGACACTTGCTATTGGACTGATGCCGACATAGAGCAATGAACTCTTGCTATTGAACTGATGCCGATATAGAGCAGTTCTGGCAAGGAACACTTACTAATATACACATATAAATTATATATATGTTTTTAATTTGAATCGGTTCGTTCCTGGCGAGACCTGAGGAATATCTGCCATACAGGCTTAATAGTTTGTATAACGAATGATTCTACAGCAGAAAAAATCTAGTTTGTTGAGGTGATAAGTGATTCCACGACGTTATTACGAAAGTGTTAACAGCGACCTATCTGCAGTCTTTGCTCGTTCATTCTGCAATCCACAAAGAAATGCTCTGGTTCTTTGTTCCACTAAACTGTTTATCGAGAACACGGGGTAGCATGTCTAGCGCCTTTTATAAGGGCAGCATGCCATTGCTTTCCCGGCAGGTTCACGCTACATTTTCNGCATGTCTAGCGCCTTTTATAAGGGCAGCATGCCATTGCTTTCCCGGCAGGTTCACGCTACATTTTCACATTCAGGAACGTCGCAACGTTGCTCTCTGAAACCAGATATTCTCCGGGTACTCCTGTCTCCCCTTCTCTTGACATCCATCTCTTTTCCACCTCCATTCCACTTCATATATACTGACATTAACTGCTAAGTTGATGAGCTACGTTCAACTTGTTTATCGTTCTTCTCCGCTTAAACCTAAACATGGCCACTGACGCATTGATCTTGTGATTGATGTAAAGATAAATATTATATCATTGTCAACAATTCCTTCTCTCGTAAACCGAAACCACCTTCATTAATATAATTTATTAGTTACGCCTCTCATTAGTAGATAAATGACGAAACTAAAATTATGATTAATTTCAGAAATTAGTTTAAGTGATATGTATTGCCAAAATTAAATTAAGTTGTTAAAGGCAACAATATTTTCGAGTTATTATTTTCAAATATTCTTTAATTATATTTCACATTATATGTACATCCGCAGATTCAATAAAAGTGATTATGTTATGTTGTCATGTCTAAATTTATCACTATTGACATCATGAAGTTTTGATGTATACTAACATAAAAGGGAAGTACACTGATGAAATGGTCCAAACCTGACATAATTTGGTACATATTCAAACAATCGCTGGTTGTTTGAATAGTTAAAAATACAATGATCTCTAAGTTCAAGAGACACCACACGATTGGGTTACTGGCTGCATCACGATTAAGTGAGACCAGTTTCCTGAAGGTTTTGTTAATATACTGTCGTAAGAATTATCAATAAAACATAGTTACATATTTAAATATTTATATTTGTTGATTCACCCTAACAATAATAGTATGAACTTATTTGCATCAAACTTTCGATTTGTGTAGATAAGAAAAAAAAGTTATCTCACTGTTGGTTAAAAGACAACAAATTTTATTCGATAATCGATATTTTTTTAAACTCTAAACTTATTACGAAAATAAATATTATGTGGTTTTAAGACTTTAATTCCTACGATACTTACTCCTATATATTGGAATATTTTAGTGACTATATAAATGTACTGCTTTTGGCAAATGTCTTCCTTGTCTATTAATTTTGGCAAAATGTTAGCGATATTTCCAAATAGAAATATGATAGTTTATTTTATATGGAAATAAACTTTCTTAACATATTTCATAATATCTTACAATACAATTTTTTACAATTTCGGAGAATAAGAAAATTATAGCTTGTGAATAATTATTCTTTGTTAAAGGCTAATGAATGTCTCCAAATTTTTGTCTAAACTACCGAAAGTTTCATTTACATTGGGAAAGCTCTATTTGCTTTATGGAACCAGGTAGTTGCAAAATTTAATAAAATTTATATTAGAAAATAGGTCTTTCTATATTTAAAGCTACAGAGATTTAAAGTTTTGCGAAAATAAGAGAAGTGATTTTCAAGCAAAAATGGGTAGAATTTTTTTAAAGAACGCGCATATTACCCAGCAGCAGTAACAAAACGGGGTAATTTCTGAGAGCGCGTGACAGAAGCTGTAAAAATGTTTTTGAAGTGAATTTATGAGCAGCGTTTTAATGGCAGGAGGCAGAAGCTTGGGGTAGATAGCGGGACAGGAGGTATGAAGGGAAGGGAGCCGTGGCCATGTAACGAAACACAAATAATGATCTGACAAAAACATTCCTGCTGTATTTATGGCTGCCAGCGTTCAAGCAATTACGTTTCCACCCCCTCGCTGACGGTAGCTCTAGTTGCCTTGGTCCTCGCCAGGCCGCGCTCCTAGCGCTACTGGCACCACGGCCAGAGATCACTGTTACAGCTTCTCTTTCCTTGCGAACACTGTTTACATTTATGAAAACATTTGCAACGCTAAACATGTCACTAGAAATATGATTCTTTAATCATGTTGAATTAAACTGGTTGCTCTTAGTATGCACACATAGCGACTGGTGTTCAAGAAACACGTTTTGTCACTTCATTGGCAGTGTGAGCCATCAGCACGATAATACGTGACCATAAGCACGATAATACGTGACCATCAGCACGATAATATAAAGGAAAAAGCCTACAATTTGAAATTTTTTTCTACAAGTGCAACTAAATATTGTACCATTCAATTCTCATAGCTCGTATTCCGAAAGGGCTCTGTAACTGGTCGGATATGAATTAGACACAGAACACACAGAAGCAAAAACTGCTCTAACTTCTTCCGAGCCCAAGCCACGAAGCCAGAAAAATGACGTGAGGACATCCTCCAATGTATAAGTAACGAGTATACTGATCCGAGCAGCACAGAAACACATATGGTATGGCGAAGTCACTCATCCGCGAGGATCAGTTGCGAAGTACGCTACGCCAATTATCTCCAGGGCGCTTCAAACAGACAGCAGCCTTCGCGCATCACGGTGCACTTGCCTATCACTTCCGTCGCACACAAATACTATGAAGAAGATGTAAGTTTAAAATACAGAAACAGTATATGCATCACAATAGTAGTTATTAATAATATAAATTATAAAATTTCATTGCCTCTAATTAATAACACGAATACTGTAGAAGTGTTCAAACCACTGCATATTATTCCTTCGACAGTTATAGGCTTTGCTGGAAGTATACTAGCTATATATATTTTATTGGTTCTCAAATAGAGAAATATTTATATATTTCAAAATCACATGCATATGCTATATATATAACCACACACAGGCTTTTCACACATCAACATACATAACAAGAAATATTTACATAATGACAAAAAAAAATTATAGTTATCTAATTACATTTTATAAACTACTTAAAACTGTTGATGGTGAAGTGAACAATTTTGGAAATCTGCCAATTGTATACTTTCAGCGTTGGGTGTCTCTTCGCATACCTATCAATGTAGAAAATACTATGATACTTTCAGCNAGAATTACATTGCAAACAAACCTTGTAAAATCTAAGAACAAGCAAATGGTGTGCGTTGCTTTTACATAACGATTAGAGAAATCAATTGTCATGAAACTCAATATCTGAACTGTATTGATACTAATTTTATAGCATACTTTCATATTAATATTCGTCAGTCGATGCAATTTTTGTGTAAATTCGTCCATCAACACAGTTTTTAAAGTACATTACACTAAAGTTTTGTAAGGCTTTTTACTAACAAAAAAAATTACTTTTCACTTATTACATTTAAATGCCTACACCGGTGCCAACACGGCTTAGAATCTAACTAATGACCAAATTTAAGCTAACGCCATGGCTTAGCTAGAACAGCGGTGCACCAACCGACTGCGCCACACGAGGTCACCACCTGCCTTCAAGGATAATCGGCGAGTTCAATACTCACCGTTTGATATGTCAACTCATCGAATTTTAACCATTCGACCAGACGTTATAACACTCTTTTAACGTGTTCCTAACAATCGAGGAATGTTTCGCGAGATATATATATAACATTCCCATGGTGTTTCTGTTTAAACACGAGTGACACAAGGTATGTGCCCAACTATCATCTCGTAAATTGGGAATCACGTAAATACAAAATAATACACACATGTATTGATGCTTTAAGAAATTCAATACATATCGCAAATATAACAAAACACACACATCCGAAAGTTTTTTAGGTTAACTGGAGGTTTAAATTGTATACCGACTTCAGTTGCATGAAACAGCAAATTTTACCGACTGGCATATTACGTGCAAATTCAAGTATTTCTGGAACACTACACTTTATTGTTATCCAGCATGATGTAACAATAAACAAAATAACTCGCTTAGAGCATGTGTAAAAACATAGTTTTTATTTCATTAATGTTTACTATATTTCACACGTCACAAACGGTTACTTACGATCGCGTTCGTCGTGGACCACTTTTTTGTTGACACTTGAGTGCAAATAGGAAAATAATTAATACAAATTAATAAACCATCAAGCTCGAATGTTACGCAAATAAGTGATGATGTTTAAGTGTTAGAAAACTACATATATTATCATCACGCAAAATTTTTATCTTATTTTCATACAACAAAGGAAAACTATATTTCAGGTGACAATTTTTTTTTTTACTTTAGAAGTAGTAAGATTTTAATACATGTAATCATTTCTCGTAGTTCACTGCTAACATAACTGTGAATATTGGGGTCATTGGTTACGATAAAATATATGCATTTAAGTGCAGGTTTTGAATTTCAAATGTTATCTTAATGACAACATTTCATATAGTTACGGAAAGCTAACAGCACCTGCGTGCTTTCCATCGTCGACAACTGCTCAGGCGAAAAGTGTGCATTTGTTTTCTCAAAGTGCTCCAATTTTGTTAACATTAGGATGTATTTTGTGAGCATAANAATTTTGTTTATATAAGGATGTATTTTGTGAGCATAAGCTAAGCTCCTTACTAGAGCGGTACTAGAAATGCCTCGCCGAATAGCTGGATGNACAGCACCTGCGTGCTTTCCATCGTCGACAACTGCTCAGGCGAAAAGTGTGCATTTGTTTTCTCAAAGTGCTCCAAATTTTGTTTATATAAGGATGTATTTTGTGAGCATAAGCTAAGCTCCTTACTAGAGCGGTACTAGAAATGCCTCGCCGAATAGCTGGATGGTCCGCAATGTTTTTAGCAAAGTTTATTCAAGAGGTTCGTGTCAAGTCTTGCGAAGTGCTTCGCAAAAGAGAGAAATTGCGCTGAGTGTGCCTCCAGTTGGATAAACTGGAGTAACGTCGTTGGTCGTGGGCATGCTCGCGATCGTGGTGGCGAGTTCTTACGTCCGGTCGTCTGGCTCTAGAATTAGTCGGAGAGTAACTTGCCAACCAGTATCGGCCATGTATCATATGGCACTCAGACACCTCAACGCAATGACGCGTGAAAGAACTATTCATTTCGTTCGCTATTTACTTCACGACATGTCATGAAACTTGCGGTGTTCTTCAAGACTGCTCTGCTTACTACAATGACATTTTTCTGCTACTATATATGGTTTTTAATTAATTTTATAATGATATATGTTCCCTGCAGGAGTCTGATACGTGCTTCAACAACGGAAAGTAGACCCTACAGTCGCCTGACTTGCTACTCCATACACAACATGATCTAGACAGGTTGCGGCGATCCAAGCTGTTGTCTTCAGCAAGATAAGATCGGTGGCGTAAGCGCCTTCCTTCTTCTCTACTCGCCTTCCAGTCACATGACAACGTGCGTGCGGAGTAGCTACGACTGATCGTATTACAGAATATAAGATAACAGTCTTTTCTCGTTATCCATGTCTTCCAGACCAGTTATTGGTAGGGCAACAGTCTCATGTTCACCCTTTAGTCCCTCCTAGTGGCTATATTTTCCCTCTCTCGTGACGAATCCTGCAGTTTATCGGTGTACGAATCAGAAACGAACACTTTAGTTATCTCCGTTTACTCAAAATATGGTATTCAGACAAAATCAACAAAAAATTAAAAATTTTTATAAAGAGAATGTATCTAAATTCGATCGACATAATTAAGCTGCATGTTAATCATGATAAAAAGACGTGATTATAAAATATATGTGGTCAAAAGTTAGTCTTTAAAAGTTAGACGTGAAGCACTAGTATACTAAAAATACTCGACAAAATATTTAATATGGAACACTTAGTGACTGGATAATGTGTAATGTTAATTGTGAAATGCTGATTTTGTATGAGTAGATAGAAAAACCGATACGGGAACAGGAGCCAAGAGATGGCTCTGCAGCTCTGTGGTCCGTCATCATGATTTTCCTGTTTTCCCTCAAAATTTACCTTCCTTCCTCAAAAACACGTAAAGATCCTAAAATTTCCCTCGATATTTCTCTTTTTCCCACAAAATTTCCAGGTTTCCCTCAAAAAATCATAGAGCACCTCATGTGAAAAAACGGGCACCATCAAAGTCCTTTCCATCAAATTCAGAGGCTCGCTTTTGACCCTCGAAACACTTCATTTTCCCTCAAAATCACCACTATTTATAGGGCCAGCGATCATGCTCCGGTTACAACAATCGTCTTGTTATCTAATTACTCACATTCGTTCGATTGTCATACAGGATTTATATTTCCTGCTATATCATTCCACATTGCTTTCTTATTTATAGAATTTTCCAGTTTATGC
Source organism: Clitarchus hookeri (assembly GCA_002778355.1). Taxonomy (NCBI): domain Eukaryota; kingdom Metazoa; phylum Arthropoda; class Insecta; order Phasmatodea; family Phasmatidae; genus Clitarchus; species Clitarchus hookeri. Next base: position 13,094 of record NQII01004813.1, on the reverse strand, counting down.
TCTTACATTCCTTTTCAACTTAGTTGAAATCGCTCAACCCTGCCATATTGGCAACCTGCTCTGTCATTCCTTCTCACAATGGACGCCTACTATTTACTCAGTCCCTCGAACCAAACCTTTGGATTTTATTTTATCCTGCACTATCATTTCACCTCATGCTCTTTTATTCCACATCGAATTAGTCACCTGATGATAACTCATTTTGTCACATGAGCTTCACCTAGGTCGCCTTTACACCACCTTACCATCTCGGCTCGTCTGCCGACGACCTCATTTATTACTGTCTGTAATTTGCCATCTTGGATTTTATTCTCACCATCTTAGGTTACATAACTATCATCTCGTTTCCCAATTGCTCACCTTCGTTCGACTCCTTTAACTTGAGTTACATTATTCCACAACCTTCGATTATGTCAAATGGCATTGACCTTTAACCAACGAAATCTTCCATTTGTTTTGACATTTGTGCTTACTTAAAAAAAATTTTGATTTATTATAGCAGAGCCAGTCATGTAAAAATTATGTAGGACACCTCTTCACCATATACTACACCGAAGCAGGTGTGAACAGAACCGGCTCGGCTTTATTCTACCCTCTTAGATTCAGGGTAAAATTTCTACCTCTACAACAACATACTTTCAAGGTTGTTGCATCCAAACTATTGGAATGGATTACAATATTAAGCCACTCTCATATCATGTGCACTTCATTTCGCCATATAACTCAGCTACTATATAATTTATATGGTAGCAGTATCAATAGGTAGTGGTAGATATGAAAACCAAGGCCACCATATACCATATAACAGGGAAGTAGGCATGCTGGGACAAGTTAAAACACCAACAGGAAATGAAACATGTTAACATTTAAATAACATATATTTCATCTAATTTAGGCTACAAACTCAAAAACAGAACCATTTCATTCTCCATACGATTCATGTAGTGTATTTCCAGCAAGATGTTCATATACAGCTCAAGAAAGTCTATGCTAGCATGTGTCCAGCCATAACCCATGGCCATATATTCTTCTTCTACACGACAAAGTTTTCCGTTAAAGGCCTCTACAGCCTCTGAAATGCCATCAATTTTCTATAATGCTTCATTCACAGTCTAAAAAGTTCGTTTACTGATTTCTTCAGACAAAGGTTGGTGCTTTTCTTATATACACTCCAGCAAATCATTATATTATATGGAAACTTATACAACTAATTCTATTAGTTGATTGATTATCCTTTGCTTAATATGGTCAAGGTTTGTGCATATGGCTTTCATGCCAATCAAATGAGTTCCAATAACATAATTTTTTTAAGTACCCTTGAATGCGATTGTTTAAAATATAATCCATTCGATGTGCTTTCCCAACTGCTAGTACAGGCTGGTTATTAGCTGCTGAAACTCTTCGTTTACCATTATTCTTATGTCTCTGCAATTTACCACAACGTTTTAAAATATGCTTGCCCTTAATTCATCGCTGAATAGCACAGTAAGGTGCAAAAGTAGTTTTTTTCATACTTCCTTGCACTTTAGCTGTGAGTAATTATCTTTTCACAGTAACAGCACCGAAACCTTGACGAAGTAATCGCTAACTGCACTGCTGTAGGTGTCCCATTCAAAGAAGTCGATGGTGCTGTCGGTGTAATACCTGAAACAGATGATGGTGGCGGTGCTGTCGCAGTTGTCCCATCCGAAGAAGTCGATGGCACTGTTGATGACAAACCTGAAGAAGACGATGTAGGTACTGCTGTCACAAGTGTCGCAACTGAATAAGTCGGTATTACAGTATCAAACTCAGACTTGATGAGCCATGAATCTTTGGCTCCATAATATATATTTCAGTTGCTTACACAAGCAGAGACTAACTGCCTTTCAATGGTGCCACTCCCAAACTAACCTTCCTAACTGGAACTCGGCTGCTTATATAACCGCACACAGGTACTATACCAGCCACTGTAACACATGCATGCCATCTGTTATAACAAATAACAACAGACGAAATATATTCACCTTCCATAACACTTACTGTAAATCAAGCACACCTCAACCATTCAATCCACACTGATCTTTAAAGAAATTTTCTTTCTGCTTATACATTATGCTCTACCAGTTGACACCAGCCAAATATACTAGTCACCATACCACCCATTATAAGCCATTTCATACCAAACCACCCAACAGCCCCATCTCCTAAAACCAAAGAAAATCTGAGACATACTAATCAACGATACCAACCAACACAACACTCGCACCAACTATCAAAACTCAAGTATACGAAGCAATTATACAGCTGAGACCAGGCCATTGCCTAATTTCAATTCAATTTGCTCTACCAGCCGACACCACAAACACTCACCACCTATACCACCCACTATAAAACAAAATACCTCAACCATTCGTCCACACATATCATACAAAGCAAACATACAGCCCATACCAGTGACACAATCCACTTATTCTCATACCATCAACCATGCTGTCTAACACAAATCAAAGTACGGTGTGTATATGTCTTACAGTACTATTCACACCATTTAATGAACACTGACCATTACAAAAAAGATATACTACATAAATACCATCCAACTTTCCAACCATACAATTTATCATAAACCAAGCAAACAAAGAAAATTTTGGGTCCAGACCAACCAATAACACAATCATTGCGACCATCCATAAACCTATCGTTACCGACTGATACAATTCCAACAAACATACCAACTCCTATAACCCCAGAAAAAACTTAATTCGACCATACCAGCTAACACACCAATCATACTATCCATCATAACTCCAGTGTATCAACTTATATACAGTTATGACCAGCCAATTACCTAAACCCATTCCACCCACTAATAACAGCCATCCATTCCATTAATCACAACACACAAAACATAAAAGGTGACATTCATCCAGCTTACCAAACCGCCATCAACCAGCAAAACATTCAGTTATNAATAACAACAGACGAAATATATTCACCTTCCATAACACTTACTGTAAATCAAGCACACCTCAACCATTCAATCCACACTGATCTTTAAAGAAATTTTCTTTCTGCTTATACATTATGCTCTACCAGTTGACACCAGCCAAATATACTAGTCACCATACCACCCATTATAAGCCATTTCATACCAAACCACCCAACAGCCCCATCTCCTAAAACCAAAGAAAATCTGAGACATACTAATCAACGATACCAACCAACACAACACTCGCACCAACTATCAAAACTCAAGTATACGAAGCAATTATACAGCTGAGACCAGGCCATTGCCTAATTTCAATTCAATTTGCTCTACCAGCCGACACCACAAACACTCACCACCTATACCACCCACTATAAAACAAAATACCTCAACCATTCGTCCACACATATCATACAAAGCAAACATACAGCCCATACCAGTGACACAATCCACTTATTCTCATACCATCAACCATGCTGTCTAACACAAATCAAAGTACGGTGTGTATATGTCTTACAGTACTATTCACACCATTTAATGAACACTGACCATTACAAAAAAGATATACTACATAAATACCATCCAACTTTCCAACCATACAATTTATCATAAACCAAGCAAACAAAGAAAATTTTGGGTCCAGACCAACCAATAACACAATCATTGCGACCATCCATAAACCTATCGTTACCGACTGATACAATTCCAACAAACATACCAACTCCTATAACCCCAGAAAAAACTTAATTCGACCATACCAGCTAACACACCAATCATACTATCCATCATAACTCCAGTGTATCAACTTATATACAGTTATGACCAGCCAATTACCTAAACCCATTCCACCCACTAATAACAGCCATCCATTCCATTAATCACAACACACAAAACATAAAAGGTGACATTCATCCAGCTTACCAAACCGCCATCAACCAGCAAAACATTCAGTTATATACGTAATAAATAACAATAACTCCACTGCCAATACCTACCAGGCACCATGCCTCCATCCTGTCAAATATTTATATATAAAAGACCAGTGGTCCTGAGTATAATTCAGATCATACCTTTCTCCATAACACTAGCTTACCAACATTTTATCCGAATATATCTACCAACCGCACCAAATAACCATAGTAACCAAATACAACACGAAGCCAAGTGTATACACTAATACCAAGAAGACAATAGAATCCAAACTAAATGTATCATCTGCCTAAAACTAAGGATACCTCAATTATGCTATTAACATTACAGACCATATCAAACACCAATACCAAACCAATTGAAATATAACAGTCAAATATATCTTCTACAATATCGACCGACATTTCTTCTAACCTCACTAGTTATATATATACATATAAACAAGCCTTACCATCAGTCCAGACAGTCAAATATTCCAATCATAAATTCTAACCATGCTATCATAGAAACCCATACCATCAACTTAACCATTTACGACACCCATACAGATTTATTTCCCAAATACCATACCAACACATTATTATACCATCAAACCGTACTAATAAACCATATCATCAAAGCATTCTGCCTGTCTCCTGCAAACTAATCACACTGTTAAAACGTTCTGGCTACACCATCGAAGCTAAGCTCTTGTCATACCATCAAACCAACCAAGTTGATGATTAGTTCATCAACATAACAGGTATGTCTACCATACGATCAAACTATATGCGTTTCAATCATAAAATCAGGCAAGAAGTATTTTAGAAAATGATCCAAATAACCTTATCATAGAACCAATCATAGAAACATTTCATAATGATAGAACACTGTCGAATGTCTACCCATACAAAAATATGGTTTTATAATTTGCTGCTTCTCACATGCTACATTATCAAATATAATTTCGGAATTTTGTCTAGTTTCATTAGGGGGCAAAACTTTGTCATTATCACTGAAGGGGAAATATCCTATAACTTCTACAGCTTGTAGTATGTATGCCTGGCGCTGGTACTTTGGTTGCTCTAAGGATTTTGAGTATAAGTACACATTTNTAGTATGTATGCCTGGCGCTGGTACTTTGGTTGCTCTAAGGATTTTGAGTATAAGTACACATTTTAAAACTTATACTATTCGGCTCTTTAATTATTATTATCATCATCACACATGTATCACAGCATTTCGAAGGTCCTGTAATAGTTCAACAAATTGTGTTTGGCATCGGAGGGCCATATCACGATTAGCTAGCTATATTGGCCTTTCTCTGGGTAACATGCACAAGATGCCAAATATCCTGATGGATGAACTTAGTAAAATTTTCTTCTACTTGTTGTCTGGAATGAGCAGGAGTGTGCGAATTGTGCGGAGCAGCCCTCGAATTTGGAGAGTGGTGTGCAATGTGTGTGGAGCAGTGTGCGGTGGCGGTTGCAAATAACGAGCACTGCAGGATTCATAATTAATTGCATATATACCAACTATACAACCCGAACCTCTAAATATCTAACGAAAAAATTTTTATACCATCTTATAATAATTGATATATCATATGCACTGGTAAAAACATGCATACAAGTTATTTCTACGGATTGTTCCAGCCAAAATATTTTATCAATCGATATCCCGACTACATGAACAGATCATAACATAAATCACTACATACAGTACATATCATCAGGACATATCAGCTTTAATAAACAGTTCCATTCATACCAGCCATGCCAACAAAGACACCATACAGATACTCCTACAAAAGTATTAGATCTAAATACTTGACAACAATACCGCCATATCACACACGTCACATAGGCAGATGATACAATCACCACATAAGGAATATCTACACGGATAAACCAACCATACAGAAATGGCCTTCCGACCAGCAAATCAAATTTGCCAGCCAAAAGATTCCAACCATCAACGTCACAGACCATGTAACACAACACAACCCATTTGAACAAACAATAATAATAATTTACAAACAGCTTACAATCAGACAATACCACCACCAAACCAAACATACATGCAAGCCCTACCAGACACCGAGCAAAAATATTACAACCAATCATTCCGCCCAATAATACTGGCAGACTTAATGAGCAGGCCATTTCATGTGGCAATACCTACAGGCCATTTTGTCAGAAAGTACAAAATAACCATTTTAAATAAATTATTAAAGTCAAATTACTTATTAACCACACTATCATGTCATACAGATCGCATAGACCGACCACACAAAAAAACACATCCTGCCATACTTTACCAAACATTCCAATCCTGCCATTCGACAATATAACACTGCATATATATATATGACATTCAGTGGCTTGTAATGTTTATTAAAATTATTGCTCATAGTAAATGGCGTACGACACCCATCGTACCATAGCAGTTCAGAGATGAGTAGTTTAAAATATTTACTCTTTATACATGTTCCTAAAATAATAGTTATTACTAAAAGTTTTACCATAAAAACTGACTGACTTCAAGTGACTTGAGAGTTACCAGCATAATTTTGGGTCTATGAAAATATATTTTACTGCCGCTCTAAATCATTGAAAACTTCATTCTCTTGTTGTGAGATCACAGTGTATGTTGTTGTAGCAGTCAGAAAATGTTATCAGCTATTTTGGCATATTGAAAGCATAAAACACTTGCAGCACTCGGCATCTCGCATACCTGCCTAAATAATTCCTCCTGACGTATGCAATACATGAAATACAATGTGTCTACAAATATCTACCAGGTTATCAGAGCCAAAGGACGTAGAGATTCTTGACTGTCTTCCATGTATAGAGGGTAGGGTGTCTCTTGTATGGCAAAAAAAAATTTTTACTTGTAAATGCATACACCCCACCCCCCTCCCATTTGTTTTCGACCTACAGTGGCTTACTCAGATACGAAATTTTGTCATCTTACAATGACTTTAACCCGTGCCGACTAGGCCCCAAAGTTTTTAAAAATAGTATTCTTTTACTACTCCGTGATATGTGACAAGATCTTAGCAGAATTTTATTTTTAGTTATAATATGAAACTAAAACAACAATTAACACTAAATAAGTATATTAGACACAAAAAAATTATTATGTGGATATTTATATTTTTAAAGTCTCCTTTCCCAGTCAGGATACACTTTTCTGTGTTCTCGAACACAGTGTAAAAAGTACTGCTTCTGTTCTTCCTTAGCTGTAATTTTTCCATGAAAATCTTGCAAAAGTTTGTCAGCTCTTTCAGGTATATCATTGACTGCCTTCAGAGAAATGATTTTTCTTTTCGCTTCCGTAAAAGCGGCATTTTCTTCCCATGACGGAACGCTTTCTTGAAGAAAACTGCTTTCAATATTTAATTGTGAAAGCAGATTCTTGCTTTTTACGGACACAAACCCATCCATAGTTTTTTCTGTACTAAATACAAGATAAAATTAGTATAAATAAGAGAATATTATAAGTAAAATAGAACAGAAAACAGCTGATTCTACATACCATACAAAGAGCTCACTATTTCTTCCTTCGATGGAATATATATATTTTTTGAAAATCGAACAAACTTTTCCTTTCAAAATTAGCAACAATTTTCACCTTGGTTTATTCATCGACCTAATCATTAAAGATTTATAATATAGCTATTTCCTCACATAAATACAAGCGTTGNTCACCTTGGTTTATTCATCGACCTAATCATTAAAGATTTATAATATAGCTATTTCCTCACATAAATACAAGCGTTGTCAAAACTGTATGGACTATTGTTATAGTTTGTTTATATATATATATATAAAACTGGTGAGGTTAGATTAAAATGGCGGTCGTCATGGTAGCCGATATAAATATGACTGTTATGATATTTCAGTTTGCCTGGTGTTGGTGTTTTATATGGCTTTGGATTCTATTGTCTTCTTGGTATTGGTGTATACACTTGGCATTGTGTTGTATTTAGTTGGTATGGTTATCTGGTGTGGTTGGTAGATATATTCAGATGACATATTGGTAAGCCAGTGTTATGGTGAAAGGTATGTTCTGAATTATACTCAGGACCACTGGTGTTTTAGATATAATTATTTGGCATGATGGAGGTATAATACCTGCTAGGTATTGCCAATGCAGTTATCGGTATTGATGATCGGTATACCTGGATGTTTTGCTGGTTGATGGTGGTTTGCTATGCTGGAGGAATCTCGCCTACTATATCTTGCATAGTGAGGTTAATGGTATGGATGGCTGCTGTTATAATCGGCTGGTTTGTTTGTTTTGATATGATTGGTATGGTCTCTGGGTGTATGGGTTGTGTTGTTTGTCAGTTGGTATGAGNCTGGTGAGGTTAGATTAAAATGGCGGTCGTCATGGTAGTCGATATAAATATGACTGTTATGATATTTCAGTTTGCCTGGTGTTGGTGTTTTATATGGTCTGTATTGTTAATAACATGATTAAGGTATGCTTAGTTTTGAGCAGATTATACATTAGGTTTGGATTCTATTGTCTTCTTGGTATTGGTGTATACACTTGGCTTTGTGTTGTATTTAGTTGGTATGGTTATCTGGTGTGGTTGGTAGATATATTCAGATGACATATTGGTAAGCTAGTGTTATGGTGAAAGGTATCTTCTGAATTATACTCAGGACCACTGGTGTTTTAGATATAATTATTTGACATGATGGATGTATAATACCTGCTAGGTATTGCCAATGCAGTTATCGGTATTGATGATCGGTATACCTGGATGTTTTGCTGGTTGATGGTGGTTTGCTATGCTGGAGGAATCTCGCCTACTATATCTTGCATAGTGAGGTTAATGGTATGGATGGCTGCTGTTATAATCGGCTGGTTTGTTTGTTTTGATATGATTGGTATGGTCTCTGGGTGTATGGGTTGTGTTGTTTGTCAGTTGGTATGAGTAGTATGAAATTACATATTGGTATGGTATGCTGTATTGCTGATAATGATGTTTGTGTGGATGGTGTGACTGATGTATGCTGGGTTATGGTTGATAAGGTAATTCTGGTCAGTACAGTTATTTGTAGTGGTTTTGGTATGCTGAAGTAATAGAAGTTGGTGTGGTTATTGGTATAGATAGTTGGTATAATTATTTGGTATGATTGTCTGGTCTGTTGTTTGCCAGGTTTTATTATTAATGGATCTTGAATATAGGCACTTTTGTGCTGGTAGTGATGTTATGGCAAACACTTTAGTTTTATGGTTTTTTGTATATTTTAGTTGGTGTGGACGGTATGGTGTGGACTGGTTGGAATGCTGGGTAGTATGTTGCGAAGTATATTTTTCTGGTGACAGTCGGTTGAACAGATGGTATGGAAAATCGGTTAATTTTACTTGGACAGGACTGTGTGGACTGAATAGTTAAGGTGTGATTGATTTATAGTGGGTGGCATGGGTGGTTAGTATATGTTGTGTTGGTCGGTAGAGTAAATGGAATGGGTGTTAGGTTATGGGCTGGTCTCAACTGTATATTTATTGATACACTACAGTAATAACATATATTATGATTGGTGTATTAGGTGGTATGGTTGAATTGAGTTTTTTGTGGATTGGGCTGGTCTCAACTGTATATTAATTGAAACACTAGAGTAATAACACATATAATTACTGGTGTATTAGGTGGCATAGTTGAATTGAGTTTTTTGTGGATTTATAGGAGTTGGTATGTTAGTTGGCCTGGTATCAGTTGGCAAGGATAGTTTGAAAGAAGGTAGGAATGCTTGTATTATGGGTTGGTCTGGACTGTAAATTTAGTTGGTCTGCTTGGGATATCATGGAATGTATGGTTGGTAAGTTGCGTAATATGTTTTCTAGTATATCTGTCTTGTGATTGTTGGTGTTTTGCAAATGGTGTAAATAGTATGTGTGTGTCGTTGAGTCTCATAAAGATAAGACATGCTTCAGTTATAGGATTTCCAATGAGCGATCAGGGTATTTTAACTGGTGTCAGTCGGTGTGGTGAAACATATGAGAATAAGTTTATTTTGTCACTGATATAGGCTGTTTGTTTGCTTTTTATGGTCTGTGTTGACGAATGCTTGTGTTAAAGTGGGTGGTATGTGTGGTGGGTTGGTAGAGCAAATTCAATGGGTGTTATGTTATTGACTGGTCTCAGCTGTATAGTTGCTTGATGCCCTTGAGTGCTGATAATTGGTGTGATTAGTTTGTTGCGTGGTATGGCTGATTTGGATTACTGAGTTTTTCTTTGGTAATAGCAGATGGGGTGTTCGGTTCGGATGGTATTACTTGGCTTACAATGGATGGTATGGTTGTGTATTGTGGTATTGTGACTAGCATATTTTGCTGGTGTCGACTGGTAGAGCATAAAGTATAAGCAGTAAGTTAATTTCTTGAAAGGTCAGTGTGGATTGAATGGTTGTGGTATGCTTGAGTAAGGGTAAGTTATATAGACAGTTTGTATATTTCGTGTGATGTTATTTGGATAACAGATGGCATGCATGAGTTACAATGGCCGGTATGGTACGTATGAGTGGGTATACAAGCAGTAAAGTTCAAGTCAGGATGGTTAATTTGACTGTGGCATTGTGAACTCTTGGTCTCAGCTTGTGTAATCAGCTGGAAAATACATTATGAAGCCAAAGCCTTCTGGTCTATTAACGTTTGATATTGGCATGGTACTATCGAGTTATTCAGATGGGACAGTCATACCACCATCGTCTTCTTCAGGTGTGTCACCAACAGTGCCATCGACTTAATCTAATGGGACGCCTGTGACAGCATCTGCAACATCGTCTTCTCCAGGCATGAAATCGACAGAACCATCTACTTCTTCAGATGGGACAGCTACAGCAGTACAGTTATCGATGACTTCGTCAAGGCTCAGTGCTGTTACGATGAAAAATTATTATCTTACAGTAAAAGTGCCAGGGGGCATGAATATTCCACTTGTGTGAAGGGACATGCCTGTGCTATGCACAGATGCATCAAGTGCAATCATCTGTTCAAACGTGGTGGTAACCTGAAGAGAAAAAAAAGAATGGTTAAGGAAGAGTTTCAGAATTTGGTGAAACCACATCGAATGAATTCTATTTGAAACAGTCGGCATTCAAATGTATTATAAAATAATGTGATTGGAACTAATTTTGTTAGTATGAAAGACATATGAACATATCTTGACCACATTAAGCAAAGTATAATCAATGAACTTACAGAACAAGTAGAAAAGGCCCCATAAATATAATGTTTTGCTGGAGTGTACATACGAAAAGCCTCAACATTTGTATGAAGCAATCAGTTGACAAACTTTTTAGACTACGAATGAAGCATTGTGCAATGTCGACGACTGTTTTAAACTGCGAATTAAGCATTGTACAATATTGATGGCATTTCAGAGACTCTAGAGGCCTTGAAAGAAAAACTTTGTCGTGAAGAAGAAGAATATTTGGCCAAGGTTTCTGGCTGGACACAGGCTAGCGTAGACTGTTTTGAGCAGTGTATGAGCAGACTATATTCATTACGTGAAAAGTGAGCATCTTGCTGGAAATAAACTACATCAATGGTATGGAGAATATAAGTATTCTGTTTTTATGTTTATAATCTGAATTATATAAAATATATATTATTTAAATGAAAACAAGTTATATTTTTTGCTGGTGATGTCTATTGTCCCAGCATGCCTGCTTCATTGTTATATGGAATATGACAGCTTTGGCTTTCTTACCTACCACTACATATTCCTAGTGTATACGAGCACTATATCAAAAATTAAAAAAATTATGCGGACAGAATCTATTACTTGATGTTAGTACTCATCAATAATTTGGTAGCAGGGGTATATGATGAAATTAAGTGCACGTGATATGAGAGTGGCTTAATGAAGTAACACATTCCTGTAGCTTGGACACAACAAGCTTGGCATTATGCAGTTGTAGTGGTAGAAGTTTGACCATGATTCTTGGAGGGAGGAATAAGTTCGTGCCGGGTCTGTTTACACCTGATTCAGAGCAGTTTATGGTGAAGAAAGGTCCTACATAATTTCTGCATGACTGTTCCTGCTTTTTTATACCACAGAGTTTTTTAGTAAACACTAATATCAAACAACATGGATGAATTCGTTGGTTAAATGTTGAGGTCAAATGATAAAATCAAATGTTGTGGAAGTAATGTTACCAAAGTTGGCGGAGTCTAACGAAGGTGAGTAATTGGGAAACAATAGCATAGTGGTTATGTAACCTTAAAATGTGAGAATGAAATCCAAGATGGCATCCTGCAAAGAGTAATAATTAGGTCGTCGGAAGACGAGGTAAGATAGTAAGGTGGTGTAAAGGTGACTTAGGTGAAGCACATGTGACAGAATGAGTTATCATCAGGTGACTAAATTGATGTGGAATATCAGAGAATGTGGTGAAATGATAGAGCAGAAGAAAATAAAATCCACAATTGTCATTCTAGTGGACTGAGTAAATAGCAGGCAACCAAGGTGGAAAGGAATATCAGAGCATGATGACAATTTGGTACGGATGAGCGAAGGCAACATATGTCAAAATGAATAAGAACATGAAATATAATAATAGAGTATGAGCTGGAAAATTCTAGAAAAAAGATGTGCAAAGTGGAATGATAGCACAGGAGGAAATAAATATACTATGTGTTGTTTGTCAGTTGGTATGAGTAGTATGAAATTACATATTGGTATGGTATGCTGTATTGCTGATAATGATGTATGTGTGGATGGTGTGACTGATGTATGCTGGGTTATGGTTGATAAGGTAATTCTGGTCAGTACAGTTATTTGTAGTGGTTTTGGTATGCTGAAGTAATAAAAGTTGGTGTGGTTATTGGTATAGATAGTTGGTATAATTATTTGTTATGATTGTCTGGTCTGTTGTTTGCTAGGTTTGATTATTAATGCATTTTGAATATAGGCACTTTTGTGCTGGTAGTGATGTTATGGCAAACACTTTAGTTTTATGGTTTTTTGTATATTTTAGTTGGTGTGGACGGGATGGTGTGGACTGGTTGGAATGCTGGGTAGTATGTTGCGAAGTATATTTTTCTGGTGACAGTCAGTTGAACAGATGGTATGGAAAATCGGTTAATTTTACTTGGTCAGGACTGTGTGGACTGAATAGTTAAGGTGTGATTGATTTATAGTGGGTGGCATGGGTGGTTAGTATATGTTGTGTTGGTCGGTAGAGTAAATGGA